>PVIW01000576.1:0-318648 GCA_004026585.1 Noctilio leporinus
AGGAAGAAAAATGAGGGTTTAAAAAATACTGGGGAATAAGATGCAATTAGAAAAACTGTACATAGAATATTGGATTCTAGTATTGGGAAACAAGAAATTTCTAATATGTAAAGTATATCTCAGAAATATAGTATCCTGAATAAAGGAACCACAAATGAAAGGCAGCCTTTAGATATCTAAAGTTTCCTATACAGTGGAGCTGGCAGAATATCAGAGGCAGGAATTATCTGACACATAATCTTTTAGCTGCTCTCAGAAGAATCTTTGTTCAGTGGTTGGATGGATTTCACTGATTGCCAGCCTTTGTGGATGTCAATAGTACCATGTGGACAAAGACTACATAGCCTAGCACAAACAGACTAAGGGGGAAGTCTTGATGTCTCAGTGCCTCAGTCCAAAAGAAAGAAAACCTTTTCCCATCTTAATAAATATAACTTAAATTGTAATAATTACATAACCCACTGGTTGTAACCTTCTTTGGGAGTATTTCTATAAGTTTCCACAATAACTCCATACAGGTTTTTTGTTGGTTTGTTTGTTTTTTAAAGATTTTATTCATTATTTCCAGAGAGAAGGGCAGGGAGGGAGGGAGGAAGGGAGAGAAGCACCAATGCATGGTTGCCTCTCACCTGCCTCCTGCTACAGACCTGGCTGGAGACCTGGCTTGCAACCTGGTTATGTGCCCTGACTGGGGAATCAAACCAGTAACCTTTGGGTTTGCAGGCCAGCGCCTATCCACTGAGCTAACAGCCAGGGAACTGATACAGGCTTTTAACATAGTTATAACTTTCTCTGAAATTATGATCTTTCATGATATTTTCTACCCTTGATCAAGTAATTATTAATTACTATAATATTAATGAGTCTCCTTTACTAATTCAATTCCAGATCTAATATAGTTTCAATGTGACCTGTGTAATTTGAAGACTAACATGATTGTTGAAAACTTTACAACCCCTAGAGGGAAAATTTAGTTTTTACTGCACTCATATTTATCTTTTTATTTTGAAATGTTAATAAAAATTAGTTGATTTGTTTTAACTTTGTCAATTCATGGTCCATTTGATCTATTCATAGCCATTTTTACCTTTTAGTTCTGATTTGCCATTCTGAGACTTCAAAGTCTATTGCTTAATAGAAAAGCAGATAATAGAGATAGATGATATATAATAGGAAAACAGGAATAGAATTGGGCTAGAGGGAACTTTACCATCCTAATGTTTTTCTTTGCCATGAGTATTAAGTTAAAATTTTAAGAAATGAGGAGAAAGAGTTAGGTTTAAAAATATCTCTGCTATTAGCTATGTAACTTACCAATCCTTAGTGGAATTTATGTAGCTAATAGCAGAGATAGAAAAATAGAGAAAATAAAACCAATCTTATATGTTATATGTAAAATACCAAGCACAAACTCCTAGCATGTAATGATTCCAAAAAAAAAAAAAAAAAAAAAAAGCCAGTAGAAAGAGGTCTCTGCCTACTGCTATTATTTCTGTGACTCACATTGTTAGTCTCCTACTAACAATGTTAGCCTCATTCAGGCCTTCAGCAAGTATGGTTGTCCTCCAAAATGTTTACACCCTATTTTCTGGAACCCATGAATATGTTATGTTATTTGGTTAAACGGACCTTGCAGATGGAAAATAAGGTTATGGACCACATGGGTTTACAATCAGCAATCTCCTGGGTCTCACGGGATAGTAGGAGACAGAGACACATATCAAAAAATATTACACATACTAGTGAAGTAAATAAGTGATCCCTGGAATACAGCTCAAATTACACTTCATATTTTACTCATCTGCTTGGCCCAGTAACTAATGCCAACATCTGCCACTGACCAGGTTCACACATGCCTTGCCTCCAGGTGCAGGCCACAAGCTTGCATTGTTCTCATGCTCCAGTATCACAGTTCTTGTCACAGGATCATAGCACCAAGCATGAATTTCATTGGGCATTCTTCAATACAAACTTGATTCAAGATACAGGTTGTAGGAGGAAAATATTAGACTTTTTTAAACAAAAAACTGAGAGAAGAATGACTCTTCCTTGACATTTAACATACACCTCCTTGCAAAGACCTTAAATTGTTGAATGTTAAAATTATTGTATCAGGACCAGTGGTAACTTTACCATGGAGAAACCCAGCAGGTATGATCTTATCCAAGTGATCATGGTCAACATCACCCCTAAAAAGACTTAGCTCCATCATGTATGTACTGTAAGTATGACTCACAGATGGCATTTGTGGTATTTTTGCCAAAAGTACATAATCTTCATCTAATGATAAAACAGCAGACAAACCCAATTCCAGCGACATTCTACAAAATAACAGACCCTGAAAAAATATCAAGGTGTTGCAAGATAAGACAAAGAATTTGTCACAGATTAGAAAAGACCAAGAGACAATAACAACTAAATGCAATGTGCATTCCAGGATTGTAGCCTGGGAAATAAAATAATAAATTAAAAAAAAAAAGACACTAAGAAAAAAATGATAAAATTTAAATAATCTTGAATTTGAAGAAACTTCAATAAACTACAATTACTTTAATTGTATTATAGCAATTTTAACTTTGTGCTTATGATAATTGTGCCATAGTTGTGTAAGTTTTAATATTAGAAAAAGACGGTTGAAGCCTACATGTGAACTTCTGGTACAGTTTTTGCAATTTTGTGTAAGACTAAAATGGCTTAAAAACAAAAAGTTAAAAATAAAAAATAATCTATCATATCAAGGGTTAGATACTCCCAAGCAGGCTTCAATGCAAAGCAGGTCTCCCTTGTACTGTAATATTTGTGTGAGAGCCTCTGAAAAGCCTCTCTCCGAAGTGGTCAGTTAGGGACAGGTGAGGCGCTAGGTCATGAGGCTGGCAAAATGCTTAGGGTGAGTGGACCAGAGAAAGCTGGGGACAGAATTGAGACAGGACCACTGCTTTCCTCAGGCCGCCTGCCTCCTAAACATGATGGGCCATTACCAGCCCTCTGCCGGCATTCTGAGATGACTACCGAAGACACAAATTTGTTGATGATGAGTTCTGCAAATGGCCTGGGAATGGCAGAGGAGTGCTGACTTTTTGGGAGCCTTCTGAGACACTTCACATGTCACCGGGAGCTACACTGCCTACATTATTAACAGGGCCTGCTCTCCCCAAACAAAAATGTTCCCCAACAAGTTGTGATGTGCAACTCAATGTATTATCAAAAGTCTCTAAGTAAAACTTTCCATCACATGTCTTGAGACAATAGCATAAAATCTTTAAAATACAATTATTTCCCAGTTTGCTCCTTTTCTGTCAATCGTACAACTGCTTTTCCTTTCTTCTAAAGCAGTTCATACCATGATGAATGAAAGGAAAGACATGAAAAGAGCTATGACTGTGCCCACCACAAGTGAACAAATACCTTTATTAAAAAGAACTCCCACCAGAAACCTTAGAAGCCTCACCAAGTCTCATTCTTTTTATATACTAACTCTATCATGAACTGAAATGTCCCTTTCTTTTTATTTTAAATTATTGTCATCATCCTCTGTACGTGTACCAACCAGTGATTTACACTGTGTCAGATGATAATACACCAGTAAAGTTGGTGCTTTAATGGCTATAATAGCTGTAATAAAAAAATTAAATCAGATGTCATACGCAGAAGGTACATTTTTGGCTGCTAACAATAAGCTGAAGTATATAGCAGGCTGAATATTATAAAGCAAACCATGTATCCATTTGCAGTTGAAAGCGTGTGTGGAAACCACTCAGATCAGTGGAGCTCTGCAGGCAGCTGGGGAACAAGCAAAGAGGCTGGTTTCCTCCAACAAGCATGGTCCTTTCTCCCAATTCTCACAACTCCTTGCTTTACGATGATTCACTCGAAACGTCATCCTGTAGAGTATACCATACTGTACCCTTCCCCTCCTCTAGTTCACCCAAAATCCTAGAACCCAGGCCTGTAATTTTAATGTGCATATATATATATATATATATAATTTCCCACTGTTGATGAATATAACACACCATAAGTAAACAGCAGGGAGGGGCTAAATGGAAAACTTATTTGTTTGTTTTCCCACTTGGAGGTTGTACTTTTTGAAATTCCTGACCTCGGACACTATAGGAGTGCCCTGTTTCAGGCACACTGAAGTACTCCACTGGCCCCAGGAGTCACCAAGACTAGTGGATTTTAATAGTTATGGATCTTAGATGGAGGGTTAGAAATTGTTTCTTTTCTTTACGATTACAACAAGAAATTAACCCCAAGGGTATCCACTTAATTTCATAATATATAGACTGGAATACTAATGTGGCTCTTCCACAGTGTAATAAAGAGGCAACTGGCCCTTTTCTCCCCGGGGTGGGTTTCTGTAAAATGTACACAAAAAATATATAAAAAGAAGAAGATGTGAAGTTAACAAGCTCCAGGTGTTGCCAGCTCCCGAGCAGGTATGAGCAACCCTCATAGGCACTGAGCCTGTTTTTTCCCAGTGAGGATGCAGCCCTAGCACTTTGTGAATCACTTCACTGACATGAGGAACATGAAAATGGGGGAGGAAGAATAGTTTACAATTAAGTACAGAAAGTCAAGAGGACAGGGGGTGGAGGGTAGAGACTTGGAAGTGAACTCCCTTTCTGAGATAGGGCAAACCCCAGCTGGGGAACACTGGCCAGTTCCTGTTTGGTCACTTTAACCCCTAGCTTTCTGCAGTGACTTCACCTTCCTTTATGGGAACTCCCTCCTTGCTTGCTGGAATCTGAAGCAACACCAAGGGTTAGGATTTTCCATCTTGATGATACAAGTTTCTGAAGCCACTTCCCAGCACTGTGCATTTCCGCCATGTATTGTCCCAGTTGGCCCACTACAGGCTTTCAGCCAGGCATAATCTGTGACTGACTCACTTCTTCCTTTCCTGCTGACAGTGTCAGCTCTGTAGAACTCTGCAAATTTGCCAGCCAACTGGAGATAAATCGATGATCCAGAGAGAAGAAATTTCAGATTACCAAACTCAACTGTTCACATCCATCATGCAAATCACTAAGTTCAGAGACCTTGTATTAGAAAGCCACAGAGGAACTCTGACTTCAATGAATGCACCCTTTACAAATCAAAATTCCCAGCTTCCCTCCTAGGACAGGAAGCAGGAGCCTAAAGCAGATGTCAGGGTTGTCAGCAGAGCCCCAGTGACTGGAAGTCCTAAAGAAAACCAAGGGAGACATTGATCACAAGAGCAAGTTGAGAGTCCTTGTCACTGGCCCCAGAGCTACAGAAACCATTTCTAGGCCAGTTTTATGTCATTCAAAAACACTACAAAAACTAAAAAGAGGGGAGAGGAAGGCATGTTGTCCCCCAAAAACAAATACAATGAGGATTCCACCAGAAAACCAAAGAGACAGTGTACAGGTTTCCACAGATGAGTCTCGGTTTAGCCACACGGCTAAGACTGTTGATATAAACCATGGACTCAGTATAAAAAATGATGGGAGTAATGCATATACTGATCAATGGCCACAAACCATTTCTATCCCCATATTTCCTCACTTCCCATTTTATCTCCTTAAAACCATGTCTCTGTAGGCTAAGTTTTATGGATATATAAAATCTCGACTTATTCAAAAGGTGCATCTCAAAATAGCTCCTCTACAGTTTTCCCCAATGTCTTTAATTGTGTTTGTTCTGGGCTCATATATGTGGGGAATTTAAATCATTTAAAAAACACACACAAGTGTGGTATCCAAATGTTTTGCTTTTTCTAAGCTCAATGCATTCTAACTGGCTCATTCCTTTTTAAAATATAGTTAATTAAAAGGAATAAGCTTTTATTCCTTTTATTATGTAGAAGTTTCTCATTTCTTTTTTTTTTTTTAAGATTTTATTTATTATTTTTAGAGACAGGGGAAGGGAGAGAGTCAGAGGGGGAGAGAGACATCAATATATGGTTGCCTTTCACCTGTCTCCAGCTACTGACTTGGCTGGAGACCTGGCTTGCAACCTGGTTATGTGCCCTGGCTGGGAATTGAACCAGCAACCTTTGGGTTTGCAGGCCAGCACCTTATCCACTATGCCACCAGCCAGGGCCTCATTTCTTTATTTACCTTAAATCCTTTTATGCAGGAAACTGTTCATGTTCTTTGTTTTGTATTAAATAGAATTAGGATACAAAACAATTTTTAATTAGAATTTCATGAGATATATGCCTTATAAGTTTGATTTTCTGAATTTCCCCCTAACATTTTCAAATTGAACATATTTGATGTTAGTCTAACCAATAAAAATCAATTTAATTTCTATAATGAACCAAGAGAATATCTAAATTTGGCATGGCAGACAGTTTTTGTCTTTGTTGAAATATTTTAAGATGTTTTAGTTAAACTGACTTACAACAGTACATTTCACATCCTTCAACTAAGACTGTTGTCCCCTGATGTATCATAATTAGTTAGAGCTAAAATTTAGTCACATTAAATCACATCTGGTGAAACATCTGAAGTACCTACTATGATTTGTTCTGTTTATGACACTGTTGCTTTATAGGTGTTATGTTATTAATGATGGGAAGATTTTCAGTATCAGATATTGATATTTCAATATCTATAACAATGATAGTGGTTATTTTGATCACACAAACACTTTTTAGTAATATACTTTTTGAAAAATATAAATGCTTACTATAATCTAAACAAAATAGGCAAATTATTTGTAATAGGTTGCCTCCCTCAGATAACACAGGCTATTTCAAAAAGAGAATATAAACACACCAAAACAAAAATAAAACTTTTTTTTCTTGTCTAGAGTCCAAAGATTACTGTAGTAGCTGGCCACTGGAAGGACAGAAGTCTTGCCTTGACAGCTGGACTGCTGTGAAAATCAGAAACCTTCCTCCAACTCTTTCACCCCTGCCCTCACCTGTCTTGAACTTTTGCCCAACACGACCAACAACCCTGGAGACAGTGCTCCAACGCGGAATGCTTTCATTTCTGCCATAGAACTGTTTCTTCTCCCATGTTTTCCTTTTGGGTAAAGGCAACAAATTGTTTTTTCAGATAACAGGGGTTATTTTTTTAACATGTTAAATTGAAATATTATTAGCCTTTCATTTGGAGTATCAGGAAACAATATAAGAGACTGGGCAATTAAACTATAGAGACAAACTAGGAAATCATCAATCCAGGGATGGGATTTATATCCATGAAATTACCTACGTGATGAAAATAGATGCAGAAGAGAAAAAGTGTAAGGGCTGAGCTCCAGGAGAACTCCAAAATCTAGAGAAGATGAGAAGAAGCTATCAAAGGACATGAAAAGGAGCAGACAGTGAGGTGGGCAGAAATCCTGGCTAGTGTGGTATCCTGCATTTCTAGTGAAGCTGGTATTTCAGAAAGGAGAGGGATCAACTCTGTCAACTGCTAGTGACAGGTCAGGTTGAGCAAGTTAACCACTGACTTCAGCAACATTATGATGAGAAGTGAACTTGACAGGAGCTGTTTCAATGAGCTCTGAAGGTGAAAACAGGACTACTGGTGTAGCTCTGGAAGTGGAATGGCAAAGGTGAAAGGGAAAGACTGTAAGAAATCTCCAAAGACAGAGAGTGGATAATGAGGGGGGTAACGGGAGAGCATTTTTTAAGATAGAAAAAATTACAATATGCTTATGTATCAATATGCAATGTACCTAATTAACTATTAGAAAGTGAACATTTGATCTGGCAGTAGAGCAAAAAGATCATTACTGTGTGATTCCCATGAGGAGAAAAGAGAGGGTGGACTCCAATTGGCAACTGAGGGAGACAGCCGGGGGAGTTCATCAATAGCACCAGGAGAGAGGACAGAGTTCATGAGGTGGATAGATGTGGTGGCAGCTGATGGACATTTCTCATCTGATAGTTTATGTTTCCTTATCATTCAGGTTTTAGAGCAGCTGCCATCCCTCAAAGAGCCTGCCTTGATCACTCAATGTAAGCAGCTTTTTTTCATACAGTCTCATACAACCCTGTTTTACTATCTTTATAGTACTTATGGCCTTCATTGATGTTGTATAATTTGTTTACTTGATTATGTATGCATTTCCCAACCAGGAGCATAAACTTTATTTTTCTTCTTTACCCCTATATCCTAAATTCTTAAAGCTGAAAAGCAAGGAATACAACTGAAAGCATAATTGCTGAATGAATAAATCAAGGAAAGTTTCAGAAATAAGCATTTCCTACCATCGAAATGATTTCAAATGTGATACTACAAGTCTCAAGTATTTTTCCTAGACATTCATATGGGTAGCAACATCTGTGGATAGCTGTGCCTATACTATTTGCTCTATTGAAAGTGCGCACTCCTCAGAGTTTTGTAATTGTGAATTGCATCATGCATGGACATGTTAAAGGCTGCAGACTAAGAGCATCACAGAAGAGCAGGTAGTATTTCTAACACAAAAGTTAAGCTAGTCTTACTGAGGCACTGACTTGGAGTATCGAGAAGGGTACAGAGAAGGAAATGATTAGAAAATAGAGAAAAGACCAGGAACTCAAAACTATTAAATAGGAGACAACCATTATTAAATGTTTGTCTAGCACCTGATATTTGCTTTCTATCGTTTTTATTAGTACTTCACCAAATCACTTCAGAGGTCAGTTAATATTTTTTTGGACTCATTTTTACAGAGCTGTAAAATGAAATGCTAAGAGATTAAGTACTTTGCACAAGGGAAGCTATCTGCAGCTGCTGAACAAGAGCTCACAATCATAGTCCCTGCTTTTCTTAGCCTGCTTAAGTCCACTATTCATCTAAGAGCCACAGAGTGACACAGTCAATGGTTGGATAACCACTTGCAGCTAGAGGCAATAGTTGAACTATGTGTGTGTGTGTGTTTCTGAAACTGATTTCACTTCTAGCAGGTCTAACTTTGCATTGACCTGAATTGAGAATATTTATGAAAAAGAAATTGTGCGTTCATGAACACCACATCTAAATCCTGCTCTGGGTGTTTATGCCCTGGTTGAGCTGTGCCAAAAAGTGTTTAGACATTACCCAGTGGTCCGAGGTTTAACCTGTTATTTATACCAGAGGCAGAGAGAACCCATAAAATTAACTATGGCTAGGCATCTTGGAAATTTTCTCAAGTTATTTTTCAAAAGTTAACTGGTATTGCTGTTCACCCTTGCCAAATAGAAATAAAAGAAGAAAAGAAGTGAGGGAATTGAGAAATGGGAACAAAGATATTCTGAAAAAAAAAAGTTTAGTAGAACATGAGGTATTTTTGATAAAAGAAAAATACAAGATGAAATTTAAGAGTTTGCCCTTTTCGTTTAATTTTCTCTTATTTTTAGTAGTGGAAGAAGCTTTGTTTGGAAAGGTAGATTATTCTTCTTCCAAAATTGTTTTTCCAAATGAGAAATAACATTCCAGTCTCTTCTAAGTCTCCAGTGGAGAATTTCACACCCCAGTTCCAAACCACGTACTAGAATAATAATATTCTGCCTGAGATGTAGAATGACTTCCATAATCCACCTCCTTGTTCATCACACAAACTTTTGCAAATATAGAGTATAAAGTTATATTGTTTGATTATGTTCCCCCCAAATAAGGTAAGCATCATTAATTAAGGGGTGAAATGGAAGATAAAATTACAAAACACATCACTCAGGTGCATGTGTAAGAACAACCCAGGTTTGTTTATGACTTTGTACTTCTTCCACCCATCCTTCCTCTTTTCTTTTTTTCTCTATTAACTGTTTATGGTGTTTCTACCAATCTTGAAACTTCTAAAACAATCAGGTTGTGAATTGGTCACTAATAAATGTCGTTCCCCAACCGATGTAGAGAAGAAGGGGGTCTCTCTTGATAAAACAATGTCTTCCCAGCTGGTTCTTTCCTGTTGCTCTGGTCATCTTAACTGCCTTTCCCTGACCTAGAAAGCTGCTTTTTCTTCTTCTTCTTTTTTTTTAACTTTCAGAATTTTATTCTAAGGCATCATCCAAATGATGGTTTAGGAAGAAGTTGTGAACAAAGCTGTATACATTAAGTAAAAATTTTTTGAAATAACAATGAGCAAAGTCTTCCAAATTAGAAGTGCTAAAGTAAATTCTGAATTATATTGTTTGAAATAATATAAAGATATTTCATTACAAAGGACATTGAATACATGTGGGAATGCTTTGGATATTCAATGTTAAGTGAAAAGAATAGAATGCAAAATTGCATAATTATATAATTATAATTATATAGAAATTAGAAAGTGTAAGTGGAATTAAATGTCAACAGATTAGTAGAAATAGTCACCTTGTTTTCTCTATATTCCAGAATTTCTGTAATTACATTAAATTTTAATTTAAGTTTTTAGTTTAAAAGAGATTTGTGATGTAAAGGGACCCATATTTATTCATTTGGGTTTTTTTTCTTTTTAAGTATTCCTAGCTTCTTGGAATAGATGTTTGTGGGGGGGAGGGGAACCATTAAAAAATGGATTAGGCCAAGTTTCTGTTCTCTGAGCCAATTGATAAGGGCAGGGATTTAGAAGGAGAAAGAGTTATATAATCAGTATTTTATTAAAACTGTCTGGGATTTTATAGATCATCTATCTGTTTGAAACTTCACATTTTATAATGAAAAAATCTGAGAAGGAAAAAGCTAGAAAAATATAAGCAACAGAAATGTGGGTGGATCCATTAAACATGTTGTGCATTTAATGACATTTTCGTAGGCATAATTATTTCAGAGGGTCTGGGAACAGCTAGTAGTACGCCTGTGTAGTAGAATGCTACTGCCATTTTAACTCACTCCCCTGCTTCACTCTGTTCTGTGGCTTCCAGCTCTTCGCATTAGAAAAGCCTATTTCTCTGGAGAGTTTGCAGAGGACTATTTGCAAAGCCCAGAGATCATGCTGAAGATATTTATCAGAACTGCCTAAGTTCTAAGAGCAGTGTGTATGGTGACTATTGTGGAACCCTCTCTTTGCTGAGGCTCGTATTCACTCATCTTCTGGACATGAGGACAGCTGACTGTCTACTCTGAGTCCCTCTCTGTAAATTGTCCTTGGTCAAACTGCCTCACTCGAGTTATACCCCTCCTGTGCGGGCAGTCTGCACCCCATGACTGGTCATTAGGGCTATAAGGACCAAATTGTCCTGCTTGAAGACAACTTCAAAGGAGGGAAATGGGACAACTATAATAGAAAAAGCAAAAAAAAAAAAAAAAAAAATTCTATACACATACACATAGAATTTAAGTTAAAAAAAAATAGAAGACAACTCCGAAGGTCATTTCAGTTGCAGATCTCCCACTTAATCAACCAGGCCTCTTCTGCAAACACGTTGCAGGTCAACTTCTCCCCATTCCCAACCTGCTTTTCTCACTCCCCAGTAAACTCCCTACAGGCAAATCTCAAAGTCCTTTTTCCAGGCAACGCATCCTAAGACAATGCAACTGTGCCATCACATAAGCCCATTACAAAAATCTTTAGTTTATGGTTAGTTCATGTTAACTGAAATTGTGTTGTTTTCAGCTTCTTGTTGATGAAAAGCAAAAACAAGGACTCGGTTTCAGAGTTAGAGACCCGTTCTTTCCAACAGCAAAATTAGGGAGTTGAACATTTACTTGTCAATTGATATTGATCAAGTTAGACAACTTATCTTGCTTGAATACCCCTTTCCTTAAAAACAAGAACTCTTTACACTGATTTTCTTCTTTATTTCTTTGTAGAGGTTTAAGACTCTATGGTAGGAGAACTAATCTGAGGGCCACCTTCGTCTTTGCTGTTAAAAGGGTGTCCCAGCAGCGCAAGCACACCAGAGAGCTTGTTAGAAACGCAGAATCTCCAGTGCCACCCCAGACCGACTGATGCAGAATCTGCATTCGATCAAGATTGTCACATGACTTGTATGCATGCTAAAATTTGACAAGCACTGAACTGAGCCATTGTTGTCAAATCAGAGGGCATTGTCAGAGGGAAAAACAAGCATTGGGGTCAGAAGAATTCAGTATACGTTCCAGCTCTGCTTCCATCTTGCTGAGCATCCTGGGTGCGTGAGTCTTCGTTTCCAGGGTATCAGTTTGCTCACTTGTAAAAGTCCTTATAACATTATGTACCTTACAGAATTTTTGAGGATTTATACTCGCTTTTATTTAAATAACTTCAACTGAGTACCTGTAATGGGCCAGACTCTGTTTTAAAAGATTAAGCATTCTGAAAAACAAGACAGATTCAAGTCCTACCTGTCAGACATTCCACAAATGTGCACTGAGCAGGGACCATGTGCTGGAATTACAGCAATAGAAATGATAGGTAATTTTGAGCGAACAGTTGAAAACAAGGCAAACACTAAGTTATCGTGAAAAACATTGCCAATATTACAAAGGAGAAGTATAGGTGTAGTGAGAGCTAATATTAGGAGAATTCATTTAGGTTAGGAGAGGAAGTTCTCAAAATCTCTCGCCCTGCCTGTTGCCTCCTGGTTAATATGGGTGTACAGACAAATAAATATATTCATGAAATTCCAGCACTATGGTAGGAGTAACATGGGGATTGTATAGGATGCCTTATCTCTGACCCAATGGGGAATGGAGCAAAGGATAAGGATACAAAGAATGGGAGAGAGGGGAGGTCTCCCAGGAACAAAAAAAAATGTCATTCACTGAGACTTACAATATGAGTATATTTGATTCTGAAAAATGTGGAGATGAGAGTGACACCAAAAAGGAGAAGAACCTGAACTAATTTAGAGTTAAAAAAAAAATGGTTGGCCTAACAACACATTCCTAAAGAATCTCTTATCATAGAGATAAATCAGATTGATATCGCACTCTGTAAATGCCTCTTACTGAAACCAGAAGAACCTGTGTTCATGCTGCTGGTCACCACCAGACCCAATTAGCAGAGACAAGGATTGAATCTTTATGGGCACTTTATTCAGATGGTCAGCTATCTGAAAAGAGAGCAGATTATGTACCCTAAGTTTCCATCTTACATCTCACCTCAAGCCAACCCTTTTTATAAGGAGAAGAAGAGGGTAAGTAAGGGGGTTGGAATTCCAGGGTAAAGGTTAGTCGCATGAAAGTTGCAGTCCAGCAATTATCCTAATGCAGTCCTTTTATTAGCTGACCGGTGATTCTTTATCTGTGTCCCAGGCAGCAGGCGTCTCTTCCCTGGAGCACAATGGCTCAGGTATAGTACCATCTCAATCATTTGCAGTCCTCTTGGGACACAAGGGTCCAATTGCTTGCAGGTCTCCTGAGGTCAGAGTGGACCAGTCATACATTCCAGTTCCTGGAAACAATTGCTTTCTACATGCATTCATTACTAAGCCTATTAACTATAACTTGGAGCTAAAAGCTTGTTAACCTCTTGAGTTTCTCCATCACTACCTGTTCTCCTCAGTCTCCCATTTGCTTCCATTTAGCCTGCTTTTGAATTCCCATCAGTGCCTAGCCTGGGCCAGACTGCCCCTTAGGTATTTACCTATGTACTATCATATTGAGCATGTTTTTATGCTTCTATTTTGACACCTGAGCTTTGCTGACTCCAAAGGGACTGCCATTCCCAGAGATCAAAAGCAATTTACCTTTCATATGCAAAAACAATCCAGAACCCATACCCCAACCACCTTTTTTATTAGGCCTTTTCACTCACTACCCTCTTGCTTCAACCTAACCCCAGGACCAGTTCAACTAAAGACCATTCCCATGCCCCAGAGCCTGCTAAAATCATTCATGCTAGCAAATGCCAACCTTACCTTGACAATTCCTTTTCACAGAAACAATAATAAAAGCTCTTGCCCAAGTCTGTGTTCCCCTTACTCCTTTTGCCACCTGACCAACCCTGGTGCTTCCCAATGTGGCCCTGCATGAAGTGATGCACCTGCTTCTCTTGGGAAATGGGAGTGACTAACTATCTTTTCAATAACAATTGTCTCCTGATCTGTTGGCCTCACTGTACAGTAATACAAATAAGTCCTACATTTTAAAATAGTTACCTCATTTAGTTTTTATAATATTTCTATAAGGTAGGGTTCATTTTTTTTTTCCCCCTTATTTTTAGGATGACAAAGCTGAGACCTATCTATCTAGAGCTTTTTATATTGTCTACGTCAATATATTGTGGTGGGAAGAATATAATATTTCTAGTAAAATAGATTGGCCATGATTCAAACCCCACCCAGGACAGTCTGGCGGTAGTAAGCAACCTCAGGAATCTCAGTTGCTCTATGCATAAAAGTTTATTACCCATTCTCACAAGCCCTCTGCAAGTCTAAATACTCTCCAGGGCATTTCACTTCCCAGCAGTGAGTCACGGGCCCTTCCAGATCCTATTCTGTGGCTCCACCATCTCAACACATGGAGCCCATGGCCTCCAAGACAAGCAAAGAGAGGGCAACAAGAATTCACAACGAATCATAAATAGCAGAGTCTGGAGATGAAACATGTCACATCTATCCCCAGATCATTGACCACAACTCGTGGAATATCCTAACTAAAAGGAAGTCTTTAAAATATAGTGGAGTCATTAGATGTTTGGTGAGTTTTACTGTCTGAGACACACATTTCTACCACTTCTGAGCTTGGGCAATATCCTTTCCTCCCACCAGCTATTATAGTGTCCCCAGTGCAGAATTCAACAGCTATTGCGTTGAAAAGTAAGTTATGAATTATTCCTTCCATTTGAAACATGGATACAATCAGAGTTTAATATGTCATTCCCTTTATAGCCACTCAAGCACTCTAATAAATTTTCACTGGTTCAATGACCTCTTTACTTCTTTATATAATACTTAAAATATAAATTACTGAACTTAGAGTCCTTCATTCTTATTACCACTTTCAAATTTGGTTTTTGGCATCTTACGTGCTTTTATTGGGGATCATTTGGGTTTGTTTTTTGTTTTTTTAAGTTTACAGTTTAGGATTGAATCACTTGAATACTGTCTCAATGTTCAAATAGGTCTAAAGGAAAATGGAATCTGATTTGGATACTACAAAAATTAAATCTTCTTTTAACTACTTTATTTCTCTTTATATCTATCAGCTGCTTCTTCCAATTCCATTTTTAGTATCTCTCTGTATGTTCCAGGAGCCCCCAAACAGACCATCTAATTGGTTTAGCTCATCATTTTCCAGTTTTAACATGTCCTTGGGACTAATTTATCATATGAAAACCCCTCCCAAGTCATACAAGTCATAACTAAGTCTATATACAGTTGCCTTGGTCAAGCACAGAGTCCTAATATAATTTGCCATAGCAGAGATGCTAAAGGTCATATGACACCAGGTACTCACCTCTAGCAGCTTAGCTCAGAATATCTTTTTTTTTTTTTAGATTTTATTTATTATTTTTAGAGAGGGGGGAAGGGAGGGAGGAAGAAAGGGAGAGAAGCATCAATGTATGATTGCCTTTCACCAGCTACGGACCTGGCTGGAGACATGGCTTGCAACCTGGGTATGTGTCCTGACTGGGAATCAAACCAGCAACCTTTGGGTTTGCAGGCCAGCGCCAATCCACTGAGCCACCAGCCAGGACAGAAGATAACTTTGGGTGAAGCAAAGTTTTACAGTTTCATGGATTCCTCTCCAAAATGGCATTGTGATTTTTTTTTTTTTTATAAATAGAGCTACATTTATTATTTTCAGTTTACTGTAGCTCAGTATTCTAGAGAGTAGAAAAATATTGAACCATAAAGTTAGCCACCCATGGCATCATTAACAGATGGGTTCTTCAAGGCAAAGAAAAATTTATGAAAAACACATCTTCTAGCCATTTTATTTCTGTAACGCATAGCATTTGTTTAATGGTACTGACAGCTTTGTGCAGATTTTCACCGACTCTTTGTTGTAGTAGCGGACTTGGCTAATTTACATTTTGAATTATTATAGAAATGTTACCAAAAAATGCAAACTAAGTTGTTCTCTCAAACATATAGGTCACCCAGTGAGCACAAGAGAAAGCTATGATAATTGCAAAATTAAGCAAGAAGAGAAAACAGATCAATTTTGAGCAAAGGGTATGACTAATCTATAAGTAACCTTTATACTATGGAGTATTATGTAAAATATTAAAGAGATTTTTAAAGGGTAAAAAAGAATTAAAACAAAACTAAAATTGATCTCATGAATTCAGTTTTTCATAAACATAAGAAAGACGCATTCAAGAAGAAAACCCATCAGTTAACCGGGTTTCAGACACTTCAGTGCAGAATTAGTTGTGACTGGGGAGAGCATACTGGAAGCAACCTGTGTCCATCATAGGGAAAGTGGATAAGTCAAGTGGGCTAGGTGCACAACATGGAGCATCATGTGGCAATCAGTAGTGACACATGGGATTTGAGCATAACAACATGGATGGATCCTTATAAAAAAGAAAGAAAACGAACATAATGAGATGTACATCATCTGATTATTCACATAAATTCAAAATATACATATACAAAATAATAAAACACTATATGAAACAAAAAGTTGCTCATCAAAATAACTGTCCATGGTCATGGAACTAATACCTTTCAATCAAATATCCAAGGCACAAGAATTTGCTGGCTCCCATTCAAACTACCCCATGTGTCATTTTTAATGGTCCAGAACATGGAAGATAAGATTCTTACACCAAGGCTCTAGAATGCCTTCCATTCAGGCAGCCTCTGCTCTGAGGGGGAATAGGTTGGGTAGAGTTAAAGGAAATAAAGTCGAAACAAACAAAAGAAAGATAACCCTCTACCCTGGATTGATGCTAATTTGTATGCAGAGATCTAAGCAGCAGGATTAAATAGCATCTGAAATGAGAGTGAGAGAGAGAGAAATAGTACTCTCTGGTCATGACAAAATGTTTAACTTAACCGTGTATTTCTAGTTTATGTGTGTTTTTTGTTTTGTCTACGATAATAACTTATCTGCCCATCAGCAGTTTAAGAGAATGTGGACTCAGCCCTTGGCAGCTGTTCAGTTAGTTGTTTAATCCCCACACCCAGCACAAATCAATCGAAAAACAATAGACTCCAAACTACAGAGATGTGTATTAATCATCAACAGTACATCCATCACTGAGTTAGGTTTGGGATTCTGCGAGTCACAAATTTTATGTCCCAACAAGTAGGATATGACAGTAGGCAAGAAAATAAAAGGCAGTCATGGTACTGAGTATTGCAGGTGATCAAAAGTCAGGTCCCAAACCTTCACACAATTGAAAATGATAAGAGAGTATTCCCTTTGATAAAGTTTCAGGGCACAAGATGTTGGTAAGCAACTTTTCTGCAATAGCTCTGGGAATGTTAGCAGGACCTAAGTAATTGGAAATAGCCAAAACTGATTTGGAAGCTTCCAATCACATCTAACAAAGCACATTCTATTTTGAGGGATTGCCCTGCCAGGTGGGGCATTGGCTTATGAAGGCAGTCTCAACGTGACATGATGTATTGAGAGGCTCACAAACATAGTGACACAATTCCACACAATGCACACCTGGCAAGTTATGTGGCTTTCCAAAGGAGCTGTATATAGGATGAGAAGTGGAAATAAGATTGTATGGTTTAGCAAACAAACCACAGCCTTCCTGCCATTGTGTGTCCAGCATTTAATCTCTAACTTACTACAACCAGAGAAACCAACCTTTCCATTCCTGTAGAATGCGTGACCCATGGTTTAATGGTTTTCTCCCCTCCTGGGAATGTCCTTTCCCCAAAAACCCAATAAAAGAAGGCTTGTCTGGTCATACCTCTGGAAAAATATCATCAACTCTGCCAACTTTGATGTTTTTTACCTTCCTACAGCAAAGCTAGAAAAATTACAAACCAAAAAAATAAAATAAAGACGTAAAACAAAGATTATGCCTCAATATACTCTCATTGAACTTGTTCTGTTTGGCAATATTCTTTCTTCTCCTAAGACCAGGGGTAACATTCAACATATGAAACTGCCAGTGCCATGGCACAGCATGGGCACAGCCAATCAAACTGCCCCAAAATCAACTACAGTCTTGCTGATGCCCACCGGCTCAGCACAGCTTAAAACCTACTGGGGTAAGCCCCGCATACTAGAGACCGTTTTTCTCCTTTGTATTGGAGTGGGTCCAAAAAGCTAGTTTTAATTGCCAAAATTATCTCAAAAATGTGCCAAAGATTCCTATGTAGTCCTTGCTATAGTTTCATATTACAGGGATTCCCAAGCCTCTGTCCACTTTTGGCTGCCCCAGTCAAATACAGCACAGAAAGGCAGGGCAGGCCCATGAGTGAAGTATTTATTGCCTCTGGATTTGTCCTTGAGGAGAGAGGGAGATTCACTCCATTGCACACCTGAAGAAGTCACATGATTCAAAGATCCACCTGAATTGGGTGCCCTGTTCCACAGATGGGGTCACTCCTGAGAGGAGCTGGGGCAGCGACAGGCAGCCCAGCACCGGAGGGAGTCCCACCTTCATCGGTTCCATGTTCCTTCCCCCTCTGCCCGAAGGTCCTATGTAATAACAGAAAGCTGGGCTCTTTCAGAATCGTGGTGGTGTGGGAGCCACTTTCCAGGCATGAGGAAGCTCTCAAAAGGGGTTACAAGGCTCTGGCCTTTGACTGATTGCACTAGAATGATCCACACATGAAAGAACAAACAAGCCAACATCGACAAGTTCCTAGGAGTACTTGTTATTGCAAAGAAATATAGATGTTATTCTTTCTCCATTGTTGGGAACTCATGTTATTTGTTGAAACATTAAGACAATGCTTTAAGTACACCCATATATGAAATCATATGCACTACGTAGGAAATGCTGTCCTGTCACTGTTGGCAAATACACATTTCCTGAACAATTCTTTGTGAAGACACTCTTAACTGCATTTGGAGACAAATATAGTATCTAGCTGAAAACAGGCTCGCACCAGGCTCTTATCCTAGCTGGTCCACTAAGTAGCTATGGAATTTCAAGTCTATTTCTTAACTTCTTCTGGGTTCAGTCTCCTTATCAACAACATGAAGGCAATGTTATAGGTTCCTTAGGAGCTTAAAGGATTTCTACGTAAAAAGTGATTAGCAATAGTATATGATTCCACAGCAGACAAAACGGTCAGATGATCCTGATAACCCAATTTATCAGATTTTCTGGAATCCTACAAATCGTTTTTCGGGAAAATGTTCACAATTTAATTTGTAATTGTGGATTTATCAGCAGATATTTCTTGAGAGATAACTATGTGTCAGACCTCTTGCCAACAACTGAAAATACAAAAAACAATGAGGTATGGCCTGTACAATCATAAAGACTGCAGTCAATGGGGGAGGCAGACATGCACACACTTATTGCAACACAGACAGTGTTTTAGATGGGGAACAAAGAAAGAGGCGGGATTAACCCACAGCAGAGGGTTGAATGGATACATGCCCCCCATGCACCTCTGAATAGTGATGCTATGGGATCACATCTTCCATATGATACACAACCAGGCCCATCACACTTAGGAGCATTCCTTCCAATGATGGCAAAAGCAAAAACTAAATCTTCCTATTTCATGGAAACTTAGGCTTTTTTTTTTTTTTTTTTTTTAGTTTAATCTCTTTTGGAAAGCTGAATTCCTGGTTTCACCCAACATCATTTTCTACCCCTAAGGGCTTCTAAATCATTCTGTCATTAGAGAAAGGATATTTGGCTCTTAAGAGATGTCTGCACAGCAACTAGCCTTCCACTGCACAAAACTGTGTTATGCTGCTATTTGTGGTCTGATTCCTTAGTAGGGAGGTGGTGACTTTCAGATAGTTTGGTCTTCTCTGCTGATAGCCTGTAGCTCTCACCTCGGCACTAACATGCACAACTGACATTCTGAGATTCAGTTACATCTTCATTTGGCCCCTCTTTTTGGACCATCCAATCCATAGTTTTCAATTTAAGCTGTGGCAGCCTCCTAGAAAATGTGCTGTTCTCTAATTCTCAAATACCACTCCATGCTCCAATTTAAAATATTTCAGGCATTTTCCTGGACTTCCTTTATAGATTTGAAGGTGACTTAGAGACATGGGCTAGCTCAGGACTGGTTATTTTATACACTTAACACCATTATTTTGGTTCTTCCTAGGGTGCCTTTTATGAAGCAATTAACTCCATCCAGAGTTCTAGGCAAGACCTGAGAAGCAAGCTCTGTCTAATTCATGATTTTTAAAATCATCTGGGGTCCCAGCCTCACCCAGGCCCAGGACCCAGCACCAATTCAGGTCTTAGTAATCTTGAGTTTCTCTCACTCTCTCTCCAGGATCCACCCACTAGTTTTCTTCTTTACAGTGTATTAGAAAATTATCTTTGTGTTACACTCTTTATATTCTGCATTTTGTGGCTTATAGTAAATCTTTTCTCCTTCAGTCCTCTAACTTCTTAATATCTTAAAGGAATAATTAATATTTAAAGCAAAACTTGCAATTCCTCTTTCAACAAACCTAGGTATTGCAAGTTAAGTGCCATGGCTTTTCAAAACTATTGTCTCTGAAATTAGCATCAAGAGCAATGTTTTGGAATTCAAAAACTGAACACTCTCTCCTTTGTTCTTGGCTGGATTCCACCCACCTCCTGAAGTAATGGAGAGCATGACTCAGTGGGTGGGGCTATGGGGCTAGTGCACCAACAGGAATTCAAACTACAGGAGAGGAAGTTTCAAAATTATGCCTGCTTCATCCCAAATTAAAAAAATAATAATAATCCCAAAAGATCAAGTAGCAAAATAGCATTGGGCACATCTGTTCTCTAACATACCTTTGCCATCCGTGGCCTATTGCAAGTCATGGGAATATCAAAGCAGAAACGTTCAGGAACAAGTGAAGCCGTATCATCACCCTGACTCACACAGGGTGAGTGCACATTCCAACTCCAAAAAGATGGCCCTGCCACTGTCTGCAATAAACAGGTTGTTCTGGAGAGAGGTAAGGGGAAGAACAATGGAGAAGGCGAACACAAATGGCAGAAGCCATGGATTTTTTTTTTTTTAAGGATTTCTCATATGACTGTCCATGGGGTGAACACCCAAAATTACCTACTCATATTTTCCACTGTCATCTTATATATTAAGAACCATTGCTCTAGCTCTCTGCAACTAACCTGTGCTTTCCTGTTACCTTACTTGATTCCACCTGTGAAATAAAGTTACAGCAACCCATTTTTACTTGAAGAACCTGAAGCTTGCTGACTTTCTTAAAACCAAGTAGTCATTGTGGTAAGAAGCAAATTCCACACCAGAAGGGTTATTTATATTCTTCGTCTTCATAAGCATTGTATAGGCATTGATCCTTAATTTTTCACTTTTCTTAAAGTCACTTCTAATTTTTACCCCGTGGTTTAGGATTATTTTCTTATGATTATTATTCTTCCCTAATATTGATAGACTGCAATTATATTAACTCATGCAGGCACCTCCCAGCATTGCATATGGCATGGCTTGCTTACTCCAAATACCAAGTCATTAAACCATTTCTCAGTCAATGTATTTACTTGGCAAAAGGAAACAAGTATTTAATTAAAATGAGTTTAAAGCCCTGGCTGGTGGCTCGGTGGATTAGGCCCCGGCCTATGAACCCAAAGGTTTGCCGATTCAATTTCCAGCTAGGGCACATAACCAGGTTGCAAGCCAGGTCTCCAGCCAGGTCCATAGCTGGAGGCAGGTGAAAGGCAATCATACATTGATGCTTCTCTTCCTCTCTTCCTCCCTCCCTGCCCTTCTCTCTAAAAATAATGAATAAATTTTTTTAATAAAATTAAAATAAAATGAATTTATTTCCATTAAGTTTGCCAAACACTACTTAAGGTATCTAATGGTAGGCACTGAGCTGCTTATGGAACTATATAGGCAAAAAAGAAAAAAAAGATCATTAATATTAAGAAGCTTGCAATTCTAGTGGAGGAAACAGACAAATAAATGCAATGATAGATAAAAAGGACACCATGGAGTTACAAACAAAGGCTACACCATTCTGAAGAACTCACCTGGGAAAGCTTATGGAATGTAAGCAATCAGAGAAGGCAAGACGGATGAGAACTATTGCATTCTGTGTGTGTGGGCAGATGACACTTAATTCATGGCTACCAGCTTTGTCAGAAGGTCAAGAACTTACTTCATTGACAGACCTGGGTTAACATGAATAGCATGGTTTTATACCAGGGACTTTCAATAAAATAGCATTAAACAGATGCAGTCCACCCAACCTTTCATTACCCACTCTGTAATGATAGCAGGTAAACCTTGGTCTTTGTTCTTTCTGTGCCTGAATATCAGATAGCCAACATTCTTTGTTCTGTCTCCCCAGCACTCCTTGCTACTCAAAATGAGATTAACACCCATGTTTCTCTAATTTTAGCATTTAGAATCCTAAGGCTATTTTATCTTCAATACTAAGACATGGCTTCCACTTCAGTCACCTTGGCAGCTGTTCACCTTAAATATTTTTGATGTCCAATACCAGTGATACACTCATTCATACAACAGTGATTTATCAAGCACTGGCTATGACCTAAAACCATTATACAGTGGTAAACAAGATAATTACAGCCTCTATCCTCACTACTCTTACAATCTATACAGAGAGACTAATCTTGAAGCCGGAATTACACAAGGGACTTTCAATTATGTTTATATATCCTATAAAGAAAACTACAAGGTGGCATGAGAACAAAAGAAGAAAAACTTTAATTAGTCACCTGACATTCCCCCGAAAGGGAATTGGAGGGATATAGGCTGAGGACACAGTGTGTGCTGGAGCTGGGTGCAAGGAGCCTGACACAGCTGGAGGCAGAGAAGTGGCGAGTAGGAGTAAAGCTGAATAAAGAGGACACTCAGGTGATGGGGCTGGAGGGGAGGAAAACATCCAGTCTACATACAGGGCTGGACCCAACACTCTGCCTCGAGAGACTGTGCTCCAAAACTATGCCAACGTTAGAATGAACGCAACCTCAAAATTAACCCAAATGCACAATTTTCTAATCCGTTTGCTAGCTTCTTAATCTGTAGGTTCACCTTCAATCCTGACCAGTCACAGCTTCTCAAATATTTTCTCAGAACAGAGTAGAATGAACTTTTGGTTCAACCAGTTAGGAACAAAATAGTTTCTAGGATAAAAAATGTTTTACAGGCTTCTAGGGACTGAAACCTCTCCCAGGGCACAGAATAGAGGGTGGGGAAAGAACAGAGCTAGAACTGGGTTCACTCTGCTTTCTCTCTGAGTATGCTCAAGCTAAAGGTTATATACTATGTCCTTACCCTTAGAGCCTAAGGAGGTTAGGCTGTCCCTGGGCATTCTAGTGATTTCCTCAAGCCCTTTTTTTGTGTGTTGTTCTCCAAATCCTGTTCTTACCTGTAATATTCTTGCTTAAAATTCTTTTGAAGTGAGAACTTGGCGCAAATGTTCTTCATATGCTAATATGTGGCTGTTTCTGTGTGTAAAATGTAGTTGAAAATCAAAACAATGAAAAGACTTAAAACAAAAATAAAACCTTAAAAACTCAGACTCTGTTTGTGCCCAGGGTGGCTGGAAATGCGTGTGAGTGTGAATTCAGAGATACTGGGGAACTGCTCTCACAGAAGGCAAATCTGGAAGGGAGGATGAACTACTCCTTACTTCTCTGAAACTCCCATATTTGATCAGCTGGAGGTTTTGCTACATTCTGTGTAGCTGAGGAATTAACATCCAGGGGTCCTGCACTGCTCCTTCCCCACACCACAGTACAACCATCCACCCTGTTTTAGACTCCAGGCCTTCATCCTTGTCGGCTCCTCCACCAGAACCCACAGCATAATCCTTCACTTAATTCAGCATCCTGCTTCCTGCTCGTACTCAGCACATGACACTTTGGTCCACACTGTTCAATTGACTTGTGTTTAAAGAAAACCTGAATCAGCTTTGAGGTCGAAAGTTTCTGGATCCCCCCTTTTCCCAGGAAGCCACTTTATTTGGCACCAGGATACTATTTAGCATCAATTTTCAGAGTTGAAACGTCATGTCAGATCCAAACACTTTGCATTTTAGGAGCTCAGTTCCTACCCTGGGTTCTGTTATCATAAAACTTGAGCTAAAAATTTCCTGCGAGTGACTGAGTTTCCCGAATCCCCAGGGAAGCTGCCGTGAATAACTTTAAAAATGCTTTTTTTGAAAGTCACCAAACTCACTTTTTTTTGCATGTAACCTAAGTGTTGCATGCTTAAATGCATGCCAGGGGCATTCAAATGGAAAGAACCAATGAAACTTCTGAATGGAACGTTTTAAAATGAATAAGGAAACTGAGAACTTTTAACTTAGAGGTAATAAAGTGAAAGCAAAGCTTAACATCCAATCTCACCCTGAACAGCGAGACCCTAAGACATGAACTAACACGTGTTAATTCTTAGGTTTGGCTTTCCTAATGACTAACTAACCAGTAGGATAAGACAGGGAGTAACTCAGATTCTGCTTCTTTAAATGAACTAATGGAGATTTGTTGATTCATGCAATCAATTATAAGTTCAGGCAACAGGCAAATAGGCGAGTTACTTGAAGGGTAACAACAACAACAAAGTCTTCAGGTCACTGAACTGGCCCTGGCAAGCATTGTGGGGAGAACATGGGGAAGGAGAAAAAGGAGAAGGAAAAAGACCTGATGAGGCAAATTGCCTTTAATTATCCTTAAGCATTTTCTTCTCTTCTTTTGATGCCATAAGACCCCCTGCAGTTCCAAAATAAAATAAGCCCCGAGTTTTGTTTTGCTCTTTTAAATGGGAACATAATAGCCACTGTGGAAACATGTTCTTAATCAAAGGTATTAAATTCCTGGCTGCTCTCCTCCGTTTGAAATTGCCTAGGCTCATTACTAGCAAGGGGAAGAGAAGTCTAGCCACCATTTAGTTCCCATCTTAGTAAATTAAAATATTAATTACAAAATACGTTATTTTTATCTTATATCTGAAGCTATTAGTTACTAATAGCTAAGAAGGAAAAAAAATAAATAAATAAGGAGGACTCACTTTGTGCCCAAGTAATTTTCCGAACAAAGCCTTCATAGTTCCTTTCTAGTTCCTGGAAATCAAATCAGTACATAAATGGCTTCATTTTAAGAGCCATCTGAATAAATTAGATAGCAGTTTCATTTACTGTTTTGTCTCAGAGATAAGTGTGCCAGGACAGTTGCCATGTCCACCCACTTAGGACATGTGGCCACTCAGACAAGGCCTTCGGCTGCAGCACATGCCAGGCAGGGCTGGAGAGGAAAGAAAGAATGTTTCCTTTTCATTTCCGCTGCACAATGCAGCAATCGATCTTATGCCCGTGGACACAATGCTTAATCTCTGGGAAAGAGGCAAGTAAAGCCACAGAATAGACATTAGAGCCAACTAAACTCTCATTGTCTGCCTCTTCAAATACTCAAATTACCGGCAGGGTATGGAAGTGACCATAGAAAGTCTTAAGAAAACACAGATCAATGGCCAGCACACCCATGAAGCGTATGCAGGTTACCTGGTCCCACAGTGCCTGGAGTCCCCACAAAATAAACCAAAGCTTGGATCCCTTTTACGGGTGAGAGTTCTACACAGCGGTCATGCGCTTCAGGGCTATGTTGGGAGAGGATCTAAAAGCCATCCTCCTCCTCAGAAACTCTTTTTCCCTTTCCTTATTACCTGCATGGTTTATAAAATTACATTTTCCCTCCTTACATGTGGGAGAATATTCAATGTGAGAGGTCACAATTTAATTTCAGAAACAGCTAGCGAGAGAAGACTTTACAGCCTACACCATTTATTAAGTGCCCACCATGTATTAAGTACTAAGTATTTTACATATATTAGTTTCTTAAATTGTTACAGTCATCTTACAACGTAGAGAGTTGTTAATAGCGCCACATTCCTCAAATGAAAACTGAGGCTTAGAAAGATTAAGTCACTTGGAACAATTGGCAAGTGATACAGGGACGATCGAAATCCAGGTGTCTCGTTGTAAAGCCCTTGCTCTTTCTGGATCTGCCAGCTTCTACCTAGTACCTAGTAGATGTTAGGGTACAAGGGACAGAGTGCTAGGGAACTGAAAAATAGAGAGAATACAAAAAAAAAAAAAAAAGATGGTGAGAAGGCATCAAGAAGAAGGGAGAATCAGCCCTATGTATGCTGATTCACAGGAGAACCCCACGGCTGAATGCCAGGCAGGAACATTAATGCTCCACCTGCTCATCCCTCCCACTGAGCATCATTCAAACCAACCTTCTCGTCAGGCCTGTGTGCGTATGTAAATTGCACCAAACCCACAGTCTCTCTGGGTGAGCAAAGCAGCTTTAATTCTTTCACAAACGCTTTTCAGTGTCCTTGGTGAATTTTAGTCATAGGTCCCCCTCGTGCCTCAAAGACACTGGGAGGCAGGAGAGAGCAGTGCAGGACAGCGGGGTGGTAGAGGCAGGGCGTGGCTGTGTCGCTCTGGGCAAGTTAATTCTCTGGCCTCAGATTTCTCTTTGGAAACCTGGGGTCAATAACGGCGCCGTCTTCACAGGATCGCGGTGACTAGCGGATAGAAAATGTCGAATGGATGCTAGCTATTGATTGTACTAAATAATAAACCATCAATTGATTTAACTGGGCAGGATAGCATTTCTCAACGGTGTGCTATAAAACAATGCATGATCCAAATGAGCTTGGAAAACATTGACTGTTTGATCTGCTCTTGCAAATGCACAATGTAACTAACCATATAAAAGACTCCCCATAAACTGCAGTCAGAAAACCTATTTTAGCGCATTGAACATGTTCATTTCATGAAGCACAACTGAGGGACTTGGGTGTTCTAAAGAATCCCCTCTGGGAATACGAACTAGAACAAATTTACGTGAACATGAGCGTATTTAACTGCACTGGTTCTATTGTACCTGTTGCAGAATCATACCGTGCAACCAAAACCTTTTATTTTTTTGGTGGGGGAGGAAGATTCAAAACCCAGCTGGCCACTGAGGAGAATAGTCTTCAACAACTGGTCACCTCTTAGGTCTAATTTCTACATCCATGTTTACGAGTCTGTCATGTGAAAGATAGGGATCCATTTTATTCATCTTTGAATTTCCAACATCTATCTCAGAGCCCAAAACTCTGCTGGGGCTGAGGATATTCACGAAATGAAAGAATGAAGGCCCAACTTGGAACAATAAAGCACAAAATGGTGAACCCAGTGAACACTTAGCACCAACGCGATTTAATCCCATACACTTCTGCTGAGTCCATATGAACCCTCCTGGAAACAGACACTTAGAGTGCGTTAGGTTTATCTGGGCTCTCTATTCTGTGTCCTTGATTTACATGTCTGTTTTTATGCCAGTACCATGGTGTTTTGATTACTATGGCTGTATAGTACAGTTTGATATTAGGTAGCATGGTTCCTCCCACTTTGTTCTCCTTCCTCAAAATTACTAAGGCATCCCTATGACCCAGCAACTCCTCTTCTGGAATTTATTATTTTTTTAAACCCAAAACACTCATTAGAAAGAACATAAGCACCCTATGTTCATTGCAGCATTATTTACAATCACCAAGATATTGAAGCAGCCCAGGCCTTTGCTGGTGGCTCAGTGGATAGGTGCCAGCCTGCGAACCCAACGGTCACTGGTTTGCTTCCCAGCCAGGGCACATAACCAGGTTGCAAGCCAGGTCTCCAGCCAGGTCCTTAGCTGGAGGCAGGTGAAAGGCAACCATACATTGGTGTTTCTCTCCCTCTCTGCCTCTCTCCCTTCCCCTCTCTCTCTGGAAATAATAAATAAAATCTTTGATGAAAAAAAAAAAAAGCAGTGGTATATCTACACAATGGAATACTACTCAGCCATAAAAAGAAATAAATCTTAACCCTTTTGACAGCACGGATGGACCAGCAGAGGGTTATTCTAAGTGAACTAATCCAGGCAGAGGCAGGTAAATCCTATATGATTTCACTCATATGTGGAGTCTAATGAACAAACTGAACTAAAATGGGAAATAGAGACAGACTTATTGATAGAAAGCAGGCTGACAGCTCTGGGAGTATCGTGTGGTTAGTGGGTAGAGGGAGTGAGCAAAAAGGAAAAAGGACTCATGGACATGGACAATAGTGTAGGAGGATAAGGGGAATAAACAGCAATGGAAAAAACACAATAAATCAGATTGTCTTTCTGGTGTTAAATTGTATGAGTTCCTTACATACTTTTTGTATTAAACATTTATAAGCTATATCATTGGGAAATAGCTTCTCCAGTTCAATAAACTGTCTTTTTGGTTTGCTTAAAAGAGAGGGAATGCATGTATTAGGAGGGCAAGAGGTTACCTGGGAGGCAGCACCTATGAAATATAAGGGGGAGAGAGCAGGATGGTCAGGGAGAGGCTCTGCTGCAACACATACCTAATGCTCAGCCCACCCAATGGGGGCTCCACAGTGAAGACCACAAGTGTCAGAGACAGTCAAGCCCCAGTTCCCTCACTGGCTCGGTCACTGGCCGGGGAATAGTACCCAGAACACTGTGACTTGACTCAACTGCTGCAGCAAAGGCAGATCCCTAAAGCAGAATACCAGCCAAGCCCTTTCTCGCAGCTGAAGGGGAAGTTCTTACTGAAGCTAGATTCAGCATCTCATCTCTGTGTTTGCCACAACGAGTCTTTTCGATCTGCCTGAGTAGAGATCCAGATGTGAACAAGGCTTAATGTTTACACAAGGCTGTAGTGTAATAGGAAAATAAAGTATTTATTTAAATTAATCTAAGACAGCAGTATGTACATAGTTCTCTAAGGAAAGAAAAATCTATGGGTAATTGATTAACAATGTCTGCAATGGACAACAAGGAGACAGCAAGTATCCGGACACACATACAGTGAGTCCTCACTTAATGTCTTCGATGGGTTCTTGGAAGCTGAGCCTTGAAGGTAAATGACATATAATGAAAACAATTTTACCATTGGCTAATTGATAGAGACAAGAGTTATATTCTTATGACATATATCTGGCAGGGAAACATCAGAAAAAAGATGCAAAACACTTCTAATACTAAACACTGAGATAAAGGTGAGCTATACATACATTTAAGAAAGATTAATAACAACAAGGAAGAATTCTTTCCCAACCAGCTTATTGCAGTTCAGGGTCACCTGCAGCCAGAACCTGTCACGACAGCTCAGGGCATAGGCAGGACCCCAGCCTGAAGAATGCCCTCTGTCATAGGGCCATGCACACCTACACTCACTCAGACCTGGACAATGAGATGTGCCGGTTCATCTCACAGGCATATCTCCAGGATGTGGAAGGAAACTGAGTCCCCATAAGAAACCCACACACACGTAGGAAGTATGAGCAAACCCCACAAATCATGGCCCTGGCTGGGAATTGATGATTTTTTGTCTCAAAAACATTATAACAAAATGACCTTGAACCAAACAATATGAACCAAACATATTCGAGGACCTCCTATGTACTGCTTTCCATTAAAGGTCTTTTCTTTCATAACCAGATAAAACATGTATCATCTTCACCTAACGTACCACAGAATTTAAATTTCCTATTGTATTATGCTACAACTGTTTCCTTCTCACACAGCTACTCTGAATAATCAAACTATAAACAATTTGGCATCCTGTTTTCTTACCCTTCTCTTTTTTAATAACCCCACACCACTTAACACTCTGTAGAGGAATTAATATTTGGTCCTTGTCAACATTTGGGTTTATGGATCGATGAACTGGACTCATGGTTTGCTAGAAAATCAGAAACCCTGGTTAAAGAACCCATGCATACTATTTATTTCCTTTAGCATTGAAGCTCCAAAAGAAAGGAGTGAGATTTGTTCTCATTTGAGACACATCTGCGTGTATATATGTTTCTGTTGCATATATTCCTTTTATTGGCTTTAGTAACCACTGGCAGATAGAGTGTCTCAGAGGGAAACTGCAGGCTTTAGGAACATTTCTGTAATCTCTATCAGTTAACGTCCACCATCCTCTGAAATATCTAACTTTAATTTTATAATTTAATGTAAGCTTCTCTTCAAGCACAACTTCAAGGATCCTGGCCACCCATGCCCTTCCGACAATGCTGCTGGCACCGAGCCTCACAAAAGGGAATTGCAGAGTCGCTTCTGTGACTTCAGTCTGAAATTCATGCAGGTACTAGAGGATAGTCTCAAGTTCTATTTTCTCCATCAAAATCCTCTGAAGACTGGTGTAGTCAACCCTGTACCCTTACACTCGCCACTTGTGCTATTTTGGTTCCCACCCAGCCTCTCTTCAAGGGTCAACTTTCCAGTTAACTCTCTATAGCAAGAAACCAAAAGGGGAAATATCAGATTGGAATGAATCCTATTTTTATTTCCTGGCTTTATTTGCCAAAGGGGAAAAAATAGGATATTTGATCCTAAACTTACTGATCTTCTCATTCAAATTATTTTACCTTCTTATATTTTAGCTAACATTACCAGTTTTCCTGTTCATAACATTCACACCATATAACGTAAATAGTAGCTTTCAGGAAAATCTCCTTAAACGCCTTCCTAAAAATTAGTCCTCCTCACATTCCATATGTTTACATCGTCACTAGTGTCATCCTTTCTTTACAGCTCACTTAAAAGAGTGTTGGGAGGTAAGTGATTAGCTGAAGGCCACAGGGAATCCAGGGTGAGTCAGGAAGAGAAAGCAGCTGTTTGGATTAGCTGCAGTGCTCTAATCACCCCAGCAGCATTCAGTCCCTCACACCCTATTATTGCAGAGACACTGGTCCCAGGGCCCTGTCCGGTTCATCTTTTGAAAGAAAGAGCACCCTTTCCACTTCTCAATTTGATTCTGCCTCATTGCACAGCCTTCTTACCAAAGCCAAGTATAGCCATTTCGTTATTTGCAGATGAAATAATCAATGTAGTAAATTGAGAAGCTGATATAAAATATCACTGTAAATGTTAAAGATTTTGCAAAATCACAGGTGCAGAAATGTTTTCTTCGCTCCATATCTTGCTACCGTGAGTTCAGTGGGTGCTTCTTACATACTAGTCCCTGTGCTAACAAAACACAGTCCTTGGCTTCAATTTTGCCGTTTACTGTGGAAGACAAACAATTAAACAGGCAGCATGATACATTAAGTCCCATCATAGGGGGAAATACCAGGTGTTAAAGAAGTTCGTAGAAAAAAGATTTCATCTCAGCTTGAAAAATCACAAAGATTGCTCGGAAGCTGAGTTCTCAGGAAAGATACTAGCTAGGTGTTATAAGTTGACTCATGTCCCCCTAAACAAAGTTATGTTGAAGTCCTCCCTCTCAATACTTCAAAATTTGAACTAATTTGGCAATACATTCTTTATAAAGATCATCCAATTAAAGTGAGGTCTTTGGGGTGGACCCTTACTAGTGTGACTGATATCCTTATCAAATGGGAAATCTAGACTCAGAGACAGGCTCACAAAGAGGGAAGATGATGTAAAGTCACACCAAAGGAACACCATGGGAGGTGGAGAACTGCAGTGACGCATCTGTACACCAAAAAATGCCAAAGATTGCCACCAAACCTCCAGACGCTAAGTAGAGGCATTAGTAGAGAGTGCTTAGTAGAGGCTAAGTAGAGAATTCCCCTGTAGGTTTTGAAGAGAGCAGCTACCTGTCAAAACCTTAATCTCAGACTTCTAGCCCTCAGAACAATGAGATAATACATCCCTGTGTTTTTTTTTAAGCTACCCAGTTTGTAGTACTTTGTTATAGCAGCCCTACAAAACTAACACAGCAGGACAAAACGAAAACAAAGGGGGCATTCCAGGTAAGCAAAATTGAGAGGCAAATGCCTACAACAGATAAAACATTCCCTCTGGCAGGTGGAAATAGTGAAAACGGGACAGCTAAGGGGCTGGGGTGTGAGAGGAGTCAGGACCAGCTCTTGAGTGCTTCATATAAATATTTAGTCTGCCCTTTGCTAACATGGAACCTGTGGAAGGAAAACTTTTTGGATATTGTACATTCTGTACATCTGCTGATAAGTTGAAAACCCTGCCTTTCCTCTCCAGTCAGCAGCTTGAAGCATCAAAGCCCCTGTTTCAGCACCACATCAAAACTCAGGAAGCTTTCAAGTTCATCCAAACACCCAGCTCTTGCTCAAAGAAGACACGGGGACCCTGGAGACAAGCAATGCACTGTCTCAAGGAGCCCTCTGAAAATAAATATCTGATAAGTGGACTTCTATTTACATCCTGGAACGTCTCTTCCTGCTCCAAGTCCACTTCGGCCAGCCATACAAGAAGCTGCAACCCACCCCAGGCCACAGGGCAAGTGGCCTCACTGCCTTGGGCTCTATAAAGAGGCATCTGAGGTCATCTTCCTGGAGGGGTGAACATGTTCCCTTGGGAATGGGCTAAAATTAGCAGCTTGGATTCCTCTTCGAAATAGCCCCACTCTAAAGAAGGTATTTTTAGCAGACTTTGAATAAAGCACAGTTTAATACATTTCCTGCCAGACACCTGAATGGAGAAAAGTTCGTATGATCCACCAAATGGGGGAAGTGTGGTCAGTGAGGCAAGGCTTCCAAGGGCCACAGCTCAAGGGAACTGAGACAGGAATGGAGAGGAGGACACACCCTCCAGGAAGATAGGCAAACAGTCTAGGGTTTTTTTCCTTCCTTTGATGTAAAGGGATGTCACTTGAATGAGAGGAGCTACCTGTGGAAACACAACAGAGAAGTATGCCAATAAAGAATCAAATGCCTGCATTTTACAGTTCGGTTCCTGAGTCTGTGTTTAGAGTGAAGGTGTCACGTTTCAACTTCTTTATGCAGATTCAATTCCCATTTGAGAATATTGAAGGCTGCAGGAGCAAGGGGGGTGGGCAGGAAATGGAGCTTTCCTCCCTTACACACACACACACACACACACACACACACACACAGCGCCTCCAGCTTGAATTTTGATGATTTTTGGTGGTAGTTGGTTTTGCTTGCTTTGTTTTCTCTGCATTGAAGCTAAGGAAATTTAAATGTGGATTTTCTGGCAGGCGCAGCACCCAATTGTACAACATCTAAGCAGCAGAGGATTCTATTTTAAGTATTACAGTAAATTTTTAATCACAGTAATCTCCATGAACCTGCCTTAATACCACTGATTTTCCCCCTTTCTTGTTCTTATGAGTCTTTGTCCATAATTTAGTGAAGAGCTTAGCTGCCCCCACTATGTTGTAACCTTGTGCCAGCATGCAAAGCAGAGCTCAGCCACTTGGCAGCTTCAATCTACACATGACTCAACAACTAGTGTTGAAGGAAACAGGCTTTTCTGTACAGGGTTCCAACCTCAAGAGTGCGGGGAGCACTCCTGCTCAGAGCTCTCTTGTGCATGACACCTAGCACTTCCCTTGCTCCCCAAAGGCTATAAGCCAAAAAAAAAAAAAAAGTACCTCTGTCCATTAGCTGCTCATGTCAACAGGTCCCCATCCTCTCTGGAATGTGCACATATGGTTTCAGAGTCGCCATCCTCTTCAGCGGCTCTCCTTTGGGGTCTGGGGTGTGCTGTTCTCAGCCTCCATGTAGTGGTTCAGGAAACCATGTGTCATGTTACCCTGTATTACAGTGTCTCAGAGGCTGGAGCCCAGGGAAGCACATGTCCCTGTGTGGGACCCTGCCTCCAGGAGTGGACTCCCATCTTCTGCAGGGTCTAAGTCCCTCGTGGGTACTCCTGTCTGGGTGGGAAGCAGGAGTCAGAAGCCCAGATGCCAACAACCTAGAGGGAGAAAGAGCTTACACCAAGATCTCAAGTTCTGTACCAAAAGTCCTCATACCAAGAGAGTGACTTTTCCTTAATCTTTCAGAGATCAGAAGCCTGCAATTCAGCATTCCTGGTCACAGTTCAGCCCCAAGCACCTCTCATGTGTCTTGTGCTTCGTGTGATGGGTCTCCAGAGCTCCATCAGCTCTGCCACCGTCTTCACCAGGCAGGCAGGGGCTCTCCCGCCTCCGAACTTCAGCCCGGCTGAAGTTTACATTTAAATGCTCACCTCAGAACTTCCTAAGTGGTGTCAGCTCTTTCTCTTCCCAGGGCACGTTAGTGTCCGCCACTTTTGTCAGCTCCCCAGTGCCTTTGACCCTCTTTTGGCTGCCAGCTTTAGCCAGGGCAGGAGTTCCCAGTGATGCTCAGGTCCAGGGAGGACATTCATCCCCCACAGCCCACCTCTCGCCTTTGCCATGCTATCCTGCATGTTCTCACAGTCAGGCACACAATTTGCCCTGGGCAGCAGCCCACTTCCCTTCAGGAAGGGATGGCTATTAATCTGCCTTTGTTATGTAATGTGTCTGAAATGTTCTACCTTTCCCTTTGTGGGCACCCTGTTCCCCATCCAGCCTGAAATGGGGATGTCCCCCAATATCAGGGGAACAGGCTCTGCATCCCATCATATGAGTGTGATATCCTCCCAAGCTAACGACAGTGTCTTAATCATCTTTGAATCCCCAATTCCATAGAATAACTATAACATATTCTTCCCCAAATAATGAGGAGCATACATCTGGGACCACCACAACACTGACGTGGATGTGCCATGTCAGCTCATCATTGCACGTCCTGAGAGCTGTGCCCAATCCCTGCCTGTGATTACAGAGGGAACTAAGGGGCACAGGGGACAGCCCGCAGGAGAATGTTCTCCCTGTCACCCACCCCTGGCTTCCCGCCTTTGATTCTCTTCATCACTGGGAACTATTCCTTAGAACATAGAAAATAACTAATGTAGATGAGCAGTTTGGAAGCTGCAACCCTTTATTAGCGTATATTATAACACAGATGTTTATTTATATACAAAGTTTAATAGCATTTATATAAATTATGCATGCTAAACATAATTTCTACTCTTTATTTAAACTTGTTCTTTAGAAAATACAATAAACACCTTTATAATTATGGTAGCTTGATTTATAATCGTTTGTCTTAAAAGCTCAAAGCATTTAATTGGCTTTTCCATCTCCTTGCGAACACTCCCCTCAGCTCTGGGAGATGAGAGGTGAGGCCGCTCCTCAGTTGCCCGGGGGGAAAGAGAGCAGGTAACAAAGGCTGAGTTAAGAAAGCAGTGCTCTGGGACCACTCCGAAGGGAAAGCAGCTGATTTCAGCACAGGCTGGTCCACCTTGGCTTTCATCCCAAAAGGGTTTTATTCAGGAAGCAGAGTAATACCTCTATTAATGAAGAAGTGATGTTCAGACTTTATTGTCAGACTCTTTACTACCATAGCTTTAAATATATGAGACATTAGGGATGTATTCTGGCATGTCAGTAGAAGAGCCAAGTATATGGTCTAATCGTATCATCCACAGCGACTAAAATAATGTCACATATTTTGGAAAATAAAGCAATAATGATAAAAGAACTGGGTAAAATGAGGGTTTGGGGAAGTGCGAAAACAAAAAAGTTATAAGACAGGTTTCCAGGTGTTGGAAGAAACACTTATAGAAAGTGATTCTTTCAAGTGAAAGGCAACCATACACTGATGTTTCTGTCCCTTTCTTCCTCCTTCCTGACCCTTCTCTCTAAAAATAATTAATGAAATCTTTAAAAAAAAAAAAAACTTAAAAAAAAAATGAAAGTGGTACTTTCAGTCTGTCCGGAAAGTATCGGCCATGCAAACTGTGTTAATTATATTGATGTTGGCTTGATACTTTTGGGACAGACTTTCCTACCTAGAGCTCAGTATCCTGTCTCAAAATCTCCTGCTTCCACCCAGGATCTAGAACTAAGTCATCGGCTCTTTTAAAGGAGATATTTAAAAGAATGCCCAAGCATATCTGATAAAGAATTAAAATAGAATTTTTATAAATTAAAAACACAACTAAAATTAAGCATTTTCCTTTTTTTTTTTTTTTTTTTTATGTGTTAGCAGTCACCAAAGGGGAGAGCTGCAAGGCAGTTTTTGAAAGTGGCTTTTTTTTTTTTTTTTTCCAACGTATGGTTGCGTTTCACCTGCCTCCAGCCACAGACCTGACTGGAGACCTGGTTTGCAACCTGGTTATGTGCCCTGGCTGGGGAATCGAACCTGCGACCTTTGGGTTCGCAGGCCAGCCCCTTATCCACTGTGCTACCAGCCAGGCCTGCAAGGCAGTTTTTGCCAGTGCAGTTGTCCCACAGAGACAGTGCGGAATAGTGGAGAGGAAAGACAGGTTTGGGCCAGACAAGCCAGCCTGAGAATCTCACTAACTGTGTAAACTTGGCTACATTACCTCACCCACTAAAGACTCAGTCTTCTTCCTCAATAAAATTAATGCAATATTATTTACCTAACCCAGGGGTTTGAAGATTTAAGATTATGTAGGTAAAACATTAGCATGGTGCCAAACATATACCAAGTGTTCAATAGAAAGGAGCTATTATTATAGCTAAAATATTAACTTACATTTACCATCAGCCCAACCTTGTCGAAAATGAGATTCAGTAGTATTCATGCCCAAAAGCAATTTGTCCCCATTAAATGAATCTCAAATGACAGCAAACAAGAGGAGAGAAAGTCTTATTTTCATGTAACAGAAAAAGATATATAAAAGACACGTGACTAAAAGACTAAAACTGCATTAAAATGTAATCAATCAATCTTTCACCAAATGTAAATCATTGATACTAGAGTCTCCCCAATTTTTACTTTATGGGGGGGAAAAAGGCAGTAAAAGCAGGGATATAACAGAAGTAGGCAAATACAAAAATAATAAAATGAAGGAAAACAAATTGAGTTTAAACAATTAAAACATAAATTTTAAAAAATATGGGAGGCAACAATTGTTACAATATTATAAAGATTATATTCTAGTTTCTTTAATTTTCCTGATTAAAGCAACCACAATGCTAGATAAAATATAAAAGAATTTTTTAATATATTACTAAACAGACATGGTAGTAAGGAATTCATGGAACCAAAAGCAATGTAACAGGGCCCTGGAGTGAAACTGAATACAAATTGTGCTTTTGCCTCAAGTTTCTGCTAAGTTTTAGAAATCTTGGGGTTCTTCCCTGACAGATGCTGTGTGAGCAGCAGACAAGAGATAAAATCAGAGGTCATTCAAGATGGAAGATCTAGTTAACGATGCCTGCATTGAATCCCAAAAGTCTCTATCCTTAGCATAAGAGTAAACTTGAAATAAGATCTACCATTAGAGTTGTACTAGGTAAAGAGAATTTCTCGCCATGATCTTGGTCTGGGTGGAGGAAATCAAACATGTCTCCTGACAGTTTGTAAGCACAACTGGTCCGCGTAGAGGTTAGTAATCCAAATTTATGTTACTGATATGATCATAAAAGTGAATAATTTCATTAAATATAAAATGATCTAGAGTAAGTTATTCCAACAGGTACTACTAGAAGAAAATATAAATTGTTTCTAAATGAATTAAAATTCAACCTGGTCCTTGGAGAATAGCACTTAATCTATGAGGTATAAAGAAAACAGATCCCCCATTGTAAACAAAACAAAACAAAATAAAACAAAACAAAAACAGTTACAAAACATATCTGAAGAGAAGGCACCATGAATGGGAATCAGGAGGCACAGCAGAGATAAGTTAGAGGCCCATAAAGGCTTCAGAAATTAACAGTCTTGTACAGATATAAAATAAGTAGCATCGATCCATTTAACTTAAAAAAAGAAAAACATGAAAACTGACTAGTGAATGAGAGAGAGACTAAAAATAATGATAAAACTCAAAATGGATAAAGGAAAAATGTAAGTCGTGACTTACTTTTATAAAAGTCCTAGTGGAAAACAGGCAATAAAATTTTAGGCATTCCACGTAGCAATATGTTTTGCTGATATATCACCTAGGGCAAGAGAAATACAGGAAGAAATAAACAAATGGGACTATATCAAACTAAACAGTTTCTGCTCAGCTAAAGAAAATATCAGCAAAATGAAAAGGGAAAGATTCATATGGAAAAACATATTTGCCAATGATACCTCAGACAAGGGTCTGATCTCCAAAACATATAAAGAAACTCACATGACTCAATACCAGGAAGCAAACAACCCAATTAAAAAATGGGTAAAAAAAAAAAAAAATGGGCAAAGGACCTGAACAAACACTTCTCCAAGGAGGACATACAGATGGCCCGTAGATATATGAAAAATGCTCAACATCACCAAATGCAAATTAAAGCCACAAAATATATTACCTCACAACTATGTGAATGGCCATCATTAATAAATCAACAAACAAGTGCACCAGGGAGAAAACGGAACCCTCATGTATTGTTGGTGGGAATGCAGACTCTATAGCCACTGCGGAAAACAGTATGGAATTTCCTCAAAAAATTTAAAATGAAGCCCTGGCTGGTAGCACAGTGGATAAGGTGCTGGCCTGCGAACCCAAATGTCGCAGGTTTGATTCCCCAGCCAGGGCACATAACCAGGTTGCAAACCAGGTCTCCAGTCAGGTCTGTGGCTGGAGGCAGGTGAAATGTAGCCATACATTGATGTCTCTTTCCCTCTCTGCCTCTTTCCCTTCCCCTCTTTCTAAAAATAGTAAAATAAAATCTTTAAAAAAAGAAAATTTAAAATGAAATTGACTTATGACCCAGTGATTCCACTTCTGAGAATATACCCCAAAATCCTGCAACACAATTCAAGAGAACTTATACACCTCTATGTTTATAGCAGCATTATTTATAATAGCTAAGTGTTGGAAACAGCCCAAGTGCCCATCAGTAGATCAGTGGACTGGAAAACAGTGGTACATTTACACAGTGGAATACTATGCAGCAGAAAGAAAAAAAGAACTCCAACCTTTTGTGACAGCATGAATTGAACTCGAGAATATTATGCTAAATGAAATGAGCCAGTCTACAAAAGACAAATACCATATGACCTCACGTAACTGGAATCTAATGAACAAAATTAACTAACAAGAAAAATAGAGGCATGGAAACATGGAACAGACTGATAGCTGTAGGAGGGGAGGAGGGGTGGGAATGGCGCAAGGACGGGAAAGGGGCGTAGTCAAAGACCACACATGAATGACTCATGGACATGGACAACTGAGAGAGGATTAAAGACTGGGAGCAAATGAATAATGCGCTCTCCCATACTACTACTTACCCAAAGTAGACAGTCTGAAATTCATTTAATTAGGTTCATCCTATGGTCCTAAAGGATGACACACCCAGTCTCTTCTATTAGTAGTTAACTCAGCAACCCATCTTTGTACTGGCCTTCCTGTTCGACCCCTGTCCCACCATTCCTCAGATCAACTGCTCCCTTAAAATCATGGTCTTAGCCCTGGCTGGTGGCTCAGTGGATAAGGTGTTGGCCTGCGAACCCAAAGGTAGCTGGTTCAATTCCCAGTCAGGGCACATAACCAGGTTGCAAGCCAGGTCTCCAGCCAGACCCATAGCTGGAGGCAGATGAAAGGCAACCATACATTAATGTCTATCTCCCTCTCTGCCTCTCTCCCTTCCTCTCTCTAAAAATAATAAATAAAATATTTAAAACAAAACAAAACCTTGGTCTCCCACTCTGCTTTCTAAGGAACTCAGGTTAATACAACAATATCTAACACAATGACATGACTAATTTGCTGCAAGTGGGGGACACCAGGAAACAAGGCAGGTTGAAATACTTTAAAACAAAACATGTAAGTTGGGCATGTTCATAAGAGGGGAGACTAGGCCTGTATGAGAATAGAGAGTATATGGGGAATCTTATCTACCCTTTAATTTTGCTGTGAACCTCAAATTGCTCTAAAAGTGAAATTATTTATTTATTTATTTAATTTTAAAGATTGTATTTCTCATTTTTAGAGAGAGGGCAAGGAAGAGAAAGCAGAGAGGGAGAGAGACATCAATGTATGGTTGTCTTTCATCTGCCTCCAGCTATAGACCTGGCTGGAGACCTGGCTTGCAACCTAGTTATGTGCCCTGACTAGGGAACCAAACCAGCGACCTTTGGGTTTGCAGACTGGTGCCTTATTCACTGTGCCACCAGCCAAGTAATTTTTTTAAATACTAGAGAAAGTGGACAAATAAAAAGCACAAAATTAAAGAGTAGAAGCAATTCAAATATATCAATATAAATGGCTTAAGCTCTCCAAATAAAAAATATTATGTGGATTAAAACATAATCCAGAGCTATACTACTTACAACAAATGACATTAGGATATCGATTGTAAGCAGTTAATCAGAGAAATAAGAAAACCAAGTCTGGAGTAAGCTAAATAAGATGTCCAAGGTCATAGGCTTCTGGTGCTTTTTATTCTGATCCCAGCATTCAATGGTTTTCCCTCACATCATGCCAACCACTGAGGAGAGAAGCCACTCTCTTACTCATTTTCATGTACCATCCAGTGTATCTAAAAAAAGCAAAGTCTGCTGAACTAATGCAATCAAAGGTGTATGAATGTTCAATTTATCAGAGACATGCTAAGCATTCTCAAAAAGGGTGTTTAGCTCATTTCATATAACTTATGAAGATTGATGTGTTCTGATATTTCTAATATAATAAATGAGCTGCTATTCTCCCTAGAGGATAAAATCAAGGCATAGTTCAGCCTAGGAAGCATTCACATGTGTGGTCATTCGTAAGGTGACAAGCATGACCAGAACATTTGGCTTTTATTCATTTATTTACTCAATGCATATTTACTCATCTAATCTGTGCAGATACTAAGTAGGCATGATAAATAAAACCAACAAAATTCTTGCCATTTTGAACTTTGCAGACTAGTTGTATAGTAACACTCTCAGGTATTTTACATTTTCATTAGCTTAAACAGTTTAAATGTTATTACTTTTAGGAAATTCCTTGACCACAACATAAAATTTCAGTTGATCTTAATCTCTGAATAATCTCGGGCACCTTGTTCGGTCACATAGACCATTTGCTGCTCTGAGGCTTATGTTTCTTACCTCAAAATTTGAGAATAATCCCAACCGCTCTCTGTGGTGAGTATCTGAGATGATGTGCCAGGCATAGTGATGTTCATTAAGTGCCCATTCTTTCCAGAACCAGATTGTTACTACCATGCCCCTATTCAGTATGTGCCACATCTCCTTTGCAAATATTAAGCATTATGCAGCCTAGGAATCAGGTTTCAGAAAAGGGAGCCATCCAGATGCAACAAGGCTGTTAGTTATTAGAAACAGGTTTACTAAGGTCCAAACAAGAATGTAATGTATGTATATTTATTCATATTTTGTATCTGTTACATAGATGATGGACTAGCACTGATAATTTGAATAATCTACTGGCATTTTCTTGTCATAACGATCCCATTACGTTCTGATTAGTTAACACATATAATTTAGGGTACTGCCTTCCTCCACCCCACCACCAGAAAAAATATACGATCCAACAAAAACTTAAAAAGCACTGTTTTAGCCATGATCACCAAGCAGATGGAGAAATGTACTATGGGATATGCTGTGTAAAGCTAAAGACTCTGAAATGAATAGAGACCTGGTTGCCACAGGATATGACTACACCTAATGGGCTATTAAAAAATGATTAATACGTGTCCCAGTGGGCCAGCAAAGAGAGGGCCATGACTGTGCATAAAAATGAAGAATTAATCTGACCTATCATGGCTACGCCAAGGGCTAGTCCAAATTGCAGAGCACTGTAGAAATAGGCGAAAATGTTAGCTGGCTTTAGGAGCTTCTGAAAAACAATATTTTTAAGGAAATAAAAGCAGAGTTTACTAGAACAAGCTTTCAATTTGGTCTCACTGCAGTGGCTTGGGCTTTCAGTGTTAAGTGTTATTTTGCCTCTGATTTGCCATGTCAGTGTGCTGTAAGTCAGTTGCAGGCAAGGAGATTTAAATGGTGCCTTTGGGAAAAACACTAAACTCCTGAGGATATTAGAATGAAAGATGCTTTGTAATTGCAAGAATTTATTATTAATAATTATTATTCAAACTCATTTTTTCACTATTTCCCATTTTTGATGAACAACATAAAGCCCCATCTCTGCCTTCCAACACACAAACTAAAGATGTTTGAAATACTATAAAGCTTTGCACTTTTACTATTCTGTATTCAGGACCATATATGCATAGATTATTTTTTTCTTCTCAGCAGTTATATAAGATGAGCCATTAAACCTCTCACAGAGTTTGGATGCCTTATTGTCGAATGAAACATTTTTAAAATTTAGATTTTTTTTATACTGCTTCTTTTACAACACATTCTCTCTAGCTTCAGCTTGAGTGCTACTAATTATTTCTTCTTATTCCTATTACCTGCTAAATACTGTCAGTCAAATAGTGAACATTTCCAGAAGCCTTACACGTTTGAATAAGTTGTAGAGGTGACAAGAAAATTGATTATGACAATTGAAAAGTTTAGAAAAACATATTAAATATCTTCTTTTAAAAAAATGACTAAAGATGGTTAAATATCTAAGTTTTAACTAACCATTTTAGGAATTTGGGAGGCCAATCACAGCTGTTTCAAGCATTAATGGTGTAGGGGAGAAACAAGCTTTCTCTGGTCCTTAAGGTTCTTCTGGGTGAGCTAGTAAACAAATAGACATGAGATAGAGTAGCCAGAGAAAATGACCAAATTTAACACCTACTTGTGTAAGGGGTCTGTCCCCATGTACCTAAAAGAGTCAGAGACCCCACATGCAGGAAGACTGAGCTAGGGAGAAGATAATGCTTCTTGGGGGCTTCACAGGGTCTTTGCAGGGTGATAAGAAGAGCAGATGATCAGTAAATGATGCTTTGCCTTGCCGAATAGGTGGGTCAGGGAGGTTATTGCTGGTAATCTGCTGTCATGCACAGGAATTCCTGTTGAGTCTGTGGCTCACATCTTTAACTCAAAACGACCCACAAACCGCAGAAGCACATCTTGGGGATGGCTCACTCTGAACTCTTGGAGCAGAAACTCACTAAATGCAGAGGTTTATCCAATTACGAAAACACTGCGAATCATCATAATGGACCCTTGTGGTGAGTGGGAAGACAGGGAGGGGGGAAGATTTCTTGAAAAGGTCCAACTGCCGGGTCTACAGATGCTTCCGGCTACTGTGGAGCTTGGTTATTTCAAGCTTTGTTCCGCAAATACAAATTCCCATGGCTATGTGGTCACAGAGGAAGATGGGCTGTATGTACTAGCATGCTTATTATTACTCCAGGCTGGACACTTGGTATATTTATCTTACAAGATACATCTTTACAAGAACCCCAGAAAGCAGCTGTTATTAACCCCACTTCACAAATGCCCATAGCGAAACTAAAAAACATTAAGCAATGCCCCCCAAATCTCATGGCTAATAAGTGAGAAAGTTAACTTTCATGCATAGATCCAATTGAGACCAAGCCTAAGCTCTTTCCACTATGATTATTCATTTATTTATTTTGTTGAACACCTACTATGCTTCTAGTTGTATATGGGGGATGCAAATACTTGTAAGATCGTAGTGAGTGCCTTAGGGCAAAGGGAGGGAGGGGAAAGGGAGGACTTGTTAAAACAGAGTCAGGAAAGGTGAAACCCAAACTGATTTCTCAAACAGGAGTAGGTGAAGCCGGAGAAACCAACAGGGAAAGATTCTGCAAAAAGACAGAACAGCCTAGGACAACACAAATTAGCCTGAAATTATTAATTTAGGAGAAGTTTCTAGAATACAAGGTTCCAAGAGAAATGTAGGGAGTTGGGAGAGCGTTTACAGATTGGGCTTGGTTGGTGACCAGGGGTTGCTGCTGCTGACTTTTAGATAGGAAAATAAAAAAGTTCTCAAATGTCTTTTCCACATGAAGAGGTAAAGTATTCATTAAAGCAGGGCAACTGTACCAGACAAAGCAAGTAAAACTGATCCTCCAGTTAAAATTGCTCAACGAATGAAGATAAAAGTCACTGTCAACAGACGGGTGGTGGCTGGAGGGGAAAGGGGTAGGGGGAAGATGAAGGAGGTAAAGAGAATCTAATGTATCGTGACAGAAGGAGACCAGGATTTCGGTGGAGAACACACTATACAACATACAGGTGACGTCTTAAAGAACTGTGCACTCGAAACTTCTATTATGTTATTATCTAATGTCATTGTAATAAACTTAACAAAGTGTTTTAAAAACATCGTTTGTGGAGTATGAAGCAGGCTGGCCTTCTCATAGTGAAGTACGATCTACCTACTCTGCAGGCCCACTCTGCACCCCTACTCTTGGCACCAATGTACCTTGAAATTTTAGCAAGGGCTGGGTTGTGTTTGGGGGAGTCACTTGGAATATAGGACCCATTACTGGAACCAGGAATACCCAGACAAATGCCATGCAGTGCAGCAGTCTCATTCCTAGCCTCTAACCCACTTCCTCCAAAGCAAGCAATGAGCAATCACATCGCAACGTGACACTAGATACTCTGAGAGGTAATCTAGAGCCAGCTCCACCAAAACAGCCCCCAGTGGCCTGTGGGGCTTCCTTTTGGTCTTTTGGTTTAACGTGTGCATTGGCAGGTGATAGGAAGTATCCTGATTAGGATCCTCTGAATGCAATTGGAATCAGGATGAAACCACCGGCAGACTGACGCAAGTTTGTACCAGGCGGTGTGGGGCCCTCACCAGGAGCAGCTGTAGTCCCTCTTAGTGCAGCATGACCGCCAGCCTCTGCTGAGATTCCCGGGGACCCAACCAAGTGAGCAGGCAGCAGTTAGATTTCACATTAACGAGCTGCAGCCTCCGGGTTTTCTGAGAAAAGCACTGAATAATGTGCTTCGTTCTGGGGTTGGGTGGCAAGGGGATGCAAGAACAAGCTTTGTTTTCACTTTCCATTTTCTTTTAGACTCTTGTGCTGTGCAGATGAATCCAAAGGTGATGAATGTGAGCAATAGAGAGCCATCACAAATCTCTCCCACAATACCTTCATAATCATGTGACTACCAAACATGGAAATCGGGCCAGGAAACCCATTCAATTCATGCTGCCTGGGCAAGTAAGGATTGTTAAATGAACCTTGAAAGCAACCGTTAGACCCTTAGAAGCTCACCAGGAAGATGTTTTCATCCCCTGCCTCTCTCTGTCTCCATCTCTGCCTCCCTTACCCCTCTGTGCCTACTCTCTTCTGCCTTTCTATCCTTGTCTTCCCTCTCTCCCTTGACTCTCCCCTCCTCTCCCTGTCTCTCCCCTCTCACTTTCTATTTCTCCAGAATTCTGCCACAATCCTGTAAGCTGTTTAGAGGTTTATATCATAGGAATAACGCCTCATTTGACAGAAAGGTGCCAGTAGTTTTTTTTTTTTTCCTTACCAGTTGGTTCTTGACCAAAGTAGGACATACACTCTCAAAATTAAACTACTTCTAGCAATAAAATAAGCCTCACACAGAATTTCCTTTCATGGCTCTCTGAAAATAAAAAAAAAAAAACAAGGAAAATAATGTACTACAATAAATTTTCGTGTCAAAAGATAAAGATGTTGACCAACCAATCCATCGTAGAGCCTTTCCACTTCTTTCAGGAATTGTTCTTCATGCCAAACTTTCTTTTGCTTTCCTTGGAGAGGCAGGGGAGTTAGCCGACTGCCAAGTGCAGGGATTGTTTCCCACACATGGGACAGAACTTCCTGGAGCAGCACACATGCCATACTTTAAAAAATAATAAAACTTTATCTCAAACATGACTCCTAAAGTTATGAATGAAACCTATTATACATCTAATTCTGTACTTTATTAAAAACAGACTTGTAATGAACTATTTTAATCCCCTTAAATCATTTAAAATCCCAAAGCTGCCATCTTCAGCCAACGCCTTAGCATACACAGACATGGGTTTGCACAGCATACATTACACTGCACTTACTTTTCCTATTCAGCCCCAGGTATATTTCCATATTTCAATATTTTCTGCATTGGTTTAAAGGAGCTATTTATTACCAGAGCGTCACCTCACCAGTAAATATTTATAGGCTATTTTATTTCTAATTTAGGACTTGAGCATTGTATCTTACAATACCTAAAAAAGGCATTGTTGATTTGCTATTTTAGCTTTTGATAGAGAGTATGTTTTTGGCATGGCTGTGGGAGATGTTTTCTTTAATAATTTACAAAATTACCTGCAGTAAAATCTTCACCTGTTCTTTGTTTTCTTAGCACCACAAAATTGGAATTACATATAAAACCTTTCCTCCAGGAGATTTATGTCTACCACAAAAAGAAAATCTCCACTTAAATTTTTATGAAACATCAAAATTACGGTCTCCTTTAGCAAAATAATACAAAGGAGACTTTTTCCTGGGTGAGGAGTAGTTCCATTATTGGAGGACACCATTCTTTATCTCTTGTTTAATCCCGATTTCCCTGTGGCAGCTGCTTTTTGGTTTCATTGATTCCCCTGTTTGTATGTGCAATGTGCTAATTTGTCTTTCATTACTGAAATTTCCAAGTGCTGACCACGTAAGCTAACCCCAGCCAGAGGACACACCTCCCAGAAGCCTAGGCTTTTCACAGTTTAATTTCAAGTTGCCCCACAAAGGGACTGATAGCTGGCTGTTTCTTTCTCTTCCTCAGGACTGACCACTCCATCCCGGACAAGGGCAGTGGTCCCCACCTGGTGGCCCCAATTTAGCTGTATGTGAAAGCAAAGAAGCGCAAATGCTTTCCTTCACTTGCTTTGGACTTAATTCTCTCTTTATTGAATTATGTGGTTTATCATCCACAGAGCACTTCTCAATTAATTACCATTGGAAATTTAGAGGATGTTACAGAGTAGTAGTTATTACACCCAGGGCATTAGACATATGTCACATAAAAGAGGCAGTCTCCTTGAAATTATATTAGCAAGGCTGCCTTTTTCCTATAGAATATCATACATTCTAATGTGAAAATTGAGTTAAAAACTTATTAAGAGATAGGACTGGCATGTTCCAACTGGTTGAAGGCATGCTTATAAACATTTCCAGGAAGCTCAGCAGAAATTTAAGAAACTGTGCCTACTGTTTGAGACATTTGTTAAGGTCTTAGGACACTCTTGTCTCTGGTGGATTGGGGTTTTGTATTTCAGAGAGCAAAAAGGTAACTCATTTAGAGCCCTGGCTCCATTGGATGCCACCCAGGGATTGACCCAGAGCCACCAGCAGGTACTGTTCAGGTCAGGGGAGATAGCGTATGTCCTAACAGGTAAGAGCTGTCCTAACGCAAAAAGCTTGGCATCTATGAACCTGAATGCAGGTGCCAAAAAGGGCAGAGTAGAGTGAATAATGGAGAAATACAAATGGTGATAGGGGTACAGGATATGACTGATAGAGTGGGGATGAAAAAGAGATCTTCCGGGCCCCAGAACAGTGACAGCAATCATGGGGCATGGAAGGACCACTGGGCAGGAGGTAGATAGGATATGACCTGGCCCTCAAGTGACAAAGCTGCCAACAGGCTTAAAAGGCTTACCAATCCCACTCTGTACCAGTCCTGGGGATCCCAAAGGTCGCAGCCTCCAAACAAGAGTTACGTGTCTGAGATGAAAGAAAGTTTGTTTTGTTGGTCTGTTTGGGAGCATAATATGGTGGTGGCTGTTTCTTTTTTACTTATTATTATTATTTTTTAATTTATCAAGGGTAAAAATTCCTTTCCTTCCTGGCTGAAAACAATTGATTCCCATTAGCTATTTTTGAAACTGCAATCTAAAACCTCAGAAAATCAAAGTCATGACTTTAGGACATGGTTCTTTCTATATTTGATTTTTAGAAACATGATTCCCATAGTTAGAGTTTTAAAATACTGGAAATCAGTGAAATATTTCATTTCTTAAATAGATTTGATCAAAGCCTAAGTGAAAACTTTACCCTAAAACATTGCTCCTATAGAAATAGAAATGACTCCATTCGTGCGTTCAGCATTCAGTTTTAATTTCATCCCTGGGGAGCCACTATCAGGAAACATTAACAGAGGACACTGTGCCTGCACTCAAGAGTACAGAGAGGGGGACATGAAAAGGAATAATTAAGATCCGGGTTGATAAGTGATCTACCAGGGTAACATAGGAAGTGATGTAAACACCCAGAGGCACGAGTGCCCAGTTCCACAGGCAAAAGTGGGGCAAGGAATACAGTGTCACAGCAGAGCCTTGACAGTCTGAAAGACAGAGAGAGTAGACAAATAATAACCCATGGAGGAGACACACAAGTCACATAACATAGCAAATCCCCCAGGCCTACCCATTCTCCTTTCCTACAACTGGGATGGTGGAAGGCATGTCTGCTGACAAGTTGGGTTGGTCTCTGGTTCACATATCTGAGAGGGACTAAGGCATTAAGGAGGCCCAGACTTTTTATTCTAGGGGCCAAGGTTTTCTCGGAAAAAAACCACTGACTCTAACTTAAGAGTGGCTATTTGGCAGTACTAGAGAGCTAAAAATACCATAGATTTTGCACAAAAGAATTTTTCATGCAAGACCTAATTTACTCTACTAGAATGTTGATCATTCACTGATGTCAAAATAGTTTAAGTGAAAATTCAACTAAGTACTTATAATTAGTTTTTAAATGAGCCATAGTTGATTTATAAAATACGAAAGATCATCAAATGTGAGAATGAAACACATCTGCTGAACGGAGAGTTCTGAAGGTACGTATTTAGTATTTGGTCAGTCGGATTAAGGGTCAAATGTCAATAATCCCTGGTTTCAATAGTGCTGTCACGTTTATTCTACTCTTAGATCCTTGAAAAATAATCTGGAAGCTAGGGAGATAGTTTTATCATTAACATTTTACAACCCAGAAAGGTTGATGATTTACCCAAAACAGTCTGGACTACCAGTTACACAATTTCCAGCGTCCAGGCTCCTCAACCTATCATTTGAGCCTCTTTTCTCAAATATATCTGCCATCCAAAAGATTATGCCAAGCTTCTCTAGATGCAAAGTTTTAAATGTAATACTGACCCAAGGAAAGTCTTTTTTCTACTGAAAGAAAATGAAGATTATCCACTCACCTAATCTATTTTTCCTCTTCTGTAGACCGAGTTTGATGCTTTTGCCAGGAATGACCTGAAATTGGCAATGTTCTAAGGTTGTCCTACAAAGAAGCTGGTAAAGTCTTATCTATGACAGTAAACCAAGATATGGAATGTGGGAAGAAATTACTGCATATGTTAGAATGGGGAAAATGATTGGCATATTAAATTAGAAGAAATCAAAAAAAGTCATACCTCAAGTAGTTAATGAATTTGTATTATTTAAGGTACCAAAATAGCCCATATACTCTTAGTAGCATTAATTATTTAGATTCATGTTTTACTTAAGTTTGTTGAATAATTGCCAACCGTAATATTTATGGTTAGTATTAATTAGGATTTTAAAAAATATTTTTATTTATTCTTTTTAGAGAGTGGGGAAGGGAGAGAGGCAGAGAGGAAGAGAGACATCAATGTATGGTTAATTAGGAATTTTAAAGCTTCATTTTATTAATTGATTTTAGAGGGGTAGAGAGAGTAAGAATGAAAAAAAAAACCCATTAATCCATTGTTCCACTTCTTTATGCATTCATTGGTTGATCCTTGCATGTGCCCTGACCAGAGCTGGAACCTGCAATCTTGGGGTATCAGGATGACATTCTAACCAATTGAGTTACCTGGCCAGGGCCTAAAACCTTATTTATTTATTTATTTATATTATTTAAAAATAAAAATAAAAAAACTCACTGGAGGACATGCCCATTGGTTTAAGGAAAAAAAAGAAAAAGAAATATCCATCAGCTGCCTCCCGTAGGTGCCCTGACCAGGGCTGACTGTGCTCTAACCAACTGAGCCATAGGGCCAGGGCAGCTTTATTTTTAACAAGGTTTAAATATTACTTTTGGGCCCTGGCTGGTGGCACAGTGGATAAGGCACTGGCCTGCGAACCCTGTTCCCCAGCCAGGGTACATAATGAGGTTGCAAGCCAGGTCTCCAGCCAGGTCCGTGGCTGGAGGCAGGTGAAAGGCAACCATACATTGATGTTTCTCTCCCTTCCTCTTTTTCTGGAAATAATAAATAAAATCTTTAAAAAATATTACTTTTGGTTTCAAGGTTGAAAAGTAAACATATTACCAACACAAAAAACAATCCACAGTTCTTTATTCCACACTTAAGAAAAGATCATTATTTGAGAATTCAGAGGCTCTAAAGATTTTCTGTTAGCTCTTCTAAGATATTAAAAAAGTAACATCTTGTGCAGTACGAACTAAACAATAATGGATTTATTCTTCTTGTCTTATTGTTAGAGGACTTTCATTTTCAGTAGCAAATTTTGTTCTTTGCATTCTTTATAATGACTATAAGCTGAAGGGTTTGTTGCTATGGCTGAAAGGGTAACTGCCGCCTGAAATTCATGAGAGCAAATTAATTACTATGCTTTATAATATAAGGGGAATATGTAAACAACCCCTTGCACCCATGTATTTATTGGTCACTGTGTTAGTTCCTAGGACTGCCAAAACAAGCTAGCACAAATTTAGTGGCTTGAAAACAACAGACATGTATTCTCTTACAACTCTAGAAGGCAGAAGTCCGAAATCCAGGTGCTAGCAGTGCAGTGCTCCTTTTAAAGGCTCTACAGCAGTATCGTTCTTCGCCTCATCCAGCTTCTGGTAGCTCCAGGCATGCCTTGTGGCTGCATTACTCCAATATCTTCACATGGCCTTCATCCTTACCTTCACATGGCCTCCACCTCAGCACAATCTTCTATGTGTCTCTTATAAGGACATTTGTCATTGATTTAGGGCCTATCTGAATGATCCAGGATGGCTTCGTCTTTTAACTTAATTATATGTGCAAAGGCCCTTTTTCTAAATAATATCACATTCACAGGTTCCAGGGGTTAGACATAGGCTGGGGATCACCATTCAACCTGCTACAGTCACCCTCTAAAGATTTCTACTCACACATTCACTCATTAAATGGTTGTTCTGTGCTTTTACTAGATGGCAGGGAGGGGAACACTGACTCATTGAACCCCTGGTCAATTGCAGTGACCACATGACTGGGAGGAAGGAGCTCTGGAACAAGCAACTTTGTTGTAGATCCAGAAGGACAATGGGCAAGCTCACATAGGGTAGAGATTGACAGGCCTAGGGCATGACTCCCCATCATGGCCTGCTTTTAATTAGGAATTCTTATGTTCATACCATCCTGTGTGGTTACTTTCCGTCTCAGAATTTCTAGGGCCCACCATGCTGGCCTCTCCTGACCTTGGCAGGTTTGGTGTAACGTCCCCCTTTTTAGGGTCCACAGGGTTCAACATTATTCACTTGTGTGGGTGACCAGTGGAAGACTTTACTACATTTATTGTGTATCCCAGCACACTTGTGAGGAAGGCATCCACCTTTCAGGACTGATGCCTGAGATGGAGAGCAGGTGCAGGTAGTCCCATGTGCCACCATCACTGCACAAAGAGGTTTTACTTTGATCTCATTCCTCTGGAGCCCTGTGCCCATCCTAGCCAAGCCTGGCAGATCAGTGAGCTCTCCGATTCAAGAATTAAGCTTGCTGGCATAAACCAAGTTTCAATATGCCTGGGACAGATGCATCACCACTGATCTGCAACATTGCCTCACACCTTATAGGCACAGTGTTCATCTTACCCCTATGTTAACATAGGCTTAGTGTTTTAGAAGAAATTTTAGACAGAGGTCCTCGGTAATAAAGAATTTGACTAGCTTTTATCCCCAGTTCCTGGGATTTTAGTGCTAAAGCCCTGGAATTGTCTAAGTGATAGGAATGTCTCTTTTTGTTCATATGGGCCTGACCACACTGATTTTATGCTAATGAGATGACTTGGTGGGCTCCTAGATAGTTTGTGCTTACAAGATGACTCAGGATGGAGAGTTGGCAATGCCAGAAAGACCAACCATGTCATTAGGGTATTGAGGCTTTGAGCCATGTGTTATTAGCTGAACCACCAGGGAAAGGAAGGCTACCGGATAGAGGTTGAGTTCAACCACATAACCATTGATTTAATTTACTGTGTTTGTAACATGGCCCCAACAGAGGCTCTGAACATGGAAGTTTGAGTGACCTTCCTTGGCAGGTAGCACCCTGCTATTGTCACACATCAGTGTGCCAAGAGTTGATGCGTCCTGACTCTACAGGGAGAGGAAAACAGATGCTTCCCATTTGGGACTCTCCCAGACCTCTGTCTGTGCATCTCCCATCAGCTGATCCTCGTCTGTATCTTTTTTATATAATGAAACTGTAAGTGTATAGATATGGCTTTCCTCTGTTTTATAAGTTGCTCTAGCAAATTATCAAAATTAAGGAATTCGTGAGAAGCCCTGAATCTGTAACCAGTTGGTTGGTGGATGCTCAGCTTGCAGCTAAAGTGAGGGTAGTCCTGGGTGGATCATGCCTTTAACCTCCAGGTAGTTGGTATCAGGTATCATTACAGCCCAGATGTGCTGCTTGTATCAGGGATTTCATATATTGTATTAGCTTCTTATTGCTGCTGCAAATTACCACGAACTAAAAGCTAAAAACAACACAATCTATTATCTTAGTTTTGGAACACAGAAGGTTGTCATGTGCTGCCTTCCTTCTGAAGGCTCTAAGGACAAATCAATTTCTTGTCTTTTTCGGTGTATAGGGGAGACTGCATTCCTTGTCTCAGGGCACCGCATAATGTTGTCATACTTCCTGCACCCCTCTGCTTCTTTTGTCACATCACCTTCTTTGATTTTGATTCTCTCATAAGGACCTGTGTAATTCCATTGGGCCTGCCCAGGTAATCCAGAATAATCTCCCATCTCAGGATCTTTACCTTAACCGCATCTGCGAAATCTCCTTTGCCTTGCAGATGAACCCATTTGGCGACCATGACTTTGTTCACTTACATAAAGCTTTAGGAGATGGAAGAAGACTCGAAAACAACAACCTCCGCTGTTTATTTAAAAAATAAAGCCAAACTTTGAAATCATTTCAAAAGGCACCCGTGTATTTTGCTAAATGTAATTGGTTTCCGTCTATCTACCCAGGCCTTTCTTGTTAAAATTTAGTTATTACTACCCTTAGGGTTTTCTTTAATTTTTCTTTTTATTTCCTTTTTCATACCTATTGTTATTAACCCAAATGCCTTACACCAGAGTTTGTATCTGAGAATGGATAATAAGATTCTAAATTCTATTGCTAAATTTATTATATGACTTCTTAAAATGGCTCCTGATCCTAATGCTCTCATTTTTCTCAACAGCAATATAGCAGAATAGCAGTAGCAGGTAAGACAATGAGAAGAGGAATTAATTGTGCCTGAGTTACAAGTTGTGGCTTTCCTATTTAACTAGTGTGTTCTTAGACAAGCCACTGAAACTTTTTTAAGTTTCAGTTTTTCACACATAGAATGGCCATCACCATTCTATTGAAATCATATGAACATTTAGATTGCTGGAAGGATGAGAGATCCAGCACAGTGCCTTGCACATAACAGGTTAAATAAATTGCCCTTCTTTGCTTCCCCTTCACCACCATGGCACACCTGAAGTGGAGCCTACTTGTTCTGATAAGAATCATTTCACATGAAACCATGCTCCCCACCCTGAGCCAAATGCTCTCTGTACTCACTTTACTGAACCTTGGCAAGGCAGGCTCACCCCCAGTGTCAACACTGATTTTTATTTGCCACGCAGGTGTGTGCTACCTCGTTATGGATAGGGAGGTGAAATATAATTTGAGAGGACATAGTATTTCCTGACCTTCACTCTTTTCTTCCACCTTCATCTCCTCCCACTCTACAGCCAGCATGCCTCCCTGAAGGCAAAGGGGACTCTCCACAGAAAAGCCGCATGTCTGCCCCGCTGACCCATATCTTTGGCCCTGGCACAGTGTGGGAGCATACACCCCACTGATAAATTGATTGAGTAAATGAACAAATGCTTTGTTCCCTCTTATTTTTTCATTTGACCTTCTGCTCTGCCCTCCATTCTTCAGTGCTGTTTCTCTTCTCTGAACTGTAGTTGGAATTTAAGGATGAGCCCAACTACTACCCAGGTTGTGCTGTTCTGAGAAACATTTTCTGACAACTCCACAATACCTGTTCATACCGGCTTCTGAATTAGTCCAACATTCCCACTGATCTGGGATTTATATCTTGTACTGTATTCTCCATAACTTATCGTTTCTGCTAAAAATTAGTCAAAAGTCCCTCTAAAAAGGGAGTGGGAGAGGGCAAGCAACATGAGTAAAGATGGTAAAATACATGGTGACTGATGGAAACTAGACTTTTGGTGGTGAGCATGCTGTAGTATATACAGATGATGAGTTATATGTGCATCTGAAATTCATGTGATGTCCCCAACTAATGTTACCTAAAAAAAAAGAAAGAGGAAGGAGGCAAGGAAATGAGGAAAGGAAAGGGGAGAGAGAGAAGGAGGAGAAGGGGAGAAGGAGAAGGGGGAAGGGAAAAGGACTCGAAGTAAGAGGAAGAAGAAGAAGAAGGAAGAAGAGGAAGGGAAGGGAAGGAAGGAAGGAAGGAAGAAAGAAAGAAAGAAAGAAAGATCCTTCAGGGAAAACAGTGTATCCCATGCTTCTACTACTAGACTATAGCCTGAACACATAGTAAGCATTTAATAAGTGCTTCTAGAATTGGCCTTTTTTTGCTCCAAATAACACATGCTACTCAAGAACCTTAAGAATGATGCCCACGATCATGGTTATATTCACAACTAGTTTTATCTAAATTGCTTCCTTTTGAACAACGTGTCTCACTGATAGACTGAATTAATTAAATAAAATTCAATTGCAACTTATATTTGTAGTTTGCAACCATCAGTGATATACAATGGGGGCCACTAAAAGTGTTGCTGGCCCACTATAGCACTCCCAAATCTCATTTTATAGACTTCATTTTGACTCAAGTGTTGGAATTTCTTTCAGATAGCAATCACTCCAAGGTCTATGTAGAGACTGGATAACATAGCGAATATCAAACTGTGTTCATGGGTGTCAGGGAAGAACTTAATTATTTTCCCAATTTCCAAAGACAGTGATGTATTACATTAATACTTTTCCTTTGTTTTCCTGCACACTAGTAGCTGAAAGAGAAATGATGCTCCTGTCCCCAGTGGGTTTGCCCAGGTGTCACACATTACACTTCTGTGCCTTTCCATGGAAGAGCTGTTTTCTCCTGATGTGACTCATTTGTGCAGAGCATGGACAGACTGGCATGGACTATGAAAACAGAGCAGATAATGTGTTATCCCTAATTTATTTTAGGAGTCTTTTTTTTTTTTTTTTTTTTTTTTAACTTAGGGATTTTCCATGAGTAATTTCTATTCTCACCAGGGCACATGGCTCTTACCCACTGATACTTCTAAGGGTGTGCCTTTTTATTAGCATATTTAATTTATTTCAGTAGTATTCTCAAGATCTCTGAAGTTCTGAAACTAATACACCTGCAACTTTGCAATACGGTGACTGGGCACATCAACCCTTCATCATCAAAGAATGGAAATGCCTGGGTGGTACCTCCTGGTGTGTGACAAGGGCCAATGCCTTTGCTTCACACCACAGTGCAGATAAATGAGCTGCCAACTGAACTGTTGGTTCCCACTGTATGAGCCAGAGAAACCAAGTTCTCAGGCTATTAGACTATGTGACCGTAGGCAAAACAAGCTCTGAGTGTAGCTTGAACAAGAGTCAAGTGGAATTTTGTAATTAGAAATATTCTGGGAATTACAAGATAAAATTGCTAAAGCAGTAAAAATAAAATCTACCCTAGAAATCAAAATATTATTAAAGTCACAATGTTAAATGTTTAAAAAGCCAGTTGAAAACAAAACATTTTTGTCTGGGAAAGAGAAAGGGAGGAAAGAAAGATGAAAGGGAGGGGAAGAGAGGGAAGGAAGAAACAGATGCAGAGAAAGAGAAACTTAACTTTGAGATGTTTAGACAAAATTAATTCTGTCTATTGAGATTGTGTATCAGTTGTTTTTCTTTTTAATTATCTCTGCTTATTTTATTTTATTTATTTTTAGAGATTTTATTTATTATTTTTAGAGAGAGGGGAAGGGAGAGAGCCAGAGAGGGAGAGAAACATCAATGTATGGTTGCCTTTCACCTGCCTCCAGCTACGGACCTGGCTGGAGACCTGGCTTGCAACCTGGCTTTGTGCCCTGGCTGGGAATTGAACCAGTGACCTTTGGGTTCACAGGCTGGCGCCTTATCCACTGTGCCACCAGCCAGGGCTTTCTCTGCTTATTTTTATATAATATATATTATATATATATATGAAAAAAATATTTAGAAATATATGCAGTGCCAGAATTCTCATCCCACATAATTTGCCAGAAACCCAAATTTCCCATTTGTTTCCTTAGTTAAACAAAAGTTATTGATTTCCTTAGTTTTTCTTTTCATGAAAAAGTGATTGGGAAATAGATCTGAACCTTACTGTCTAAAAGAACTTCAAGAACATTCCTTGTTAAGAATATTCAGCTTTTGTTATGGCTATGAAAAGTCCAGTATCAAATAAAAGATTAATGGAATGGTACCATATAGCCATGTTGATTTTTTGTTGCTTGTCTAGCTCTTTTGCTTCTCAAATTACTGGGAAAAAAAAATTATGGTGACTTAAAAATTAAAAGAGGCTGGCCCTGGCTGGTGGCACAGTGGATAATGCGCCAGCCTGCAAACCCAAAGGTCACTGGTTCAATTCCCAGTCAGGGCACATAACCAGGCTGCAAGCCAGGTCTCCAGCCAGGTCCGTAGCTGGAGGCAGGTGAAAGGCAACCATACATTGATGTTTCTCTCCCTCTCTGACTCTCTCCCTTCCCCTTTCTCTGAAAAATAGTAAATAAAATCTTTAAAAAATTTTGTTTTTTAATTAAAAGAGGCTAGAAGAAAAAGAACCAATGTTGGTGATTGAAAATTGGCTTTCTATTCTTGAATCTTGCAGCTCTACCACCAAGCCTGACTGGCCTTGGGAATGTAACCTAATACCCCTGTTGTCTTTGTTCCCTCCCTGCCACCCTCCAACCCCCACTCCCTCACCAGTCCCCCCAGTACAACAGAAATGAGATCTGCCCCTCCGGCTGCTCAAGGATCTAATAAAAGGACAACAGATAATCACTAAGCAAAAGTCTTTTGCTTATTTAACAAGCTATATTATTACCAAATTGGTTTTTTTGGTCTCTAATTGCTAATTAATTTATATCAGGCCCAATGCTAAGCACTTTATGTACTTTATATCTTTTAATTGTTAAATAAGCTTTAGTGGCATTGTCTTTTTAGAGTTAGAAACCTGAACCATTGAGTTCACGCATCCTCTACGCTCTGCTCATATGCATGCTGTCCAGGGGATGACTAGAGCAATGGCTTAGTGCTTCTCCAACACCAGGGTGCTGGTCCTGCGTTCTGCTGCGGCAGATGCTCCCAGTCCACAGGCTGCTCACAGGCATAGCACAGCCTCCTGATCTTATGCCTCCGGGTTTCCCTGTTGCCACTGAAATGTGCCATGAAAGGATGTCACATCCATGAATGTGTAAATCAGAAATGTCAGGGAGTTCAAGTTTCATAAGGCAAAGGTGACCAGCGTGAGATGGGGGTGAGAGGATTTGTTTAACCCTCTTCTTGTCCACTCTTCATTCTGGTTGGAGGCATAATGGCTGCTTTTAGCTCCTCAGAAGACCTTCTGAGAAACCAAGCAGTCAGTTTATCACAAGGGTATGGGCCAGCACCATAATTCACTTTCTCTTGGTTGTTCTGCTCTCCAGGCCTCGACTTCCTTTGTACCTCACTTCTACTTCCCTACTAACATTAAGCTTTCACTTCAGATTTTGTCATTTGGAAAACCTGTCCTAAGAGGAAAAACCATCACAAAAAGGTAAACAGCCCTGATGGGAATTACAGAACCATACACAAAGGATGCTTAGTAGGGCATCACAAAAGGCAAATTATATGCCAAGAAATTTCTCTCAGATCACAACGTATTTGACACAAATAAATTACATGTCATGTCTGCAAGATAATATTGAAGACTAATGACAAGTAAACTCATAAAAATACCAGAATCTTTCTATGAGTTACAATGGGCTACACTTACAGTAACGAGCCATCTTAAAATCTCAGTTACTTAACACAAAAATTTTTGTAACCACCAGTTTGTACTTAATCCCTTTATCTTTTTCAACCAGTCCCCTAAGCCCACTGTCCTCTGGCAACCCTCAGTTTGCCCTCTGTATCTATGAGTTTGTTTCAATTTCATTTCTTTTGTTCTTTAGATTCCCCATATAAGTTAAATCATATAGTATTTGTCTTCCCACACTTATTTCATTTATCTTAATACCCTCTAGATCCACCCATGTTGTCGCCAATGGTAAGATTTTATTGTTTTTTTTTATTTTTTATTTTTTATGGCTAAATAGCATTCCATTATATATATGTACCACAACTTTTGGATCCACTCATCTATCAATGGAAATTTGGGATGTAGAATACAGTATAGGGAATATAATCATTAACTTTGTAATAACTATGTATGGGGCCAGATGGGTACTAAATAATCAAGGGGAATATTTATAAAGTATATGATTATCTAAATGTTATGCTGTACACCTGAAACTAATGCAAAATAATATTAAATGTAAACTGTGATTGAAAAAAACATTAAAAACAAAAAAGTATCCAGAAAAAAGTTATTTTTTCCTTCAGACAATTTTCCAGGGCAGCTAATCATTCATGTGATAACTAAGTGATCTAGGCTGCTCCACTATAAACAATGAAAGGAGAGAGAGACAGAGAGACAGAGACAAAAACAGACAGACAGAGATGAAAAACTCATGTAAATGTTCACAGCCTCATGTCAGAAAGGATTCACATGAGCTTTAGTCATATGCCCTCATCCAATGGCAAGAAGCTGGTAAGAAGAATTTTCAATGATTCAAGGAAAAGACCTTCTAGTGAAAATTATTGGTAATGTTTACCATAACCTATTTGTAAATTACAGATATAAGGCAGCTACTGCTTGCCCATGTTTCATGTTAAAAATACGTTTACCAACATTAAAAAATATGTTTACCAAGGGTACAATAAAATCAAACCCTAAAATGTCGAACAGAGTTCCCTGATGCTCTTTAATCCAGTAACCTGTCATAGGAGTCAGATTTCTCAGTTTCTAAAGTCATTTCTCACGATCACTTCAACCTCATAGGCATTGGTTCCTTACTTTCTAAATAGCACATAGGAGTAGGTAGGTAATATCAATAAATGATCTTCCAGATCTCCATTTTATAAATTTTGCCTCAGTGGCCCTGGGAACTAAGGAAGTCCTACAAAAGAGACAGCCCAAGGACTTCTGTTCCATCCTCTACTGCCATCTCACAGTTGGCACTGCAGGTACTGCCAGCCCGACTTTGACCTGGAGGGTACAGCTATTCTGTTTCAGGGCTGAGGATGCTGAGGTCGCACCTGCTTGAATTACTTGCTGTGCTACAGTAAGTGATTGAATGTCAAAGACAAAGTTAGCGCCTGGCTCCTCACACAGAAAATGGTGCACTAAATTTTGTCATTTTCCCCACTGTTTTATTATCCTTACCTGTTGAGAGAAAAGTGATTAAACAGTGAGTGTTAGCTTTACTTGCCGAGTTAGAAGAAGCAGCGCATGCTGGCAGAACAGCTCCTGCTCTATGATTAGCTAATGAAGCAGAGGGGAGAGTGTATGAGGAGAGCTCATGGCTTCACGTACAGGGAGAGCTAATGCATTCTCACGGGGATGACGGGCACATTTACTAGGTGGAGTCTCATGAAACATGTGTGATTCCCATCTCTTCTTCCTTTTCTTGTCTCCAATCTCTGACCTCAATAGTCAAACCTTGCTCCAAGAAGCACAAATATACACAGCCTGAGGATGGCTATTATATATGCAACCTTAGCCTGATTTCTAGTATCAGAGTCACAAAATGGTACCCACCGCAGGACTTATTAATAGTGCATTTAGCCCCATTGTGCTGTGCTGATGTTTTTCTAAGTGAGTTTAATAGAATCAATTCCCATGTCTACGTGCCTCTATTTCAGACCACACTATATTCATGTGGTCAAAATACAATTATCCTACCTGGGTGATATTAGAGCAAAAGCAAGCCTATTCTAAATAAGTATTACATTATGTTTTGAGTTCAGCAGTTGTGGTTTTTGTGAAGTGAGCAAGTAGCACGTTAGAATAAAAGAGAGATTCAGTATCATACACACTTAGTTATGATGGGCCGTAGGGAAGAAAGAAAAATAAAGGAGATCTTTGAAGCCTATAAGTGAAAGTATTTGGGAAATCCAGGCAGGGGAAACACGCTAGACACAGGGAGGGGAAAGTGTACAGGCATGCAATTAGAAGGAAATTGAGGTGTCTCCAGAATGGAGGAGAGCAAGAACTGAATGAAGGGAGGAAAATGGAATTGAATGGTAGAAAGATTGCTATGGGAGGAGAGAGAGCATGATGGGTGGAGAGATGAGGATGCCAAGAATAACTGGAATGACTGGAAGAAGGTGCAAACGAGTCCTGCTACTTTACTCACACTGCCAGTGCGGAGGGTGTTATTTCCTGGCATGCACAGTTTGGAAGTGCTGATTCTCAAATGCTTCTCTTCCTATACTTTCTGGGGAGTTCTAAGCATCCAAAAACTATAACTAGCATTTTTTTGTAACTAGCATTTTTGTCATTTGAACCTCTGATTGGAATTTTAAAAGCTAGTAAGAAGTCTTGAACTTAAGAAGAATTTGCCATAATGATCTGGGATAGAGGGACATTCACCAAATGCCTGGGTTGATTTGACTTTGTTCATTAATTAGTCACACCTTCGAAATATGCTTAGCTTTGTTTCTCATGTATTAAGATACCCGAGTCTTTGGCAGCATATTGAAATTTGGAATAAACAAATTAAAAACTTAGTTAGTGACCTGGATGATTAGTGCATTTCAGAAGTTATGGTCAACTATGTACACAGATGCCATTCACGAAATGCAACCTTATATTTTATTAAGTTAATAATGAGAAAATGTCTTCAACTTCTCATTCTGTCTCTCAGACATAGAATTAGCAATCAAGTCCTGCAAGTCCGTTCTCTGCCATCTCTCAAGTGAGCCTGCCTTTCTCTCCCCACTTATCTCTCTCTTACCTACCATCCAAACCACTTCAGCCTCTCAAGACTACAGTCCTCACCTCCAGCACCTATTCACTGGAATAAGAACTACACACAATGCTGTAAGCACACCTGTGCTTGGTCATTCCTTTTCTCAGAAAGTCACAAAGGCCTCCCTAGAATAAAATACAAACTTTTCTCAGTGTCCTTCATATCCCATCTACCCTCAGGCTCTTTTCCAATCCCATTGTCCCCGGTCCTTTCCCATCGGTGTATTTCTCTTAACCATTTTGTGTCTTAGTTTCTTCACCTTAGAAAAGAATCATAACAATGCCTTCTTCACTGAGTTATTGAAAGATTAAGGAAGTGTCTGGCACAGAGTAAGCATTGGCTGTATTCCTATTATAATTATTATTAGTTGTAGTACTAATATAAGCCCAGCTTTGAATATTTGAAGATATGAATATGTAGAGAACATATATATTTTCCTCCACTTTCAACTTTCTTTTCTGCTAGTGTTCCAAGTCTTATTTGCTGAGGTGTCTCTTGTGAGCGGGCGCTGGTGAGCCATTTTTCACATTGTTCTCTAACGTAATCCACTTCACGTAAACAGTAAGAGAGAATATCGAATTTTAACAGAGCCCAAAGAGAATTTATTTGAAGCCGATAACTTGCTCCATTCGCTTGATCTTGGAACAGGTTAAGTACCATGTGTAAGTGGACTCTGTAACTTTAGAGGAATATTCCAGCCTAGAGCATGAAAGTTGGTTTTACTGAGCAGCGCGGTCTATTTAAAACAGGCTCTTTCAAAGCTGCATGGCGTAGAGTTGGGATTTGGAATCATGGCTCCAAATGGGTCCTTGAGAAAGTTTTTAGTACAGCTCTTAAGCTAAAACAGAAGCACCTGAGATAGAGGAAAATCTCTTCCGTTTTTAATTATCATCCAAAAAGATTTTCAAACCATCTTTCATAACCCACTGCACAATTTGTCTCAGAATATCCAAAATACCGGCACTATAATATGAATTATCCTGCAAAATACACTTCTTGGTTTTCTTTCTTCTGTAGAAATGAAACGTGTTAGTATACCCTTTGATGTATAATCATTTTATGACTGTTTTAAGTGCCTCTTTTTCTTAGATTAAGTAAATAGCAGTTTCTTTAGGTTCGCTGCAATCTAATTATCTCTGAGCTTCCTCACTGAACTTGCCCAGAAATATCTCACTTGCCCAGAAATAAATGTGGGAAGGCCAAAACAGTACAAAGAACTCTGGTTTAACTATTGATAATTTAGTAAAAATAGTAACTTAGGTTCATTAGACATTTTGCTATGATGTTGAAATTGCCTGTTTTATTAACTGAGCAATTCTCCTTACTAATAATTTGTATCTGTTTGATGCTAATGAATTGGAATGCACATCAATATTTTTATTAAAGAGTGATTGTTTCAGACTTGTAAAATTATTTCTATGAAGTTTTGTTTTTACATGATCTAATAATATTTCTATTATCTTTTCCTTCATTGCTATTATAAAATCCTTTTATATCCAAATCTCTTAATCTACATTTTTAAAAAGATTTTATTTATTTATTTAAAGATTTTATTTATTTAGAGAGGTGGGGAGGGAGAAATGGAGAGAGGGAGAGAGACATCAATGTATGGTTGTCTTTCACCTGTCTCTAGCCACAGACCTGGCTGGAGATCTGGCTTACAACCTGGTTATGTGCCCTGGCTGGGGAATCGAACCAGCGACTTTTGGATTCATAGGCTGGAGCCTTATCCCTTGAGCCACCAGCCAGGTTAATCTACATTTTTAACTTAAAATTTTTCAATTTTTATTTAATTTATATTTAATGCTTTAATGTTCATGATTTTGTTGTTTGTTCACGTCAGGTTTTGTTTTTCTTTTCTTTTTTTTTTTTTGTTTGTTTTTTGCATGTACCTCAGAAAATACTAAGTGTATTTTCCCCCCAAATTCAAAATATTTCCTGTCATTTTATGTTATTGCTTTTATACATTAAGGTATCATATGGAACATGGGCCTGCTTTAGGAAAAACTGTTTTCAATTGGCCTCAAGTTCCCTATTATATATTAGTTGTAAACAGGTTAAATAAATGATGACTGAATAGTTGATATTTTATTTGGGTTTAGTTCTCAAGATACTTCAAAAAATGAAGCCTGAACATTAGATGATAAAACCCCTTGATAATCTGAGGGTTCAAGGACACATGGTTAGGGAATGTCAACATTTTTCTTTTAGGTAAACAGGTCATCTCTAAATAAAAGTAAACTTGTGATTTCCCCATATAAATTCGAGGTAGAAACCCACATGACATCCAACTTGAGGTTATGGATTTTCAGCAAGGCCCTATAAATTGCTTTCACACACCATGGAGACCAAAGATCAAATTTTCCAGGTTCAGTGGAAGCTCTTGAGGGAGGAGGTAACATTTGGCTTCTGCTTACATTCGTTTATCTCCATAGGCTCCATCATTCCCTGAGTGTTTGGCTTTACTTCCTGACTAGCTCACCAATGCACTGTAAGAGACATTTTAAAATACTGTGTTAGCATTTTTAAGCATATTCAGTGAAAGGATCAGAAAAAGAAGCTCATTAATTTATATGACCAATATATACAGATACTTAATACGTCCTCAGTACGCATCAAGAACTCTGCTAGAGCCCTGGCTGCTGTGGCTCAGTGGACTGAGAGCTGGCCTGCGAACCACAAGCGCTGGGTTCCCAGTTGGGGGTGCACAAGAAGCAACCACACAGTGATGTTTCTCTCCCACTCTTTCTCCTTTCCCTTGTCTCTAAAAATAAATAGAATCTTTAAAAAAAACACAAAACTCTACTAGAAACTAGAGACACTATGGGGAAAATGTGCATCCAGTTGTAGGTCACAGGGAAGTGCCTGGAGAATGAGACTGGAATGGACAGGGCGTGACCAGCTGGGCTAGAGAACTAGGCGCAGGCAGGAGTGCAAAGCAGTCAATCGTCAGACTAGATGGAGCAGGTGAGAGCAGAGAGAACTTTGAATGCGAAGAATGAAAATTTTACCTAGCTCTTACTGAGAAGAAAAAGTGTAGAAAAAAGGGAGGAAAATCTTAGGACAAACATACATCTGGTTTAATACAGTACCTATTGGAGAGTGGAGAGAGGGAGGGACAGGCCCTGTGAGAAGGTCTGGTATTGCAGAGTTTATGCTAAGGCAGCGGAAACAGAAACGAAGAAACAGGGTGAACTGAAGACATGAATTGGAATAATGTGTTTAAGGAATTAGCGTAGTGCCTTGCAAATCATTGGCACTTAAAAAACCCAATTTTTAGTTTTCCTTCATGGAAAAGGAATTAAACTGAGACTTGGAGAATAATTGCATATAGGTGACAAAAAGTGGGAAGGGCAGTGGGACCTCTATTTTAATTGAATTAATTTTATTGTGAGTGGTTTTGTTCTATTTGTATCCCCATATTATCAGTTTATTAACATCTTTATTCCTGAAATCTAAGTCCATTACAGCATAATTATTACTGATTCTGATACAAAGAATCCTAAGATTCAAAATATTTTTAAAATGCAAAACCAAAAAGGGCCAGCAGAGTAATACTTTGAAAATGTTCCAAATTGATTTGTAGAACAAGAGATTACAAAACCTATCATCAAAAACTGAGATAGTTATTTAATTTTTTAAATTTAGTATTATTTATTATATATTTTAAAAATATTTTATTATTTTTAGAGAGAGGGGAAGGGAAAGGGGCAAAGAGGGAGAGAGACATCAATGTATGGTTGCCTTTCACCTGCCTCCAGCTACAGACCTGGCTGGAGACCTGGCTTGCAACCTGGTTATGTGCCCTGGCTGGGAATTGAGCCAGAGACCTTTGGGTTTGCAGGCTGGTGCCTTATCCACTGTGCCACCAGCCAGGGTGTAGTATTATTTATTTTAAATTACAGTTTAATTCCAATATTATCTTATATTAGATTCAGGTGTACAGTATAGTGGTCAGACAATCATATACTTTACTAAGTGTTCCCTCTAATATTTACAGTACCCACCTGGCACCTCACATATTGTCATAATATTATTGAGTATATTTCCTATGTGGTACTTGACATCCTTGTGACTGTTCTGTAACTACTCATCTGCACATCTTAATCTCGTCACCTCTTTCACCCAGAAGACAAGCCCCTCTTCTGGGTCAACCACCAGTCTGACCTCTGAGCCCACTTGCCTGGCGCACGATGCCCAAGTATGTGGTTAAATATTACTCTGGATGTTTCTGTGAGAGTGCTTTTGGATGAGATTAACATTTAAATCAGTGGAATCTGGGTAAAACAAAATGGTCCCCATGATGTAGGTCAGCCTCGTCTGATCAGTTAAAGGCCTGAGCTCCCCTGAGGGAGGAAGCATTGCTCAGCCTGACAGACTTAAACTGTAGCATCAGCTCTCCCCTGGGTCTCTGGTTGCCTTCCCACCCTGCAGGTTTTGGACTTGTTAGGCTTCATAATCATGGGAGCCAATTTTTAAATGTCACCCTGTACACATCTGTATCTCTATCTCTACATGTCCTAATTGGCTCTGTGTCTCTGGAGAAACTTGACTAATACAACAGGTATCGAAGTATCAACATTACTTAGGAAAATTCTCCTCTTAGCTAGGCTGTTTATTTGTTCAGGGCAAAGTTTATACCAGTTTTCTTTTATCTTTTTTTTAAAGATTTTATTTTATTATTTTTAGAGAGAAGGGAAAGGAGAGAGGCAGAGAAAGAAGGAGATATCAATGTGTGGTTGCCTTTCACCTGCCTCCAGCTATGGACCTGGCTGGAGACCTGGCTTGCAACCTGGTTAGTGCCCTGGCTGGGGAATCGAACCAGTGACCTTTGGGTTTGCAGACTGGCACCTTATCTACTGTGCCACCAGCCAGGGCCTATGCTGGTTTTTCTGATGATCAAACTCAACTCTATGATGAAACAGCTTTCTCTAAGCTTTAGTGGGTGATAAAACCCCTCCAGGCTCTTCTACTTCATTTTAAACACCCCTTTGCACTTCATGAAAGTAAGTCTTCCTTACAAAATTCTGTTCAACCTGAGCCCAGAAACATTGAAACTGCATCAACATGTTACTGTTAAATATTCATCTTGCCACTGCCAAGCAAAATTGCATTTTAATAGCAATTGCATTTTTAAGAAGAGTTTGAACTTGCCAAAACAGATTACATTCTTGAAACTTCCTCAGCTCTTTATTTTCTAGTGCACCCTCAATTGTCTGCTCTCAATGGCTCTGTGTGTATGTTTGTCAGTGTATGTCAAGATGATGATAATTAAATTTCACTTGAAGTTCAGAGACAAAGTGAATAAATTCGAACTTGAAACTTTTAAAAACAGGTAGCTCTCTTGTATTTCACGGAAGGAATCTTAGGAGGAATGTAATTATTTTGTTCAAGATACAGGATCTTTGGAGAAACAATGCAATCTTATCTCCGGTAGGAAGAGGGGCATCGGAACTTCAAAGCAGCTTTTCCTAATAATTATTTTACATTTTTAGGAAGGAATTGTACTTCCCTCGCACATAGATATCTGCCATGGTCATAAGACAGGGAATGTCCAAGAAGATGCCTGTTTACCCTTCTCAGGGTGAAAAGAAACAAGGGAGAAAATATGACATCTTTCTATGGATGAAGGACAATAATGAGGCTGTCTGAATGGCAAATGCTGTGGCCACAGCACAGCAATGGCAGCTGCAAGTCACGGTCTCATGAAGTTGCAAGTGGCAGACACGACTGACATCCAGGACCCTCTCCAGCAGGTGTGTCCAGTGGCTGGCAGTGGTGAGTGTTACTCAGAATTGGGTAAGGCGGGTAAAGACCCCCAGACTGTCAAATCCAGTTTTGCCTATCAGTCATCTAATTCAAATTCACTTCCTAAATGGGAAAGCTATCCAATTTCCTGTTACATTGTAACATTAATTCAGTCATTTCCCTTATTTTACACCCAGCCCGGATTAAAGAATTCAAATGCAAAAGTCGGAGTTGCCAGTACAGGCTGAGGCTGTGCATCAGTGCTACAGTGACATCCCTGTTCTCGCTGTGAACTGGGAGCAAGCACTAATTAAAATTATAAGCTAGAGAGAACACGCATTGAAAAAAAGAAGCCGTCCCTAACCAATAATTCCAGGGATAAATCATACTTGATTTGCTAACATATAGAAGTGTCAGGAACTATGATCTACAAATGTCTTGAATATGGTTCCAATCAGTCTGCAGAACAATAATCAAGGAGGCATATAATTAAAACAGGCTCATCCGATGAGCAGCACATAACATTGTCTCACCTTGAAAGAGTGCAGAGCCTCCTGTCTCAAAAGTAAGAACTAATTCAATGAGAGGCAGTTTTCGCATTTGAAATGCACCCTGACCGACTTCTAGCATCACAGGCAATATGGCTGGACTTCAGATGGGTCCTGGCAAGATTTCATTGAGCCTCCTGCTCTTTCGGCCCGCTTCTCCTTTCACTCTGACCTGTGCCACATCTGCTATGTGAGTGTGGAAAGGGTTCTGCCCTGAGATGCCCTTCACGATAGCTGGCAATTTGCAATCAGTAATAAAAAGCAGTAAACAAGAAGCTTGTAGAAAATATATGTCAGTCATATTCTTCTACAAGCAACTGACCTCCAGCAGCTGTCAGTCCACCATAGCCATCAGGATAAGAATTGCATAAGCAAGCATGTGCAAGAAGAAATCAAGTTCTGAACACTTGCTACTTGCCTTGTCCTTGTAAACCTTTAAATCGCCACATTTATTCCCAAAAAGACCAATGCTGTTGATCAGGAAGCAGCAATGTGGGTCAAATACACCTAGTAAGCGTTGAACGTGGTATTCCAACCCATCTCTCTGCATCTCCCGATCTGATTTTGGCTAAAGCCTCACCTCCATTTGTTTTCTTCTCCTGACAATAAACATGTCAAATTTATCCATGAATCAGAGCCTTTTTATTTGCTGCTCCTTATGCTTGGGATGTTCTCCCTCCTGATCTTCAAACACACACCTCCACTTCACTGTGCAGTTCTCCCACTCAGACAGCCTTCCTTAGGGAGGTCCTTCCCAGCTTCCTAGCGAGACCAGCCCTGTCACTACAGGATTAGCCATTATTTCACCCTTTGTAGCTCTGTGGTTATGTGCACAGATCTAAAGCTGAGCCGCCTGGCTTTGAACCCTGCTTTTTCTGTTTACTAAGTGTAAGACATGAGGTTGGGGTCCTTAGAGTCTCCCTCCATACTTCAGTATCCTCACCTGTAACATCATGACATCATGGTCATGACAGCTGCTGGGTCTACCTCATGGGTTTGCTCTGAGAATGATACAAAGCCATACAGATAAAGGACTCAAAATGAGGCCACTGTGTATTACTATCTTCTTCATGGCCCTTCTTGGCAGCTAAAGTTAAGCTTCCTGTATGCCCGAATGCTTTTTAGGAGGCTGGGATCTGCTTTGTTTCTTACGATACCCTCAGCTGTTAGAAAGGTGCCTGGCAAACAATAAATTACTGTGTGTTTCATTGAGTAAGCACTCAAATTATTGTTGACTAAAGAATGAATGATTTAAACCTCATATATTATACTGCCCTTCAGGCTTTGGATGATACTGGATCAGACTCTTGGTTCTGCTACCCTCTAGATCTGATGTAAAACTAGTTATTTAACCTATCCCAGTTTGGTTACTCAGGATAGAGAATAATAATAACTCCAAGGCTGGATAAATAAAAGGGGAAATAAAAATGAATTACACCTGGCTATGCCTCAATGAATGACTTTCACAAGCATAATGTGGAAGAAATCACACATACGCCCTGACTGGTATGGCTCAGTGGGTTGGGTGTCATCCCGCAAACGGAAGGATCGCCTGCCCTACTCTTGGTCAGGGCACATGCTTGGGTTGCGGGCCAGGTCCTGGGCTGGGGGAGCAAGAAGCAACTGATTGATGTTTCTCTTCCTCCCCCCCTCTCTAAAACAAATAAATATTATTTTATATAAAAAGAAATTGTATGCAAAATATTATATATTGGAGCATCTTACAAAGCTCAGAAGCAGACAAGGTTAAATTCTAGAGTTAGAAGTCTAGTGGTATTAGTTAGTCTTGGGGCTTAATGCCTGGAAGATGCATGGCAGCTTCTAGAGTTTCCTATGTTGGTTCCCCATGCTGGGTGCTAGCTACATTGGAATGATCGTTTGGTAAAAATTCAGCAGATGCTATCCTTATACTTTACATACTTCAGTCAAAATTAGAATAACTTCCTTATATGCTTGAGGATTAAATGAAATAATGTAAATTAAGGCTGAAACACTGTAAATAAGGCACACACCTAAGAGAAACTAAACACTATTTCCCCCTCCCTGCTTCCAGGAGGGGCTAATTAATAGAAGCAGACATCAGCTCCAGCACTAAAGGGACATTTGAGGCCCCTGTCAATCTGGCCTCAGTCTATCCCCCAAAACAGTCCACCACACTCCATCAGACACATTCTATTATTCCAGTCACACCGAACTTCACTCAAACCATTTCAAGTCTTTTCACAGTTTGCTCTTCATGTAATTTTCTACCCACCTAGATGCTCCTTCTGTACTTTGTTCTTCCAGCAAACTTTCATTCATCCTTCAAAAACCAGCTCCAACATTATCTCCTCAATAAAGCCTTTCTCAGTGCTCCTTTCAGTCAATCACTCTCTCCTTTGTGATCTCACAATAGCTAAGCCTTTATCTTAGGATGTGTAAACTATCCTTTTAAATAGGTTTTGGTTTCAAGCCCTGTCAGTTGTGTCCTAACAAAGTTCTTAAGAACTTAGGTCTCAGGTTTCCCACTCACTTGATTTTTAATCTTCCCCATGTTACTTCACCTTGCTAAACCTAAGTTTCCTTCCCTATACGAGGCAGATAATAATAGTTTTAATGTTATAGAATTGTCCAAGAATTATAATTTTTTTAAGTGAAATGATGCTCATGACAGGTTTCAATACCGAATGTAACAACAAGTAGTGCATCAATACATTAGACCTTATTAATTCAAGAACATCCTTTATTTCTGTGTTCTATCACCAATTTTACACACACACAAAAAAAACCAAAGTAGATATTCAACCAATATTTAAGATTAAATAAAGTTAAACAAAGCAAGTGACTCATCTATTGTTATGTAGGAAAGAACAAACAAGAAGGCAAAAATGAAAAGATAAAATAGGGAAATGAAAAAATTCAGTGACCCACTTCTCTATATAAAATGACTTTAAGCTAAATTAATATTCCAGGAGACTCAGGGGCCTCCATCCTTTGCTCTCATTAACCTGTGTTGCTACAGGAAGCTGTGCCTTCCCTAGAGTCCCCAACCCCTAGTGGCTGTAGGTGCCTCGTTCATGGAAGTGGTACTGATAGATCCTGGCCACATAGCTTGAGGCAGATAATGACAATCGGTCGAAGGTCTGATGGCTAATTATTTTTCTGCAACCTAAAAGTCATGAGATGTGCCCTGGCTGGTGGCTCTCTGGAATGGTGCTGGCCTATGAACTCAAAGGTCGCTGGTTCGATTCCCAGTCAGGGCACATAACCAGGTTGCAAGCCAGGTTTCCAGCCAGGTCCTTAGCTGGCGGCAGGTGAAAGGCAATCATACATTGATGCCTCTCTCCCTTTCTTCCTCCCTCCCTGCCCTTCTCTCTGAAAATAATAAATAAAAAACAATCTTAAAAAAAGTCACGAGATATTTATGCCACTCAAAATATCTTCCTAAAGAATAAAAGCTCCTGTCTGTTGAGTGTCTATTGCATGCAACACTGTGCTAGGGCACTTTACATACATTACTTCTAATCCGCATGGCAACTCTTGGCAAGGCAGACTGATACCAATTTTATAGAGGAGAAAATAACTTGAGAGAGGTTAAGTAATTTGCCTGCAAGAGAGCAAAGGCTTAAATCAATGTGTAGGTGAATCTAAAGTTTCCATAACCATAATAATTACTTCATTAAATTATTTATATAAATATCTCATATCAAATGAACACTGAAATTGGGATATATATCTATATATACATATATATATATACATACATGAGTTACATGTAGAATTGAAATACTGAAGAATCTTTTTCAATGCCAGCACCATCTTTGTGGCCGTAAACGCTTGCTGACCGTTGAAAAAGAAAGTTAAGAGAAAACATTTTAAAAAAGAACAGAGGTAATTTTTGTTTGTTTTTTAAAGAACATGAAAGGTAGAAGGAAATTAAAAAGTGGTATTAGAAGAACTTTAAATATAACAAGCTTATATTCCAATAAAGATGAAAGGTTAGCGCTAATAAAAAATTATAGCTTAGATGAGATTTTTAAAAAAGCGTATGAAACCAGAAGACAGCAAAATAAGAGGAAACCCACAGACTAAAATACATGGTGGGGCAAAAGTAGGTTTATGGTGGTGAGTACAGGAAACAGTTTATTCTTTATTTATTATTACTTTATTATTTTCCATACAAAGAACTGTAAACCTACTTTTGTCCTACCTTGTATATACCCTAGTAAGATTAAAACCCATGAAATGAAAAAAATGGCACATTAAAATTAGATATGATTAAGAACTGAAGTGATTTTTAAAATCAAGTAATTTTTTTAAAAGGAAAAGATTGAGAGAAACAAGAAGTTTGAAGAGTAAAGAGAAAGCGATGATTAAGGGGTTAATGGGTGCAGGTAGGAGCCAAGACCCAAATGAGCATAGCAACCAAGGCCCCAGACATTCGGTCCTCAGGTGCAGTGGCTGTGAGAAGAGTCACTGTCCTTCACAGCACCACCAGACACATTCAGATTCCTTATGCACCTTCATTCCTCTGTGACCCTGGGGACAGGGTATAAGGATCAGTTCCCTGGAAAATGAGTGCATGAGGCTCTCAGGGGCCAACTGCTGTAGAGCTTCTGGAGGGCTTTAGGTGGCTAGTCTGTCCAGAGACAGAATGAAACGGAGCTCTAGTGCCTGGGCTCGAGCATAAAGCTAAGAAACAATTCCCAGCCAACAATTTCAAGTTGGCTAAATTGAGGCACTCTGGAACTGGTTCCTTACCGTTCTGAGAATTAATGCAACAAATCACAAGGCTCAGGATAACATTTGCTTTAGTAGACCGCATTTACAACTTAACTCACAGGGAAAAACCCTTAATCACCTTGCCTTTCTGAGTCCCCCCTGTCACTTCAGGTCTCTGCAGGGCAATTTTTGGAAAAAACAAAATGCAATACTGTTTTAGTTCAAACTCTTCGTTTTTTCAGAGGAAGAGTTCTATGGACAAAGATTAAAAACAAAACTAGATGACGAACTTCAAAAGCACTAAATACTGAAATACACACACACACACATACACACACACACACACATACATGCACACATGCACCCATCACTTGAATTTGAAATACTATTAACTTTTAACATGATTTAGGGAACTCAAATATTTTTTGACATTTCACATGACTTTTTCACTGTTGTTACAGCTTGTGAAAGAAAATAAAAAGCACATGCTGGGATAAGTTCTCATTTTTTGTATTTGTTGATCACACTGCTGACTGGGTAAGGCAATGCTATTTTATTGGTCAGATGAGAACCAGAAACTTGACATCCTGAATCAGTCTTTGCTTTTTGTCCTCACCAGCTACATCTCCCTCATGGTGTATTTATCTTTATATGTTCTTCCCAAAGGGGGCAAATTAGTAACCAATAAACTATATTCCACTATTACCCAGCTAATGGGCCCACTTCTGCTAAGAGTTGAGGGAAATAGATTATCTTTTAGCAGCACAATCTTCTGAAACACATTGACCTTCTTTACTTGACTTTACAGCTCTATAGACTCAAAACAAATACATAAAACCTCTTAACCAGCAAGGGATTCATGAAGTGTCTGGAATATTCTAGGAACTAAAAGTACAGCCAGAGGGGTCACATGTTAGTGAAATGCACAAACTCTGGGGTCAAACGAGTATCACACTCATGCAGGCTCGGCCACTCACCAGCTGAGATCTTGAGCAAATTATTTTTCTACTTTTGCAAAAGTGCATAGTAAGTACTGTTGAGAGGACTGATGAGAGGACTCAGTGTAATAAAGACCATCACATGACATACAGCATGGCATGTATGAAGTACCTGTTAAATAGCAGATGCTAGCACTTTTATTCTTGTTGCAATCTGTAAAATTAGTAAATGGGCCAAAAATCAACTAGTCTGCAGTATCTTTAAAAATTAGACATCTTCTTTAGTAGCTCTTTTGTATAGTGTTAGTAGAACTTACTGTGTGCTACTGCTATGTTTTGGTTTAAAAGAAGTCTACTTAGATTGATATTGCAGGTGAAAAACATTTAATGAATGAACCTTAAATCTAATCAATATTTCTGATACCTCTCATTCTTATCCTGGGTGTTCTATAGAATAGCTGCCAGACTTTCTAAGAGAGCATCAAAAGATCGGTCATTTTTTGCTAATAAAATCAAACAAAAAAGCCTTGTGCTCCGACTGCCAAAATGCTTTTTAAAAAGCTCAGTTCTAGGCCCTGGCTGCAGTGGTTCAGTGGATTGAGCACAGGTCTGTGAACCCAAGGGTCACTGGTTCAATTCCCAGTCAGGGCGCATAACCAGGTTGCAAGCCAGGTCTCCAGCCAGGTCCCCAGCTGGAGGCAGATGAAAGGCAACCATACATCCATGTTTCTCTCCCTTCCTTCCTCCTCACCCACCCTCTCTAAAAATAATACACAAAATCTTTTTTAAGAAAATTAAAAATAAAAAAAGCTCATTTCTGATGTATGATTTAAAAATGCTTATGGAAAAATATTCAATAAAGCATTCAAGAATTGGTAACAACTAGTCTCATTCTCACACATTGTTTGCCTTACGATACCTTTTATACATACATTTCTAAGATTTTTGTATGATAATTTCATAAGCACATAATAAAGGAATGTGTGAAAAAGATTCATAGGGCAGATTTTTTTTTTTTTCCCCGTAGCAGGAAAAGAATTTGGTGGGCCTTGTTGTACTGGGTTACCAGTCTTATTACTAATTTCAAACAATGATCCGTAATGTTAAAAGTCAGTATACCCAACAGCATTCCACAATGCATTCAAGCAGAACAATTTTATCAGTTTAAACCAGCTTTAAAAATCCAACAGACTTTTGAAGACTTCTGAGAAATGGCACACACTATAAACACTTATACCATCAGGAAATGGATGGTGACTCCACTGAAGCCTTCAGAGACGAGGGCTGATGGGGTGTGAAGATTTGAAAAGCATACTTCGTTAGCCTAATTACATGGTGCATTTACAACTTATTAGTGACCTCTGACAGAAATATGCTACTCTGGCCTTGAAAGTGTGGTGACCACAGTGCCTTGACATGAACTTCAATAATGGCCAGGAGTGTCCATCAGTCCCATGCATTTTGGAGTAAAGCATCAGCAATAAGCACAAAGGGCACATCCATTAAAAACATGATACCCTTAAACATTCAAGTGTGTTTCTTTTGCTTGGTGCATTTAGCTATGATAATGTGTTCCTATGATCATTTGGAGGCTCCAAGTGACAGAATAGCCCCTTCCCATTCCATACCATTCAAATGATAAGTAAGGCAGCCCTGAATGATCCAAACCCAGTACTATTCTCAGGGCTTTCTGCTCTGTCTGCTCCCAGTCTGCTATTTCAGGACTGCTCAAGATCCACTTGAGATGCTTACTAGGAAGAAAAATGGGATGCAGCCTTTTCATCAAAAAGCACCCTAATTTTATTACCCTGTAAAGCAATCCTCATCTATATTCAACATGTCCGTATCTTTTCACACTGCTGATTGAGATTTAATGCAACAGTTTCATGGAAAGAGAAATCATATCTGAAACACAGGTGGTTTTATTTGTAAAACACTGCACGTATAACTGTCTTAAAAGAAAATTTCAGTATCAATAAAATACGAAGAGCTGTTTTTATTACAAAAATTCAACTTGTATGCATTTTTCAAGTTTTTCTACTTAGGTTATAATCGCCATAAAATTTTTAGTGAGTTAAAAGTTTTTTTACAAAACACTCTATCCCATGAGAGCATCATAAAGGTCAGTTTGAAGCCTGAGGTTCAAAGTTGAATTGATGGAAAAGCACATTTTTCTCCTTTTTCATTTAAATAAATACATAAAACAGGCATCCTGAAAACACCATTATAACAAGTGCACATGAATATTCTTTTGAAACCTGGCAATGAATTTGTACATGATGCTTTTCTCTGGGGAGAGAATAGTGATGGTGAATTTTGGCCAAATAATTATCCTTTTACATTAAAACCAGTTTTTTTACTGGTTAAAATGTTATATGCAACTGCCCTCAAATAAATGTGGATGAGTTGGAGTTGACAACATATTGAAGTAATTCATAGACTTGTATGTATTCTCTTCCACATAACTGATTTAAAAAAACTGATATATACAGAAAAGCTTGTTCTTCTTCTGTGAAAAGAACACACACAAACTTGTGTTTTAAAATAAGTCAATTTGGACTAACCTGTACCAAGCTACTTCGAAAACAAACAGAAACAAGCATTCCTTATCATTAACAGAGCAGCGGAGTAACTGACCCTGGGAAGAGGTACAATAATGTGACTTTATAAAAGTTCACAGTTGTGACTATCATCAAGAGAAACAATCAAGGATGTAGAAATTGTATATCCATGTGAAGTCTGGGCAGACTCAAAGAACCTACTGGACTAATAAGCAGAGTAATGCATCAGTCAGTAGGTTAATAATGTTAAACTTAAGAAATTAACTTGAACTAGGAGGAAGCCTAGGTGGAATTTAAGGCAACATTTACATATTTTAAAAAGAAATCCATTTTAAAAACATTTTTCCTTTTGGTGGCAAGGATGAATAATAACTTCCAAATTATATTCTCTATTATAAAGACTTGTAACAAATCACTTTTTCTAAGGAGAACATGAACCACTTAGGTACTATGCACTTGTTCACATCACACCAGTTTTAAGAACTGCTTCAACAGAAATAGCTCTAATTGAATAATAAAAAAACATTTCTTTTGGCTAATTTACTACTGAACCGATCTGACCCTACTTAGTTTGTATACTGGGAAGTACATATCACACAACAACTGTTGTTTCAGGCTTTGAAAGGAAAAAAGTATAAAATAGAGAATTAAAATGTTTGCTCTTCTACCAAGTAAAATTTTGTAAATGGTTTAAGAATTATAGCCATAAAAATATGAATAGCCTTCTCAAGAGAGTTCAATCTGTTTGAATATGAATGTAATTTCTTATGGTCAATCTCCAACTTGTTAGGTATTAACTACATATGAATATACTCCTCCGTTGTTACCCTACTATTAAATACTGATATTTTATTATATAGTGTCTACCTTATTATACCCACATTTAGATATATAAATATATACTTGAAATTTTTTTTCCATTACTCTTTTTAAATTCAACAGGCATGACTAAGTGTATCCACATAAAATAACCTGGAAGAAGCACTACAGAAAACCTAAGCTATAGAAGAATTTGGTATAAATGCTTATTACGTGAAGAGGAAAAAATCTATTTGTTGAGATTCAATTATATGATATTTGAACCCTTCCAAGATAACAAATACTGTCATTCACAGCTGCCTATAAGGAGACTTATAACCCTAAACTCTAAAAGTGTATTTTAGGAATTTTTTCTCAATACTGTTGAAAACTCCTTTTATTATTATTTTTTTAATGAGTGAGGCTCAATTTGATTATAGAATTTCCAACTTTTCTTATGTTTTAAGTTCTGGTGCAATCCAACAAAAAACTTTGTCTATTTCCCTTTTGAACCTTATCTGCCAAATTTTTAGCATGGGTAATGGGTAATCAAAGTACAAATATATTCTTTTTAGTGTATAAAACCATCAGGCAACCTAACTGTATTCTTTCACATACCCATGAGTTATATTATAAAGGGATTTAAATATATCCAAAAGGGGAGGAGTGGGAAAGGACCAGTGCATTAAAGCCAATTAGGTATCATACATAAAAGTGCACGTTAACTACTTGGAAAAATTCACATTTATTTTCTGTCAAACCGTGTTAAACTTTACACTGGATATTAGTGATGGGCTCATTATTAACAGGTTTACACAAAGGGATGAAAAGAAAAGCAGAATTTTGCTGGAACAATTTACATTTCATTAGAACTTTATCATAAAATAAATTAATTACTAAATATAGGCAGAAGGAATATGGAAGAGTAATATTTATGTTTTATTCTATTAAAAAAAAAAAAAAAAAAGAATAGGCACCGTTTGTTCACTAGAAAGTGTGTGAGAAGTGCCCAGTGCCCTCACTGCTCCCGTTCAAGAATAAACAAGAAGGGCTGGCACAGCATCTTTCCCGATTTCACCACATTTGTGCAACGCATGGCATTACTGGCTTCCAAGAGTTTTCTCCCCATAGAACACGTTCTTTTGGCAATAAGAAATTTAAATGTAAGAATAAAACTTAACTCGTCAAAGCAGAACACTGTATACAGTGGAGAATAAGTAAAAATGGGTAGAACTTACCACGACAAAGTGTAAGCAAAAAAGGAAAAAAGAAAACATTTCGTAACATGTGCAACCAAGAGCTTTTCACAATCTTTTTCTTCAAACTCTTTAAAATTATTTTCATGACAATTCTATTTCAGTTGGACACAAATGTATTTATTTTACCCTAGCAATAGAACAAAATATAATTTCTTTAGCCATTTTTCATGAGAATAGTTCATTGTACAGTTGAGGAAACATACGAAATAAGGCCTGTGGCTTGATTGCTAGTGGTTAAACATGTTTTCAATCTTTGCCTTAATGTAAAGATTTGCAGTGCACTGCAAACGGATGCAGAATCTCTCTCCTGCTTTTCCAAGTCTTGTCAGGAACAGTAAGGTACAGTAAATTTGTCCCACAGGATTTTAAAGCCTACGTCTTGTATATAATACAATGTAGGCCTACAAACAATGGTGCAGCCATATTTACAAATTTAGTTCGCACACTGCTGCAGTAAAATGGCTGGAAAAGTTTTTGCTTTGCTTGTTTCACAATTTCTCTAAACAGCAGCAGAATCTTAAAATACCTGGTTGGCATCTCTTTTCTTTGTAACAAATAATTCGCTTTAGTATACTCTGTGTATATACAAAGTTTTCTGTCTGGTTTATAAAAATTCACAGAACGGCAAGGTTCAGTCCCCTTTTCTACGCGGGAGGAACCACAGGTCATCAGGGCTGCCCCTTGGAGCCGAGTCTGAGGGAGAGCTGCTCAGGGCCCACGGACTCTTTCTGTGCTAACACTTGCGTGTGGCCCTCGGAATTCCTTAGCTGCACTATTAAAGGCTTGTCACCAGCTGCATTTGTCCTTCTCTAACGTCTCCTTCCGGGATGCACCCTTCTTTGTTAATGGGGATGATGTACCCGTCACTGTTCCCCCTGCTGATCTGGTAGCACATCTGAAGCTGACGGCCAGCTCCCAGGTTGGGCATGCTCTTATAGTAAATGTCCTCGTTCTCACTCCGCCTGGAGGGGGACAGGTCCTCTTCCAGGTCGGGGCTGCTCTCCTGGTACGGAGAGTCTCTCAGGTTGGGCATGCTTGTGTACAGAGAGTCTCTGTTGGGGGACTGCAGGTGGTCGTCAGCCTCCGCTGTCAGCTGGGAGACGTAGCTGTCTGTCCCCTCGGGCCTCACTTTCTTCTGGGGTTGGTACAGAAGGGAGTGAGTCCGCTGGGGGATGAGCGGGGCCTCGAGCTCCTTGGGGTGCAGCTCCAGCCCCGGGTGGTCCCCGTGCATTAAAGACGACGCGTCGGCCACGATGGCGTCGTCCTCACTGCTGCTGCCTCCGATCACGGGTTGGGCCGGAAGCGTGAGCTCGAGGTTGTGGGCCTTGCTGCCGCCCCGCAGGTTGTTGTGCACTAACTCTGAAATGATCATTTTCTCAAAAGCAGTGTCGTTCAGACTTAGTCCACAGTCCACGACCTGGACGCTGTCGTTATAGTCCCCTTTGCGCAGAGAGTAGCTGTTGTTAAAGTTACCATTTAGCGGTAGAGTATCCATGGCACTTGTGTCCCTGGCATTGTTCAGTGAATGTCCTGAAACAGAAAACGGGGTGTCCATTATTTACCTCCGTTGCCTCCTGGAGAATCACGTATTCTTTTGTTACAAAATGTTTTAATGTCGTTCAGGACAAAGTTGTGTTCGAAAGCTAACACTTGCCAAGTGCCAGGCTTTCCCGCATTCCCAACTGTAAACAGTTGCAACCCCTTAGATAATCCAACAGAGTGTGAAAGTATAAATACTGTTTTCCAAGGGAGGGGAGATGGCATACAGAATATTACGTGATCAATTTTGGGGAAACAGTAGTTAATTGATTTTAGGTCAAATCTCTGACACTCTCACCAAAAAAAAAAAAAAAAAAGACTTCACTCCATGCCCTTGCATAGTTAATGCAAAGCAATTCAATACTGACAATTACATTTTCAGGTACAAGACTATGATTTATAAAAATAAAATTAACAGAATTTGTCCTAAACAACACTAAATTAAAAAGGGGTACGTCACGTACGGAAACCAAAGGCAAATGTACAACATAAACCCACGTAAGCGGCAAGCAACTTTTTAAACAACATCTAACATTTCCTTTTTCTGGAGATGAAAATTAAAAAAAAAAAAAAAAAAGAATGAATAAATGGACAGATACAAGGAATTCATGTTAAACAAAGACAGCCATCTCTCACACTGACTGGACCAGGGGCCCACAAGCACCATCCAACAACACAACAGACAGCAGGTGAAATGACTCACTTTGGACAACTCACATCATGTCTGTCTGCTCAGGCTATCTGGCCTAAGAGTAGCTGATATATAAAAGAAAGTAAAATGATTTATTGTAACATGATGAAGAATTTCTAAGCTTCTCAGCAACTTAGTCAGAGCAAGGGTTCAACAAATCAGAATACCAGCAATAGCAGCCTTTTTCTTTTTCATCGAGTATTTCTTATGATTTTGATTGTTTTTTTTTTTTTTTTTCCGGTACTAATAGTCTTAATAGCAATGGCCCCAGGCTCCTTCTGGTCCAAGTGTTTGCCTGCAGCCCTGCATCAGCCACAGTGACAGCACCGAGTGAACCAGCAGCTACCGTACGAGACTGGCCCACAGACACCATGGGCATGGAGGTTAGACGCAGAAATGTAGGTTTTTACGTATGGCTCACAGAAATTAAACCAAGGATAAATATTCACTATGGAATGGGAAAAGGGCGTCAGCCTTGGCTAATATATATTTATCTCTAAAGGAATGAAAGGCTGGGTAAGTCTGCTGAAGATATGAAAAGAGATTTAGGAAGAAAAAAAATATGGTGACATGCTCTCTTGGAATCAGAGTTGTACTTCCTACAGACATATAAACATGTAAACTAAGACATCACAGTGCTTCTCAGGCAAATGAAAGAAAAAAATTAGAGAAAATTAAATGGTCTGCACCATGGAAAGTTAGGTTATTCATTCTCAAAATCCTAGAGAAAAAAAAAAATCACTTGTCTACTGATAGGTCTGGAAAAAAAAAAAAAAGAAGAATGAAATGATGTTATTGAAGTTGAAATGAAACTGACCACTGTGAGGCTGCTGCATTGTATGCAAGGCTTGGAGGAGTTTAGGAAAAAAAATTTTAATTCTTGGAAAAAATAGAAAATTTCCCTTTTTAGTCCTCACTCCACTCTTAAAGCTGCAGATTATCCTAGAAAACTCAATTGCATGACCAATAAATATATGATAATTGATAAATTATCATTAGGAGAAAATGAGAAGATGGGGAGATTATATTTGTTGGTCACTCACATTATTTGAAAAACTCTGATCCAATTTCTACATTTGAAAAACTAACAATTAATACCATGCTTCATGTATGATACAATGAAGTTCTGTTATTTGTAAGGCTTCCTTTAGCTTGGATGGCAGAGTTGTCTGGCTTTCCAGATTCACATATGCGCCACACCTTGTTTATAAGATCCACCAATAGAAAACACTTTGGTGTTTTAAGGTGGCACATGAATCACTTGCTAGCACTGGTTTCCTCTGTAGAGGTTTAATCTTGTCTTTTTTTCCCTTTTTTATTATTGGTTAACAAATATAAAAAATAGGTACTGGATAATCCAGAAGGTGTTTTCTATGATATACTGCAGATTTAAGCACATCTTTGACTGGTTTTGAAGAGGCAACTTTTTCTGCCAAGTTCAGGTAATTCACTTGAAGACTTTCCACAGCCTGTAGCAAGATTACTGTGGGAATGCAGAAATGATAAGTCAATTATGAAGCATTCTGGTTGACAGTACCTCAGGCTTTAAAGAGCAAATTATTTCAGCATCACGTATACTTAAGTATGGACAGCATTTGCTACAGACCTCTATTACTGACAAGAGGCAGTACAGAGAGATGCACTGTTTGAATTTGGTAACATTTTAGTTGCAAATTGTGAACCACTTGCCCGCTGAGTCTACTTCATGACTGCTAGTTATGTTTTAATTGTGCTGGTTAAAAATCATGCTGAAAAAATTTACATTTGATAGGCAAAGTTAAGTTTTACTCCCATACTTGTCTCTCTGTAGGTTGCTAGAGGAAAGCATAAGGAAAGTAAGAAAAACAAGAGAATGAAAAGAGAAGCTACAGTTATGTTAAAATTGAATTTCAAGGAAAAAAAAAAAACAGAAACAAAGTTCTGTGTTAAGTTTAGTGGCAAATATCAATTACAAATGAAGATAATATGCTAGCAGCAATTATTCGATAACATCTACCAAAATCTTGAAATTCTGTTAAATATACATACATACATATATATATATATATTATATATACTTAAAAAAATAAGCTCTTATTAATATAGGATGGGTTAGTGACTACCTCCCCCCCTACCCAGTTAAAAAAAAAACATAGGTATAAACTGACTATTATTAACTTTATTTTTAAAGTTTTTTTTAAAAATAGAAAAACTATCATAAAGCTGCACTATACTATAGTTTGGGTACAATGATAATGCTGGGTGTAGTTTTCTATACTAGGCACCCCAAAAAATGATCTTTATTAGCTCATTCATTCCTAAAGTAGATTCTGTCGGCAAACTTTAGTCAATTGAACAGTATATTATTACATAGATAGGATACCTCTAAGTGATATAAATCTTGAAGATGGGCTCTCGGACCATGTGATGTCAGTCCTGTAATAATATATTAAGGTTTATGCCACCTGTGTCAAAAACATGGATAATTATTGGTAAATACTATCATGACTAAATTTTTACTATAATATAGTGCAGTTTTAGAAGCCTGGCACGGTCAATACCATTTATCTTTAATTGAGAAATCCATTCATTTTTCATTGAGAAATTAAGGCTACGATAATAAATACATGGCACGTCAGTACTCTAGAAAAAGGGCACAGATCAGAGTTGTGTTTAGCAGCAAAGAAGAAGTAGTTTTATTTGTAAGTATAAGCACACCTGGTGAGTTAAACACAGGAGCTGAAGGGGCGTTACATACAACTGTTTCAGCGAGCAATGTGTTATAGGGGTTGTTAGTGCCGTGGGGTCGAAGAAGAGGGTTTGTTAGTAGGTAATTGCCAGTCATTCCTAAAGCAAAAAAAAAAGAAGAAAAGAAAAAGAAAAGGAGAGGAAGAGAGAGAGAGAGAAGAAAAAAAGAAAAAGAGCACATCAGTTCTCTTATTTGAGCGTTACAGTTGCAGTACAGTACTTTTTGTATTCATCAAGGGTAGTGGGCAAGTTGGCAACGGAAAATCTGCCGAAACTTCCTCACTATATTTGAACTACTAATTTGAAGGAGAAAGGGTAGAGAGGGAAGTTAAATTTCAGTAATTCACAGGTGCTTTCTATGTCCCCCAAGTAAACACCTGCTGAGGATGACATTTACTAATTTATACAAAATCACTGTTAAACAAAAATGGCAATTAAATGCACAGAGATGAACATTATGTTACTGCTTAATATTAAAAACCTAACCCCTGAGGCCCAGAAGAGGGAATCTCAAACTTTCAGAATTTACAGGTGTAGGATTATCCCTCAGGACAACATCTGTGTAATACCAACTTGGATGCAAGCAGGAGGAAAACAATTTCAAACAGATACAAAGTACAACACGTGGCACAAAGCTTCTCTTAGTAAATGCAAGAGCACACATGCTAAGGAAGAAGAAGGCTGGGTATGTGCATTATGAGACCATTCACAAATTTTATATCATGAGAGTTTTATCCGCCAGGGTTCAAAAATGAATCATTGGATCATCTCCTTTTTGACGGTCATCTTACCAAAATTAGGTAAAACATCAGAGCAATGAAATAAACACATATTTCACTTATTTTAACTCAGAAAACACTAACCTTTCAGTCATTAGGAAACATATTTTGCATAGCTAATGTGGAATTGGACTAAAATATTTTAAAACTCAACTTGGTGTTGATCATCATACAGACCCCTTTTCTCATTTTAAACCAACTCTCATCAAAACAATGTCAACAATGAAAACTATTAAAATTTAACATGTTATATTACCAATCACTACAACAAAACTGAATTTACCTGTATAAATTTCCTTTCCACAGATTACATACCATAACATGTTTTTTTTATACCAAATTGAATTTCACTACGCTTGCATTCAGAAATACATGTGTGTACATGCCCTTGTGTCCTTATCTTGCTAATATATTTTATTTGCCAGCTTCTGGTAAGTGACAATTATATTGGTAATATGAAAAATTTTAAGTTGTAATTGTAGACACATGAAAATAGTAATCCAGAGAAAAATTACTTTAATTCTCATGTATTTTAATTATTAGTTTTCAAAAATTTAAGTATTTTTGACACTTTTAATTTTGAAAGAAATAAAAATTTTACAAATAAGAATTTTCACTACAAAATTGGTACTATTTAATGTGAAGTGTAATTATTATAATTAATGTTTTAAGATGAAAACTTTCATACATGTCTCAGAAGGATAAATCTGTATTCACCAGGTAAACATTTTAATCAGTGGCAAATTATATTTTCAGTAATTTTTCTAGCCTTACTCTTAGGTGGAGATTAAAATTATACTTTTTGTATTACATTATTAAATTTAAAATTTATATGTACTTTAATAAAGGATAAAAGTTGACCCAACAGGTGTATGAGCTTGTGATATAAACCCATTTGAGAGAAAAATTCCCCATTTTTTCTATAATTATAGTAAAGTGGCAGAAGGCACAAAATTTATATTGTAAACTCAAATTTTCCTAGGAACTGACCTTGATTAAGTGTTGAAGTACTATTGATGTCACCTGAGATAAAAGAAGATTCAGATTGTTTTCTCACAGTGTCATTCCACATCCTTCTTATACGACTCTATTAACATAAAATAGCAAGACATATGTTATGTTAGTTTCCCCAAGCTTACCTTATTAAAGACACATAAAGATTTACTCTAACAATCTGTGTAGGATTCTCTGTTGGGCTTTTGAAAGAAAATGTGTGTTGATTCTGGTCTAAAAGTAAGGAAATCTATGCTACTCTGTTGCTCTCTACTAAGGGGCATTTAATCTTCTACTCTTAAAAAGTTGTCTTTTATTTCCTTTTCTTTTAATGTGGAAATTATTTATTTATTCAACAAATGTTTACTGAGTATCCACAACGAGCACTGTGCTGTATAAGCCTAGGATATGAAATCACGATGATATACTTTTTAAAGAAGAACACCTCTCAGAAAGAATGTTCGCATGTAAAGAAACATCTTGAAGAAATACTTAAGAAGAAATTAAAACCGAAATCCTAAAAAAGCAAGTATTTGCTATCTAGACATCATTATAATGAGGAGACAATTAGTGCATCTGAACAGAACCTGTCTCGGTAGGCTTTCTAAAAAGAAGGTTAATTAAAGATGCTGTCAAGTCCTTTGTTACCTGTGTGCCAGAGGAATAGCGAGCACTGGTTCTGGTGGTTGACGCCTTCACTGAACTGTGAGGGCTCTCAGTCGGGAGGCCACCGCAGCAGTACGAATGTCTGAAGCACTTGCCGTATTCTTTTCGTACCTGCGTTGAACAGCCAGGAGACAGAGGGATTAATGTAACATACTGGCTTTTCCTCCTCTCTCTAATTAAATAAGCAGTGGAGACAACCGAGACATTCCACATTTTTTTCCCCCATGGAGAAAAAATAAACTGAACTTACAAAACCAAGTTCAATGGAAACTGCTATAATCAGAAAAATATTCTCTGGCCACTAGACTGGCTGGCAAAATCTTTAAAATGTGATATATCATGTGGTAATGCTTTATAGCCTATTGTGCCCATGTTATTAATATAATAGTACTATTTTTTTGGGAAGATTTTATTTATCATTTTTAGAAAGAGAGTGAGGAAGGGAGAGAGACATCAACGCACGGCTGCCTTTCGCCTGCCTCCAGCTAAGGACCCGGCTAGAGACCTGGCTTGCAATCAGATTATGTGCCCTGGCTGGGAATTGAACCAGTGCCTTTTGGGTGTGCAGGCCAGTGCCTTATCTACCAGTGCAACCAGCCAGGGCTTACAATAAATAGTACTATTTCAAAAGACTTGTTTGATCTATATACTTGGTAATCCCCATTTTATATTTTATGCTAAGAAAATAGGATACACTGTTTTGTTTTTTAAATTACATTTAACCACTTGTAACTCAGTCATTTAAGTCTTTTATGCTTCATTTCTCTGAGATAGGTCAATGCATAAACTTCTTTTACTGGATTGGGTAGTTTTACCTACAAGGATGAAGAAAAAAGTACTTGGATAATATGCCATTATTTAGGATGAAATGTTTTCTCCATTTCTTGGTATGTCTACATTCACTGTGAAGTATAAGATGCCTAATGCCTAGTCACTTCATTAGCACACAAAGGAACTATTTCTGCAATTTCCGTTCCCATTAATGAGTGAGTTACCCAGGGAATTGCCCTTTCCCCCTGGAAGCTTGGATATATGAATAAATAGAAAAAAATCATTATGTCTAAAGGAAAATTTGGAGTAAATTTTAGAAAGTGAAGTCCAGCCCTGGTTGGGTAGCGTGGTTGTCCCAATGTGCCAAGGTTGCAGGCTCTGTCCCAGATCAGGCCACATACAAGAAGTAACAACCAGTGAATGCAGGAATGGGCAGAGCAAACACATGGAGGTTTCCTTCTCTTTGCACCTACTCTCCCTTGCCCTTTTCTCTAGAAAAGAAAAACTAAATAAAAATGATTATTTAAAGAATAAATATAAAAACAGACTAAAAAATGTCTGAATACTCACTAAATAATAGGGAACCTGACCTGGAGACATGGTATAAAATTGGGAAGAGTTGGGGAGAATGCTGGATTCTATGCATCTACACTGGCATATAAACATGTATTATTGTGGCTTAGCCAGACTCAGGAGATGTTGCATAAAATACACTTTTCCTGAGTAAGTTACAAAAAAACACTCAAGGGCTCCTCCCCTCTTTAGAGTTGTACACTTGGTGCTGGCAAAGTGTAGGTAATTATTTCTTGCAAAATTAGGTAATTAAAGTCACTAGATGACCTTTAAAATCTAAGTGTACTTGCATTTTCCTCCTCTTGGCTTTATTTAATTAAACCTATTAGGACAAATAACACTAAGATTAAACTTTGAAAGCATTTTCTTTGCCTAAATATGCTCACGGACGTAGTAAAAACCATGTTTTTAACTAAGTCATTTTATATCATATTCTTAACAATTCATCCTGGCCGCACCCAAGAAGATGTTTCCAAGACTAAGTAGAACATGTTCAAAAGAACTGCTACCTGGTGTTTTTCAGTGTAATCCTAATTAAAAAGCATAGCAGAATCTTTGTTCAATTAATACACAGAATTCTATGAGGAAATAATGGCTAAGTTTAGACTTCATCTCAAAATAATTTGGCAGAAATTTTGATTATGATCATATACATGTATACAAAATGCTCATTTATAAAGTAAGAAATACATAAAAACCAAAATAGTTACCAAGGTTAAACCTGAATAATGTTTAGAAAGTTAAAATTTAGTGTTATTAAATAATACATAACATCATAAAAATTTTCTGCATATTTAATGGCTATTAACTGCTCTGAAATGCTGTATAACCAAGACAGTGGCAATCAAAATGGTATTTTATCTAAATAATACCCTCTGGTGTTGATTTTGCCTAATGCTCATATTGCTGTGAATGTACAATATCTGTCAGTACCGTACATTCCACTGTCATTATCTCAAAATTACAGCTTATTCAAAACTGATGGAAGTAACAACACTATCATCTTGTCAGAACTGAAAACATAATAGTTTTCACTTTCACAATTCGATTTCTCTATTCAATTTAAGTGACCAACTAGTAATAACAGAATAAAAGGACTACATTGGCTATACAGGCAGGAAAAGGATGATACCTAGTGAAAGGCTTGGGAATTTTAAACTTAAATGGTGCTAAACTTGTCTCTTGGGTTTTTTATCTTTTTGCAACATACGGAAAATTTTCATCTTCAAACAAACATTGATTTTTGAATCATTTTTGCTGACTCAACTTACTATAAAATGGGGACTTAATAATAAAATGTGAAATAATAAGTTACTGGATTTTAGATCTAATAAAATTAATAAAAATGTATCGTTAATATTAATCTTTCATATGTCTGGTGCTTTTAAATTAAGGGCATTTATTCTTATACCCAATTTTATTTTGGACCACTGCATTCCCTTTATCTAGCAGTGAACAGTATTATTTAACCTTTTTGTTATTTTCCATACCCTTTGCACAAAGCATTTTTAAAGACCCCACTAGAAAAAGGAAACCTCAACATAAATGCTCAGTTAATAACATTCCCAACGGGACAGAGGGAGGTAAAAAGGGGATGGATTGTAATACAACAACAATAAAAATAAATTTTAAAAAAATGGCCAAATTGAGATCCAAAAACAATCACTATTAACATCTTTTATATGTGAAGCCTAAATTTCCAGGTATGTACTACAATTAATTTGATTAAAATATTATGCTGTTTAGTAGTATGCCAGTTGTTACATAAAAATCTCTATTGTTACCTATCATTTCCAATAAAAGAACACCAAGCAGGACCCCAGTGTTTGCACTTACTTTCTTCTGGAGAGCACAGTGAAAGATGAAAATGAACACTCCCTGGAAAGCGTTGAAGATGGTGAAGAGATAGGCCATCACAATAGTCTCCTCATTAATAAAAAGCAAACCAAATGACCAGGTCAGGCCAAGAAGACACAGGAGAGCAAAAGCGCCAAGCACCCAAGACCTGAAAAAGTAAGGTGCCTTTTATCAATAGGTTCTGTTAGAGAACCACACACACCACACCCGTACAAATTAACATAGCAGTAGTAGCAGTTGACTTTCTCTATGTTCACATTCAAATTCAACAGCATTCTGGCTTTAACCTTTCATTGATTAAAGAAGGAATAACAACATTTAGTACTGCAGCCTCCAGTGAAACAGCAACAGAAGATATAACCTTTTTTTTTTTTAACTCCAGAATATACAAGGTATCAAAACTACATTAAAATACATGGTGCAAAGCATCCCCCAGGACTTCATTGTCTTTTATGTGCATTTTGGTCTAAGACATTAGGAGTCCTTAGTTAGTTTATTCCTATGTTTTCATTCCTGCAGTGTACCCATGACTGAACAATGTGACACATACAGAAAGGTTAAATGGCAGATAGTCAGCACCTCAACTTCAGATTCTGATAAACTGATCTTAGGTGAACCTCAGGTTTTATAACTAAGGCATGAAGGAGCCTAGCTGAAATGGGACAAAAACATGAGAACAACTTCAAAATAAAATAATTTTGGAGAGATTTCATCATGAATAGCTTAAGGAGAAAAGAACTGCGGAAAATAGGACGGAATGAGAAGGATTTAAAAGTCAGTGCATTCCATGTCTAACTAATGATCTTACTTGATAAATGGCTTATTATCTTCATAGCTAGAAAGCATTATAAGCAGAAAAGAGAAACAAAATTATTAGACAGAATTAAAATAGAAAGTAATAAGAAAGCATTTATATAGTTAATAAATTAGTCAAAATTAAGAAAGTCAAAATGCAGAGCAAGCAATTAAAAAAATAAAGGCATATTATAGTTTTAAAATATTATAGCAAATTAGATATTCCAAAATAATTATAAAAATTAAGGGCAATTCATGATATTGACAGCTTTGTAAAAAATATAAGTCATGCCATAAATTTGTTAATGTAGGGTTCTATCTTACCCAGGTAAGTCCGTATTATAGTAGCCATCACAAACACGGTAATTACTGGTGTAGATGAGAAGACAGAAAGAGGAAAAGGAAGAAAAGAGAGATGCTAAAGATTAGCTCTCTCTCTCTTACCATGCAACATGCAATGAAGCTGGCACTAGCCTATCTAAAATATCTAATTTAACAAAACAATTACCCTTACTATAGATCTGCCATTTTTTTAACATTAAAAATATTTTTTTCATGATCCCATTATAACCAGCTTGAATAATATACTTCATTAAAATGTAAATTAAGGCTCATATTTAAAAATTAACTGAAAATGCTTCCATGAAATGACTTATGAGTCAACAGCTATCGATTTTTGTTAATTGGATAGCATTTTTATTCAATGTTGAAATAAAATAAACATTTATTTAATTATCATGAAAACAACAGATCGTTTTAAAGTTAACAATAATAGAGTGTATTCTCTTAGGAAAGCAAGATCAGAAGTAGAAACTGCTCAGGATCCTTAAATCAAAAAGTCATTTAACAAAACAAACCTAATGCAATGAATGTAATCTTATCAGCCATGCAAACAGGAACATCATTTTGATTTGCATTTTAAATTCAAATAAAGCTGCTATAGTGATATGGAATTTCCAAAGCTACTGAAACAATTCCTTGGCTCTAGATCAAGGCAGAAATTATCATCTAACTTTTGACCAATATCTGTGACATGGTCAAAGTGAGACTCAACCTTGAGCAATAAAACTTCATTCTGAATAATTTCTACAGTTGATAGAAGGTATTCATGTATTCCCTGTGGAGAATGAATATCTTTCACTTAGTTTGTCAAGCACTCAAATTAAAATACCAAATACTTACTTAATGTTTTCCAACCTGCTAGAATCTGGTTTCAAAGTGTTTGAGTGCTTCACCATTTTGCACAATGTGATCACCAGGAAGATAATATTTAGCTGTTACAACAAATAAAAAGAGTTAGACCATTACAACCAAAGAATAAAAAATACATTTTTACAAGTTCATTTAATGAGCTAATGCAGTTAAATATCAGTAACATGAGTATATAATAGACAATGATTCAATTTTAGTTTCTATTTGCAATGATCAAGTTAAGTCTAAATAATAAAACACTCTGGCTATGTATGATTGATTTTTTAATAGATCATTTGACATGAAATTACAACCTCATTAAATCAGTATCATGTGTTGATGATTAAATAAACTAGATACCTAAATTAGTTTCTTTAGCTAGAGGTACTCTAAGGCCTAAAATCCATCTAGAAAACATTAAATTCCTTAGAAAAGGCATTTTTGTATAATGTAGACTATTAATGGAAGGATTGCTAGATTCAAGATTCTAATAGTTGAGAATCTAGCTTTTGATTCTGGCTGTTAAAATGAGGGTAATAACATTTATACAATCTACTTGTGTAAGGTAATTTTGAGGATCAAATAAAATTAAAAATATAAAAAAATGTTAATTATGTAAAGTGAGATAAACTTATACATACACACATATATACTTGCTATTTAACCACTAAAAATTATCTTTTTTCCTAGTTTGTGAGGGCTATTTTGGGTTCCTCTAAAACATTCAGCTGTGCAAAAATCATGGCGCAAACAACAGTAAACTGGGGAAAATGAAACCTGGCACATGAAGGAGGTTTAGGAGATGCACATGCGTGAATTCGGAAGAAAGGAGCCGAGTTTTGACTGAGGAAGAGGCAGAGGCTGGTAATTTGCATTTGCTTCTGCAGTCGCCTGGCAGAATGCTGGGCAGAGGGATGGCAGTTCCATTTTTATGCCGTAAAAATAGAACTAAACTAGATTGGTCTTGGATTTTTTGACATTTTATTTACTTCAGGTTATTACATTAAAAAAGGCAAAACAAAATGATTTTGTGAGCTTTGCATGACTTGAAGACAGTGCAAGTCCAAACAGTATATTCAGAGAAGACCCACTGTACATGGGACGAAAGCCACTTTTTGGTGGTAGATAATCAACTTAACTTTGTTGCAGGAACAGGATCATTTTTACTGTCATGACACCATATGACAAAATGATAATGTATTTTAGCCATCATTACTACTTCTGATTTTATATTAGAAAAAATTGTATAGGGAGATAAAATTTCCAGGTTCTTCCTAATGAGTTTAGGAACCCAGCAAAAAGGCTTTAGTCTAAACGGTTTATCAGTCACTTTGTTCACTGTGCCTACTTCTCTTAGATGGAGAATTTCTTCTTAGGGGATAAAATGAGGTTAATGGGCAAGATTTGCAAGTGTTGGCAGGCAGCATCTTATGTTAATTATTGGAGGACAAAGGAAGCACTTTGTTGAAAACGGCACTTAAAATTAATTTTTTTTATTGCCCCTAAAATTAACTTCTTAAAATATCTGTATAGAGAGCACATTTGTGGCAAGTTTGCTAGTTTCATAATCTGAGTAGTATTCCAGATGGTCACAATAAAAAAAACAAGGATTACACTTTTCAGGGATGTAACAATGTCATACATTTGATTCAACAAATATTTACTGACTTCACTGCCCCACACAAGAACGTGTTTATTGCATTGTGGGTAAGCTACAAGTTCTGCCTTCGAGAAACTAGAGAGATCCTTTTGGCAGTATGGAAATATTTGCTTTGGTTCTTAAATAGTTACGACATGGTGTATCTCTAATTTTCTTAAAGGCGAAAGTAACAATATTTTTCTTTCTTTATTTTATTTTAGGCAACAGTAAGCCTTAACACTAGTAAATTTAAGGAATGGTTAAAAAGAAGAACTCTATCCTAAAAACAAAGAAACAGAAATCAATGTAAACAGACCAAATGACTTCAACTCTTAGATAAGAAAGGCTGCTCTATAGATTCAGAGTTAAAATCCTAAAATATCTTGACCTCTCTTTTTGAATGTCCTACTGAAACTATTTACTTCTTTTATTCCAAACTCCTGGATCTAGGTTTATCACCTAACTCTCCTTTTTTCTTAAACATTTTCCTGAAACATACAGAGCCACAATTTGGTATTCATTACTTCCTAAGCATATTAATTATTTCCTAAGGAATAAAATAATAATAGCAGTAAGCAGTACATTCTAGGAAGAAAAAAGTTACTAACCACTACAACGTATAATCCGTAAGAAAATTTAAAAAATGTGAATGTGGAAAAAAATGTAGATGCATAAAGTATTATGCTATGAAAAGAAAATGACTAGAAAATGTGAAATACTGGAAGTGAACCCATTCCAAATATATTTTTCAATGAAGAAAATCAGGTAAAAGTCAGTAATGTATTTCCCAATAAAAATAAAATCCACTACATAAAAGTAGAATTAAAACAACCATCTTTTAATACTGAGGACTAACCCAGTACTGTAGAACGTGCCACAGAACATATCTTTTAATCCTTTAAAAAAAAAAAAAAAAAAGATGCCATTTTTCCTTCCTCTCCCTTCAGCCTACTGAGGTTAACATTATATACATGCATTGTTTTTTTTAAGTTCAGAAAATTACAGGAGGAAAAAAACCAACAACAACCTATCTTCAGAGGTAGTCACAGACAGCAGTTTTCTACCTCCTTCTGCTTCTTTCTTGTCCTTTTAAAATATAACTGGATAGCCATTTTACAAATCTTCACTGTTTACTCTTCACTGAGTAATCTTGGCCAAAGATTACTCAGCTACCACATAGTGCTTGAGATTCAGCATACTGTGGTCTGGGCTTCACAGACCACTGCCTTTCCAAATAAAATTAACTGATTTATTTTGGGATAAAAAAATGAGCCTTCGAACAAAACAAAGATACACCAGTTTTATATTTTAAAAAGCACTCCACTTTTATCTAGCATTATCTAATTTTAAATCACTCCGATGATGAACGAGTTAAAGATAAATAATAAATTAATCAATGTATAAAATACAGCCTCAAAGAAATCCTAAGTACCATAAAGTATGCTTGTCAAATGACTTCCACCTGTGAACTTGCCAAAATAAGTAATCCTCCTTCTCCTTTGTAAAACACTACCCTTCCATCACCAGCAAATGCTGAAAATGCCCACACACTTCTACTTCCAGTAGCCAAATTGCATGTTTAACAGTTAGTTGTGTTTTCTCTAACCTGTTTGTGTTATACTCACATAGCTAAGTATCACACAAAGCCATAAAAGCTGACTGTAAACTTAAGGGCTATTCTTTTTTTTTTTTTTTTAAGATTTTATTTATTATTTTTAGAGAAAAGGGCAGGAAGGGAGGACAAAAGGGAGAGAGACATCGATATATGGTTGCATTTCACCTGCCTCCTCCAGCTAAGGACCTGGCTGGAGACCTGGCTTGCAACCTGGTTATGTGTCCTGACTGTGGAATCGAAGCTGCCTTCAGGTTTGCAGGCCAGCACCTATCTACTGAGCCACACCTGCCAGGGCTAGGGCTATTCTTTTAAGGTACTTAATATCAAATGTTTCTAAAGGGCATATAAAAAGTGAGTCTCTTTAAAAGTAACTAAAAATAATTAGAAAATAATCATAAAACCACAGAAGGATATTTGACTCAGATGGTTGCAGAAGTATCTGTGAATTCTCCAATTTGAAGAAATTAAAATGAAGTTATAGCCAATGAACTCATGTTTAGGTCCCAAAAAATTTATGGTCAACTCCAACACTAATTTAGTCTTTGACATATGACTTGAAGATAGACAAATGGTGAGGTAATGGTAACTTTAATAGCATGAAATATCTTTTCAAGTCAAAGTAATTATGAAAAAGGGCATGCAAGGCATATTGTAAATCATAATACAAGGTGGCCATAAAAAGCTAAGATGCTATGGGCAGAGGACCTGAACAGACAACTGTCTGAGGAAGACATACAAAGGGCCCAAAGGCATATGAAAGAATGCTCAACATCACTAGCCATCAGAGAGATGCAAATTAAAACCACAATAAGATACCATCTCACACCTGTCAGAATGGCAATCATCAACGAATCAACAAACAACAAGTGTTGGTGAGGATGTGGGGCAAAGGGAACCTTCGTGCACTGTTGGTGGGAATGCAGGCTGGTGCAGCCACCGTGGAAAACAGTATGGGGTTTCCTTAAAAAACTAAAAATGGAACTGCCTTTTGATCCAGCAATTCCACTACTAGGACTATACCTGAAGAACCCCAAGACACCAATTCATAAGAACCTGTGCATCCCTATGTTCATAGCAGCATTATTTACAATAGCCAAGTGCTGGAAACAGCCTAAGTGCTCATCAGGTGGATGACTGAAATCAAAACTTTTGGTACATTTACTCAATGGAATACTACACAGAAGAAAGAAAGAACTCCTACCCTTTGCAACAACATGGATGGAACTAGCAAGTATTATGTATGCTTAGTGAAATAAGCCAGTCAGCAAAAGACAAATATCATATGGTCTCACCCATTACAGGACAATAATGAACAAAACAAAGAAGCAAAACAGATACATGAATACAACGAACAGACCTTCACTGGGCAGTGGGGAGTGGGGAGGAGGAGGCAAAGAAGGGAGCAATTTAGTTAAGGAACTAGCATGGAAGAACCATGGACATGGACAACAAGTGGGACTGACTTTGGGGTGGAGTGGGTGGGTGGGGAAGAGGACAGAGGGAAGGAAAAAGGGGATGGATGTAATACAATTACAAAACTAAATTTAAAAAATAACTAAATAAAAAATATATTTAAAAAAAGCCAAGATGCTTTTCCTCAACTCTTCATTAAAAATTTCACTAATACATATTAGTCTTACAAGACAAATTAAAAATATGTATAATTTAGGCACTGTACATTTTAATATGTTACCACCAACATTCATGACAGTAAAATATTTTCTGGAATTAAATAGAACATATAGTGAAGTTTAAACAAAAAGTTTTAATATGAATTTAGATTCTTTTATTTTTCCAATGCTTTAAAATGTGAACGCTAATTTTTCTTTTCAGAGGATAAATGCTGTTGCTATGATCTTTTCAGGAGATAATATTCTCTAATAAGAATCATGATTTTGTAGACTAAAATATTTCAACCAATTTCCCCTTCTCTTCAATCAATTCTTCTTTTATTACAATACAACTGGAAATCAGAACAAATAGGCAAACAGAAACATCTCTGATAAAAATCTATCATCCAAAATAGCCACTTAAAAGACTAAACGGGTTAACTTCAAATAAAGCACTGGCTGTAATTCTGAGTTCTCTCCTCTTTTTTGTATTTTTCCCCTGAAGTAAAATGACACTCTCTTCTCGGCTTCTTATTCGTTTTTGTTTTTATTGTTAAAAGTAATTTCCTTTCTTTCATTTTTATTTCTTCTAATTTATTTTCCTCCCTTTGGTATGCATTTAAAAGATGACTCACAACCCTCAGACATGAAACGTTCTTATTTCTCACTGGAAGGCAGGCAAAGCAGACAAGGAGAGAGGATGTCTCCACTGTCCATGTGTAGCTCCTCTCCCTTCAGTTCAATGCAGTTGCTTTGCACTCCTATTCTTCGCTTTTTCTTTCCAACAGAAATGCTACTCAGTGTAAACACAGTATTTTGGGATAGGTTGAAAGGCATTATGCATTGGTAAGAAAGAAAAGGATGGGAGTTATAGCTATGCCCACAAAGATTTGTCTAAGTCTGGAAGGTATGGTGCATTACTCAATCATTCACAGAGAAGCCCCGAGTCAGTACAGGTTAGCAGGACTGGATTACACGCTATACTGCATGCCACTCACCAGCCTGAGTGCCCATGCTGGCGATTAATTTTGGAGATGAGGCAACGCATCCAGGAATTAATCAGATTTTAACTCTGCTTTGTGTGTGTGTGCATGTTTGCAAGTGTACTACACAGGTAAACAGGTATCTATGTACATTTCAGCAGGATTCATTGTGAAAGAGGGACAACAAATTTGAAAGGAAATTATTTTCCTATTTAGCTAAAAAAGACCTAAAAAACAACAACAAAAAAAAAAATAGTAAATCATCCAAGAGGGGATTCTTTTCTCTTCCAGTGACAAATGCTCTATTTTTAACCTTTCCTCAAGTGATTTTATAAATTACTGTTTAAATTATCCAGTATAGCTTGCTGATAAAATTCATTGCTGCTTAATGATACGGCATAGCTATGCATCACCCATACTGATGACGTGAGAAATGTAAAAATAGAGGCTCCACAGATTATAGGCAGGCACTGTTTGGGTTCCAGTCATCAACCTGTTCAATTGAATCACATCCGCCTGGGTTTAGCAGCTTAAAATTCATTCCACAGCTTGCCGTGCTGACATGGATATGATAAGACAGAAGAACAGAAACACCACTCTGAAGTAACCTAACTGAACTGCACATGTTCTGACCCTTTTTGTTCTCCCTGGAGCTTTAGCTACCTGGCAAGTGCAACTCTAAAACTGCACTTGTATCTCCAAATCTTTGCTGTTAGCCAAGCAGAAACCGATTTCTCCCAGGGACTCCCAGCCAGAGAGGTGTTCTCTGAAGAAGACTTCTAAATGAGAGCGTGAGCTGAACTCTTACTGAACTGAATTAATTATTAACGATGCAGATGGAGCTGTCCAAATGATAAGAATAGCTTCTGAGGTGTCATGATCCAAGCTTTCATTAAACCATTTCAGGCATACTAATGGTTTCCCACTGCTCATTACTTACAAGCACTTTTCTCATAGATATAATAACTCCAGTGGCCTGTAGGCACGACATTCAAAAGAAATTCCAAAGTTGGAAGTTTTATCTTCCACAGCATGTTATTTTTCTTCACAGATCATTTACTAAAGATGTACACTAATTTAATAATACGAAGTTAAATGGCTTCAGTTGAGAAAAGGGGGAAATGCAAAACTTGTTATGACAGTACTCCTTAAAAGTATGTTATACTATCTAATTTATATTAAGATTTGTGTCTGAATGGACTTCGAAATGTCCTGTATCACCAAACGAACACTGTATAGGTAAGTATATTAGCTAGCATTCAACATGTATTCTACCATCATGTTGTATCTCAATTTGGGTTACATGCAAGGTAATGTTTGACACTATTCCAGTCTTGGTCTGGTGCTGGGACAACTGGATGGCAAGGCCATTCCAAGACAAGAATTACTCTCAGGATCTTTACTGTGACTGCTACCTGCTGTTTTGTTTTGTTTTAAGTTGGGAACACTGTTCCCAAAAGCCCTTCACATCCCAACTTAAATGATTTGGTGGAGGATAATAATGGGCTGCAAATGGGCAATATAACAAAATGTCCTTTACCTCTTTTCTTACTGGAAACTGAGTGTATGTGAACATTAACTCCTTTCACCAAGTGAAATGCTTTTAGTACTCAAAGTCAGTGTTTATCTTTAGAGACAAAATAAACAAAAACCCAAAAGAAGTAAATACATAATATATTCATAGCTCAAATATCCCTACAATCATCTTTAAAAATTTCAAAATGTCGATATGTTTGCCCAGGGGATGAAGGGGAAAGAAAAGAACCCTGTGTCTGTAAGGATCATCCTACAGTTCAAGGTAGGTTTATGCTGTGTTAATATAACTGGGACAGTTTTCTTGATTGAATAATTTCTGTTAAGAAATCAGCTTTGTTAGGAACATCTGAGAATGTTTTAGGGGCTTCATTCATCACACAGGCATTCGGCTCAATTTTTCATTTTACTTTGTAGGAGTGTGTAAAAAATTCATTTTAATGACAAATGTACTTATACAAAGCATAGGTTTTTGTGTTTGTTTTAAATTTCTTTCAACTGCTAAAATTTTTCTGACTTTCATGAAACAGTTAACCACAGAAATATCCTAGCAAGCTCATTTGTGTCACTTTTTAAAGAAAGAAGAATGTTTAAATAGTAATGAAGATATGTAGGCAATATTTAAACTTTCGTTTCCTTTTCAATCTTATAATGATCAATAACACTATTTCTAGCAACTTAAGGCTATAACTGAGTAGAAGTTTTAAAACACCAAAATCCAAATATTTCAGCTACATTCTTTTATGGCAACTATATTTCAAATATTTTACTAACAGTAATGCAAGATGTTTAAAAAATACTTTAATGTCATTATAATTAGTTTAGATCTAATTTATTTTTAAATGAAAGTTACTTGGTATTTTAAGTCTTAGGAATCATAAGAAAGTAATTTTATTTCTAATGAGTCTAAAACTGATTTATTAATGTAAGCTTCAAATACCATTTAACATTTACAAAGGGGTAAGTACATGCCACAGTACATAGTTATTACAATATATTGTCTATATTCACTGTGCTATATATACTTTCCTGTGACTATTTTGTAACTACCAATTTGTACACTTCTAAACCTATTAGCCTTTTTCACCGCCAAAGCCCCTCCCCTCCGGCAACCAACAGTGTATTCTCTGAAACTAATACAAAATAATACTGGATGCAAACTGTAATTGAGAAATATTTGTTTAACTACCCTAAAAAAGAATTTAGGGATGAACATTTATTTAAAAGTCCTAAATTACTTTGTGTAAACTAAGATACAAATATTAAGCTAACATTCTTCCACTTCCATTAAACATTCATTTAGTTTATAAATGCCGTACAGGATTGGTACAGGACTAATATAGGTTGTGAAGACTGAATTTAAATTCTTGGCCAAAAGTACCCACAAAAAACCAAAAATCTACTCAAGAACAAAATGTGCTATACATTATCAGTTATTCCTTTCTAATGATCAAACTAGTTTCAAATCATGCAATCTTAACATGTCTTATATATGAGTAGATCTTCAAAGATTATGACATGACATTTTCATCAAACTAAATTAGAAATGAGAATAAGTCCTTTTCACACAAGAGGGAATTTTCAGAAACAGTATTCATTAGTAAGTGTATAAACTCTCAATAATGGTATATATAATACTTAAAATATACTATGTAATTTTATTCATACTCTAGATGTATTTGAACCATAGATAAATTGATAGTAAAACAAATTATCCCCTTTTCAATAGCACTGCTAAAGCAGCAAGATGAAAATGAAGGGAAAAATAGTTTGCTTACCAGAATAATGAAGGTCACAGGTCCAATGAAACTCCATATAAAATAGTTTTCAACATGAAGCCAGCAACTATTATGAAAAGCAAAGAATATGTATTAAGTAAGCTTCAACAGATCCTCAAAATCACAATGAAAATACAATTTAAAAATCTAACAAAACTATCACATTTGCCTTTGAAAATTCATTTATCATGGGCAATAACAATTTTATAAATTCTAAGTTTGATCTGATTTAAAAAGTTCTTTACTTCAACCTATTGATTCTCATTTCAGGTCTTAAGTTTAATGAAAACATATGTATGCTTGTAGGAGGGAATAAGAAACCCCACCAAATTCCAATATCTAATTCTTAAGACCTCTGACTTGACTAAGAAAAACTTGAAACTTAGCATTCCAAATTGTCTCATCATTTTAAACTCCTTGTGTTCGTTTTGCTTTTCAAATCCATATGTGAGTTAGCATGTTTAACCCTATGAAACATGACAAAAATGTTTACATTATGTTTGTTGCAAAATTGTATTGTATAAATATAATACTTCAACTGGTAATGGGTGAATACAAGAAAAAAAAAATCAAAGCACAGACCTATTAGAGTAAATGATGCATAAACTTACTAAGACAGATTTTACTTAGTGTTCATTTTTTATATAACACTGAATCCCCAACTGAATTTCTTTTGTCTTTCATCATCTGTACAGACCAAAAGCTTTCTTTAGTCCAAAGAATCTTTATATAACTAATTTTATCAAAGGAAAATAATCAACAGAATTGGAGGGCAAATGCATGCCTCTAGCAAATAAAATTCTTAGAAACAGGGCTATGTGTACCTTCTGTCACTTTCCATAAATGTCTATACTTTTATAAATGAAAGACAATGACTTATTTTAATCCTTTCAAGCTGCCTGATAAAATATTATCCAAGTGAAACATATGGGAAGGAATGTGCCACTGTCACAATTCAGAATGCGAGCTGGCTAGAGGGACACTGCACAAAGAGAGCTAATGAAGCATTAACTTACAACTGGGTAGTTAAACCTGTCAGATGCTTTAAGTTCAGAAGAATTTTTGCTTAATATCTTTCGAAGGCCAAAAAAAGTTATTTACTTTTTCAATTTGTTTTAGGTCAATCTTTTGTGTTAAAAAGAAAGTCCATAATTTAGTATCTGCCTTGCCAAAGTACAAATCCTCTGAACCTAGAAAATTACAAAAGGCTTGATTGTAATTTGTGCACGGCATGCCCATTCTCCTACCAATAAAGCTTTCAGAGGCTATTTTAGTCTGTCAGGGAACCTAACTGACAGCTAACAGGCTTTCAAAAATTATTCACTTGGAAAACACTCAGGTCACTTGCAATTACTTACACTTTTTCTGTGCCGTAGCTCTTATAGTCAATAGCAGCAGAAACTCCAACCACTGTGGCAGGAAACAAGTAACCAGCAACGTAGTAATATTTCTTCCTTGAGTATTCACTTTCAAAGACTTCAACTAACATTAGATAGAGCTGCACACCTTCTAAGCACATCCAAGCAAAAGCAGCCAAAAAGAAGAAGTGGAGAAGTCCTGCAAATATCTGGCATGCAATCTATGGAGGAAAAGAACAAAAATCACTAAGGAGAGCATATGAATGTCAACAGCCTGCTCCAAAATCGTGAACTAGTTAGTGACAGTGCTCGCTATTATAATACATCATTAAATACTGCTTCTTTAAAATATTTTTCAAAAATGGAAACAAGTCACAGGCACTGCCAAATGTGAGTTTTATTGCTTGCAGTAGAATGGCAGGTGTACTAGATATTTCATCACTAGAAGACATTACAATTTATAGCAAATTTTTTAAAAAATCAAGAAATAAGAGAACATATTCATTTCTCTTCTAGAATCATCTGTTAACTCAATCTGATAATTCTACTTTAAGATGACCTATTTCATAAATCTTCAGAACTGTTGTTTCCAAATATATTATTTCTATGTTTTTTTCCTATTTTTCTGTATTAGAATTTTAAAATTTTGCTTTCACAACAAATATGCTCACTCTAATTACCTAATATAATTTTCCTGTCATATGTGGCACATTCTTAAATTTAACTCAGTGCTGAGGAATATGGGGTAAAATATTGACTAATGATTAAGTTCTGTTTCCAACACTGAAATCTCATGATGAATAAAGTACTCAGAAAACACAGAAATGATCAATGGTCATAGTAACTAGGTAAGACAATTAAAATTGTGAAAATGGGACTTTTTTGTTTCAGTATTCCAGCATTCTTCTAATCAAATTACTAACAACCCAGAAAGATGCTACTGTACCTTAATATGAGAAATGTATTAACTCATAATCATTTTACTTAATGGCTGAGCTTTCAACTTATTACACTTTGTCCTTCAATATTGCCATGTCAATTATACCATTGCAAGGTCAGATATTAGTATCAGCATATAAATAGATTCCCACTTGTCAGAAAAATTTTCAGAGATCCCAGGTCAATTAACTGAAGGGGTACTTACCATGTAATTTGTCTTATCAATGCCTATTAGAAAAATTAATTCAGCAATGAAAAGGTTGATACAAAGATTCTTGTGAATGGTGTTTCGGTCACTCTGTAGACCACGGAAAAAGCAGAAGGTGAAGATGCAGATAGCCAGGCAAATGAGGGAAATGACAATTCCCACCCAGGTGATGACTTTAAGAAGTAATTCGTGAACTCCATCTTTGTACTGAAAATAAAAGATATAAGGAACATTAATATTCCCGCATTACATCAACTAAAGGTGTGATAGCTTTCACATGGGATAGCTCATCTTTTAATAGTGAACTCTGAATTTTCATGTGTGCGCAAACAGGGCTCAATACTGAAAAAGAAATTTTGACCATGTAACAGAATTCAATTATCTACATTTATAACCAAAGCATGACCTATGAAAGTTGAAGATTTTACTACAAAGTAATGCAAGAAGCACTGGCTGGTGCAACTTGGTGGGTGGAGCACCAGCCTGCAAACAAACAGTTACTGTTCGGGTCCCAGTCAGGGCCCAGGCCTAGGCTGCATGTCAGGTCCCCAGCTAGGGGCGCAGAGAAGGCAAGCACACACTGATGTTTCTTTCCCGCTTTCCAAAAAATTAAATAAAGTATTTTAAAAAGGAAGTCATGCAAAAAAAGCCTAATTACTTCAAAATGATTGAAATTAACTACCTACATAAATATATAGAAAATAAATCAAAGAGGATAGTTAGCCATGATTTTAAATGGTAAATGGAAATCAATGACTTCCCTGGCTAACATTTAAGTCAAATTTTAAGTTTTAACTCTCTTTGGATTTTATATTTTATTTATATACTAAGACTCAAGTACACAATAGGTCCAAGAGCTTTCATGCTGTATTTCTTAAAATATTTTTATCTTATATAAAAATAATGTTTATCTTCTGGCGATCCTTTTCTTATTTACAAAAAGAGCACTAAAAACCTTCCAGAAGCCATTCTGGCCTGTCTTTCAGAATCCGCAGTGGGGTAGAGTGCAAAATGATCAGAAAACTTACACGTAAAAATTGAAAAATGAGGTTTGAAACTGCAAGATGAGGAGGGTATACTGTTAACATTAAGGGCCTTCTCTCTTTAGTATGACCTATTCCTATTCGTTTCCCAGCAACCTCTGCTAAACACCTGCCTAAAGGAGAAAAACTTAGAACAAGTTGGTAAACTGAGTACATGAATTGAGAAGTATGGCTAGTGCCATAGCTTCCTAAAATGCATGGCCAGTGTAAAAAGTCACATTACTTTGCTTGCTTTTTAGCTATGATTAGTGCCCAAAGAAGGACTATCACCCAAGCTGTTTGAATCTCTGAGGCTTTTCTCTGCTACTAACAAGAAGTGCCAATACTTACTGTAATCTCCCTGTGGGCCATGAGAATTGCAAAATTGGTTAGGTGGCTACATGCACAGGTTGTGCGAGTTTTATTAGTGTCAACCAGCTTGCAGCCCTGGGTAGACCAATATCCCATCATAGTTCTCTCTGAGTAGTTCCAGAAGGAGCAGTTTGCATTGTAGTAATTGTCAGGCTGGGAAATAAAACGACAAGACAAAATTAGGATTTTTACACCCTAAGATGGCAACAGCAATTGTTTAATATGAGGACAAAGTAATTTAGATTAAACTTTGCATGTTTCGGACTATAAAGTTTTTCATCTGCAAAACTGTAGACTATGTTATACAAGGCAGACATCTAACTTAAAACAGGCTTTATAATCCGAAACACTCTAAAGTGTACTCTAAATTACCCAAGACCCATTTTACACAATTTCCACCTTACAATTTTACAGACTGATAGTACATTAGAATTATTTCTTTCCCACTTCCAACAAAATTAGACCCACAAATCTGTTCTAAGAATATCCTATAAGGACCAAGTGTTTTAAAATCCATTTTCCATACTGAGCTCACTTTTGTTCTCAGTGACACATTAGCAATGTCAGGATTTGTAAAAGAGTGGATATAGTGCAGCAGATGTACTAAGAGAATAGCTACACAGATTTGATGTATTTTTCTTTGCCAATTCTGGAGAACCTCATGGCTACCTGTGGGCACTGATTCACTCTACATATAACAGCCAAAAAGTTCTGCAGAGTTTTCCAACAGTATAATTCTTAAACTACCAATTTGCATTCTAGGGCAAGTCTCCTCAATCCTAGATTTTTAAAAGCACAGTGCTTGATAAAAATTATGCCAAATATAATCGGTAACACCACAAAAGATCTGCCACGTTAGGAAGGCAGAATCCTCTCAGTTAATACTTGGCTATCCTGCTGTGAAGGTGAGAGCTAATTTTCATTCTAAAACAGATTACAGTCACTTACATTTTCCTATTGATTAATGTATTAGCTTTCATTAAGAATACATTTAAGTTCTAATAATCACTGACCCTCATTTAATTTTAGGTTCACAGACTTAAAAGAAACTGGTGTCTCTGACCTAGTCCAACATGTGAAAGTCAAATGGAAAGGTCCTTTCTTCCCAATCTACTTTCTCCCCACCCCCTTTTCCCCCATCCCAGCATGTCAGCTCTGCTTGCTTTCCTCCGCTTCATTAAGAGACGGAACTTACATCAATGTGTGGCAGGGTAAAAAGCACAGGATCTGTCAGGTACACTCGGCTGGATTCTTTATTGATTGAAACTGAAATGATGTGGGAATTCACTGCAATGGTGCTATTACGACCAATGAAGTCTGCACCCAGTTTTATGGTTGCATTTTCTGTACTCAGGAACTGTCCCAGGCTCCGGTAAATGATGAACACCAACTTTGCAAGTCCTAGGAAAGGAAAAAGGCACATGACTTTGGAGGAAATAGGCCTATGAATTTTAAAAAATACATTAAAATGAGACTAAAAATGAAAAATATCCTGATGGAATCTTTCTTTAGCATTTTAGAACTAACAGGCTTAACTGAACAAAGAGAAACGCGTCAATTTTCGGAGGATGGTTCCTTCTTACCATTCCTGCTGTTCTGTTTGACAGTGTTTGCAGAGAGCTGGATTGAGCTGCCTGCTCCTTTGATGCCCAGAGGAAATTTAAAGTCTTGGACCTGTCCTTCTGTACTGAGTACGGCAACTTCCAGAACTGGAGGAGGCAAAGGAAGAAGGAGGAGGAATAAAAAGGCATTCTTCAAACTACAAAGAGCGAATGACGATTGCATGAAAACCACTGTGTTTTTTTCTCTACTTAACAATATTTTACTATTAAATTTCAACAAAATATGAACAAAATTCCTCAAAGAAGTTCTTAAGCCTTGACTACTCTAAAAAATTCATAGAATCATTTGCATGTATTTCATATATATTTGTATAAGCTTTTTCTTCATAGTTTTATATTTTTGTCATGAACCAATTCCAGGCTTTTAGCCTATAAAAAATGCTTACATTCATAACACAAAACTGTTCAAGTTTAACTTAAGTCACTAAACAAAAATATTTCAAAATGAATTTTTGGTTCCTTATGTTAAATTAACTTTTCAGTGGCCCTTTACTTGTCAATGGTAAAACCAAAAAGTATAAATTGGACACTCCTTACTGCATGTATGCATGTACTGATACGTATAGGATACACTTTAATACATAAGACTACAAATCAGTTTACAGTACTAAATTTTTCTCTAATTTCTTTTCTTAATTTATTGTTTTATTGCAGTAGTCTTGCTTCCCCCCCACTGCTCTCCCACCCCATTCTCTCCCCCACAGTCAATCCCCACCTTATTGTCCATGTCCTTGGGTCATTTATACTAGTTCCTTGACTAAATTCTTCCCTCTCTTTCCCCCTTTCTCTCTGTCCTCCCTCCTCTCTCAGTCTGTTCCTTGTTCCCATGCCTCTGGTTCTATTTCACTGGTTTGTTTGTTTTGTTCACTAGTGTCCTGTATTAGGTGAGATCATATGGCATTTGTCTTTTGCTGCCTGGCTTATTTCATTAAGCATAATGATCTCCAGTTCCATCCAGGCTGTTGCAAAAGGTAGGAGGTTCTCTTATTTCTAGAAGTAGTAAGACCAATACAGATTATTTATGAGAAAATGCCTGCCCTATTAAGACTCCCTATTAATTCTCACTAGTAGTCATCAATCTTTACATACTTAAGTTGGGCAAAATAGGCCCTGTGTGCCAAATGTGGCCTGCCACCTGTTTCTGGAAATAATGTTTTACTGGAGCATAGCTACGCTTATTTATTTATGTATTGTTTATGGCTGTTTTGGTGCCACAATGCCACCTCAACATTTGTAACCTAAATGGTATAGACTAGGAAGCCCATAATATATACAATTTGGGCTTTCACAGTAAAAGTTTGCCAATCAAGGGTAACATACTCTTAATTCAATCAACACTGTCCATATATTTTCTCTGAATTTCATTCTCCCTAATGGTGTATATCATTGCATCACTATTTCTATACTTAGACAAACACGTGAGTACACACACACACTCCCATTCTTTTTACAAAAATGGGCTTACACCCATTTTTTGGATAGTAGTTTATGTATTTTTATCTTTCATACCTTTGTTTTGTAAAATGCATACAGATTTAGTTGTAAATATGAAACTGTAACACTGGGAGAATTTTAGAAGCTATCAATAGACTACATACATGCCGAGCACCTAAAACACAAACATATAATGAGTCACATAACTCCTAGGAATCTTATCTGCTGCAGAAACTGGCTGAGATACTTATTTTATGAAACTATGCGGAGAAAGATTACTCTGGTGGACAGGTAAATGATCTCTTTTTCTATCAGATTCTATTGCGTGGATAAAAGGTAAAGGGGCAAAGGAGAGTGACAAAATACACATCATATTATACCTCTCTCTTCCTGTCACTGAAAAACACTATTATTCTTGAAAAAGGGCAAAAAACAGGGTAAAGAAGAAAATCCTTTGAGCTTCATGAAACGTTACAAATACAAATATACATGTACAATGAGTTAATTTGATTAACTATTTATTTAATTTGTTTAAAGTACATCTATTAAATATATAGATGCAAAAGTATTTTTTAAATTATACATACTTTAAGTACACACTCCTGAATAAACTATGTTTAACTCAAAAGAAGGCTTATAGGAATTAATGAATTAGAAAATATATTAATATAATATACCAAATTAAGAAATTAAAGCAGAAAGAATTCAACAAATTTCAACACCTATTTAATGTTAAGTAATGTTTACAAATACTAGAAATTAAAAGAAAATTTCTTGCTCAGATAAAGCTTTTTGTTATCTTTCCAAACTTACAGCAAAACATGTGAAAAACTCTAGAAGCATCCCTTTTAAAGTCAGGATGATCCCTATCACAGGTTTTATTTGTCATTATACTAAAACACCAGCTAATGCAAGAAAAACCAAGGTATAAAGACTGGAAGGAAAAGGCAAACTGTCATCATTTGCAGAAAATATAACTAACAACAGAGTGATCTTGTAGGAGTCTAAAGGTAAAAGAATCTAGCAAGACTGAATAAGGAAAATCAGTTTTGTTCCTACAGACCAAGCAATAAGCAATTGTATACGTAATTTAAAAATTAAAAAATTTTGTAATATGTATTAAAGTAATTTAATAAAATTTAATTTTATTTACAATAAAAAGAAATAGTCGTTACCAAGGAGTAAATCTAAGAAAAGTACAAAATGTTAATGGGAAAAACATAGGACTTTATTAAAAGACCTAACAACAAATAGAGGATTATACCATGGTCTTATTTGGGAGAATACAGTAAGTATGTGGCAATTCATTTTTTTGGTCGATCTATAAACTCAGTCTAATTCTAATAAAAACTCCAACATGATTTTTTAGTATATAACCTGAAAAACTGATTTTAAAATCCACATGGAGATGGGAGAAGCATGCCACAAAACCACCAAAGCAATGAATTCTTCAAGGAGCAGAACTGAAAGATCTCACCAGGTATTTATATTATTGAAACAAAATAAAAGCAACAACTTATAATATGTACTCTTAACATGTACATAAACGTGATATATGATAGAGACATCATTACAAACCACTGGGGAAAGGAATGGATTATGCAGCTGGAAGTACTGGACAACTAACTGATCAGCCATTTGAAAAAGAAAATCAAATTAGTTCCTTCCCTCATATCATAAACAAAACTAAATTTCAGGTGAATTAAAGACATAATTATAAAACGACAAAGTTTTATCATTTCCAACCAAGATCTTCAAAACTGCAAAGTAGCGAAAATTTTCTTAAGCAGACACCAGAAAGGAAAATACTTATTAAATGAGATACCAAAAGCACCTACCCTAAAAGAACTGGCTGATAAATGTTATTCATTATTCTGTAAAGCAAAAGATATCATGAACAAACTAACAAAACAAACTACATAACAATCAAAGAATTAGTGTCCAGAATGCATTAACCACAGAGAAATTGATAAACAGGAAAATGTTGTAGACAACAAATTTACAGGAGAGAGAACTAAAATACCCAATATACGCATTCAGTAGTCAAAGAACTGCAAATTAAAACTATATTGTGATTGAGTCAAATCCATTAACATGACAAAGTTTATGTCAATAATAAAGTGTTAGCAGAGAGAGTGATTGGGACTAATGGTATTACACCCGAAAGTGTAAAATGATAAACCAATAGGAGAAAGTAATTTGGTAGTATTTAGTAAAACTGAAGACAGGCATTCTCCACAAACTCAAAATTATATTGCTAAGTGTGAGCGTACATATATGTCTAGAAGACATATACATATGAACAAGTGGACATGCAAAAACTTTCTGCAGTCTTCCTTACAGAGTCAGCAAAAAAGCCTAAGTCACTAAAATATCTACCACTGGCACAATTAAATAATTGTACAGTCTTCTTAGAGATCAGGTGAGCTATGCATAAATACAGAAATCATCATGGTAGAGAGTAATTTGTAGTGTGTAATTCCACTACATTTGTAATGTGGAATAATTAAGTTTAAAAACATAAAAAGTGATTGTTAAATGTATGTACATTACTTGTGGAACAAAACATTTAAAAAAATGCTTACTAATGCTAACAATAAATTTAAGGATGATAGTTATTCCCTTCCTGATCTGATCAGGAAGGAGGAGACCAGGGGTTTATACGTTACCTAAAACTTTTCTTTTGCCCACAATCTGCGGTAAATATGGTAAAATAGTAAGATGAAGCTTGGCTGGGTGACTGGAACACATACATGCTCATGATATTCTCTATTTCTGTATGCTTGAAATATATGCCTCATTCAACAGATTTCCTAGAAGTGACTATGAGGGGGTACCCCTTGTTGTGCAGGCTTCCCCCCTGCTAGGTGAGTGTTCTAGGAGCCCACCTGTATCAGCGTACTTTGGTGTTGTGAGAGGCTGCATCAGCTTCAGTGAATTTTTTTGAAGACTCTTTCAAAACAATCGCCCAGTTCACGATGGGTGATTTTCGAGCACACATACCTACACCTCTGGGACTGTTACGCAGTTTTTGACCAAAAATGGTTTAAGCATTATGGCGCCACCCTCCTTAGATACCCAGAGCCTTTTTTTGGTTTGTTTGTTTCCCTGGATGAAAAAAACTCTCAAAGGGAAATGTTTTGTCCATGTGGAGGCACTAAAAGGCATCAAAACTGAGTTGTTCAAAAATTGTTTTGAACAGTGGGAAAAAATGTCTCAATAGGTGTATTGCATCAAATGGGGAGTACTTTGAAGGTGACTGAAGTTTACACATGCAAAAGTTTTAATAAATTAAAACTTTTAATAAATTTTTAAAATTAAAAGTTTTAATAAATAAATGTGGGAATATTCTGCTCCCCCACCCCCACCCCCAAACCCATGATTCATAGGCTAAAGCCACGCATAGCCTCACTCACAGCCAACCCTGTCGACAGAACTGCAATACATTCCTCTGTCCTTCAATTTTCCAATTAATTACAAACTATTTGCTACAATGAGAGAAATGGGGGGAAAAGTAAGAGTATAGGAAAAAATGCAGCTTCTGTCAGGTTCCCCAACACATTCCGTCAAGCGAAGACCCAGGTGAAAACACAGAGCCCACTGAAGATGACGGGCAGCAGAGCCCAACTGTGCCTCATGGGTGACAGCACAGGAAGGAGTATAAACCTTTGTTGCTGTGAACTGCTGTGACTTTGGGGTTTTGTTACTGCAAGGTAACTAAGCTTACATTGCATATGATCGTGCTGGTTGCTAAGCCCATGGGGGAACTTTATAATGGATGAATTAGGCTGGTAATACCTGAACTACCTAAATTAATCATAAGGTCACAAAGGAAGACAACCAAATTATGTGCTTCTTGAATATGATGGAACAGAAAATTCTTGGGCGGAAAACTTAAACCTGACCTGATCAAGCCTCCCGATCTATGAGTAATCATCGCTATACATGTCTCAATCACGGTATCATGAGTATGAAATAAGCCAAATCCAGAATGTGGAATATTCTACAGACTAAATTATCCACTTAATTTCTTCAAGAAACAAAAACGGAAAACAAGCTGTAGGGAGAAATTATTTTTAATTAAAAGAGACTCAAGAAATGTATTCAATTAAAAGTATAACATGAATTTGTATCCTGGTTTTAAAATTTTAGTAATTAAGTATTAACATATTTATAAAAATCAAGTAAACTGAAGCACATTTTTGTTAATTACTAAAGTGTGACAACGATAGTGTTTTCTTTTAAAAAGCAGACTACTAAACCCTGGCTGGGGGCACAGTGGATAAGGCACCAGCCTTACGAAACTAAAGGTCACTGGTTCGCGATTCCCCAGCCAGGGCACATACCCAAGTTGCAAGCCAGGTATCCCCAGGTCTGTAGCTGGAGGCAGGTGAAAGGCAACCATACATTGATGTCTCTCTCCCTCTCTGCCTCTCTCCCTTCCCCTCTCTCTGAAAATAAATAAAATCTTAAAAAAACAAACAAACTGCAGCTCTGGCTGGTGGCTCAGTGGATAAGGTGCCAGCTTGTGAATCCAAAAGTCGCTGGTTCAATTCCCAGTCAGGGCAACATAACTAGGTTGCAAGCCAGGTCTCCAGCCAGGTCCATAGCTGGAGGCAGGTGAAAGGCAACCATACATTGATGCCTCTCTCCCTCTCTGCCTTTCTCCCTTCCCTTCTCTCTGAAAAATAATAAAAAAAATATATTTTTTAAACTGCAAAAAGCTGCTGCTTCTTTAAGTAAATAAATAAATTAAAAGCATGCACTATGTAAAAAAAGTATTTCAGTAACATGTTAGTATTTGCTTTAAAACCATACACTAGTGAGAAGAATAAGTAAAATAGGCTTAACTTAGATGTCGAAGCTGGATAATAAAGAATTATTTATTAAAATTAAAAACTGTTGCTCATAAGATATGACTAGGGACATTTTTTAAAGTCACATACTGAGATCTAGTCAAGACGGTGGCATAGGCAGACATGGCTCTTCTCTTCTCACAACCACAGAACAACCATGAGCCAGAACCACCAGAAATAGAGTGAAATGGAAATCTGACAAATACAAAATTAAAGAAAAACCACAATGATCAAGACAGGTAGGAAGGGTGCAGACACTGAATGGGCCCGTCCCTCACCCACGTGTATTAGATAACAATTCGGGAGGGGTATCTCAAGAGAGAGGAGTCCCAGCCCCACATCAGACCCCCAGCCTAGGGTTCCAGTGCCAGGAAGAAAAGTCCCTCCAACTTTTGGCTACAAAAACCAGCGGGGATTGAGTCAGCAGAAGAAATGCTGAAACCCGAAGTAGTTCCTCTTAAAGAACCACAAACAACTCAGGTACTCAGACTCACTCCCTCTGAGGTCCAGCACCGGGGCAGCAGCTGGAACGGCACAGGGAGAAGCTAAAGTGTTTGGCATCAAGTTAAGCAGAGGCCACTGTCTCTTTTCTAAATGCTCCCGGCACAGAGTTCGAAAACTGGTGCCATACCTGAGAATAAATCAACCTGGCTAACACTGTTTGACTCACCTTACAGATCCCCAGAGACTCCACCCCACACAACCTGCTTTTCCATGTGAATGGCTGGTCTTAGTTCTTGCTTCACACCCTCCTAAATCCTCTCAATCAAGCAACAGCTGCCTTTAGTGAGTTCAAGGTCCTGCACTAGGACAGCCAGTTTACATTCACAGCTTGGCTTCCCCTGGGAATCTCCAAGCCCAGCACAGGTAGCAGCACCTCAGATTGCTTTATAGCTCAGGCAGGGTGGGCAAACCACAGGTGGGGGCTGACATTGGCCCGCACCACCCAGGAAACCCCAGGGCCAGTGCACCCAGTGAACAGCTCCAGACCATGCTAGAGCACCACCACCCTGCCCCTGCACAGCTGATGCTCCACAGAGGGTGGAGGTTGGTGGTCAGGGTCACTCCCAGTCTTTGAAACTGACCTGCCAACAGTAACCAAGGCTCAACTACAAGAGGAGAGTGTATTCAGTCCACACAAAGGGGGCACCTCCGGTACCCAGCTTGGGTGTTAAGAGGAGGCTGTGCCACTGGACCCTATAGGACATCTACTATATTAGGCAACACTACTAGAACACAGAGTCAAAGCAGCTTTATTCAATAAACAGAAACACAAATAGGAAGGCTGCTAAATCAAGGAGCCAAAAAAAAAAAAAAAAAAAAAAAAAAAATGGCTCAAATGAATGAAGAGAACACCAGGAAAAGAACTAAATGAAATGGAGGTAGCCAACCTGATGATGCAGAGTTCAAAACACTGGTGATCAAGATGCTCAGAGAAATGACTGATTATGGCCACAAAATAAAGAGAAAAAGGGACAGTTATTCAAAGTGAAATAAAGAAAAATACACTGGGAACCAAAAGTGATGGAAAGAAAGCTGGGATTCAAATCAACAATCTGGAACAGAAAGAAGAAATAAACATTCACCCAGAACAGAAAGAAGAAACAAGAATTGAAAACGACAAAGAGGATTAGGAACAACTTTAAACATACTAACATCTGAATCATAGGGGTACCAGGAAGAGAAGATGAAGAGCAAGAAATTGAAAGATTATTTGAAAATATAATGAAGAAAAACCTCCCTAATCTGGTAAAGGAAATAGATATACAAGCCCAGGAAGCACAAAGTCCCAAACAAATTGGACCCAAAGAGGACCAAAACAAGACACATCATCAATAAAATGTCACAGGTTAAAGACAGAGAATCTTAGAAGCAGCAAGGGAAAAGAAAAGAGTTATTTACAAAGGAGTTCCCATAAGACTATCAACTGATTTCTCAAATGAAACTTTACAGGCAAGGGACTGGCAAGAAGTATTCAAAGTTATAAAAGCAAGGACCTATGACCAGTATTACTCTAACCAGCAAAGTTATCATGTAGAATTGAAGGGCAGATAAAATGCTTCCCAGAAAAGATGGAGCTGAGTGAATTCATCATCACCCAAGCCATTATTACATGAAATGTTACAGGGACTTATCTTTCAAAAAAATCAAAATCATGAACATTAAAATGACAAACTCACAACTATCAACAAGTGAATCTAAAAAATAAAAACAAACTAAGCAAACAACCAGACAGGAACAGAATCATAGGTATAGGGATCATTTGGAGGATTATCAGCTAGGAGAGGGAAGGAAAACAATAGAGGAATTGGTATAGGGATTAAGAAGCACAATTGGTAGGAACAAAATACACAGAGGTCTGTTAATAATAGTATAGTAAAGGATGAAGCCAAATAACTTAAGTGCATGACACATGGACATGAACTAAGGCAAGGGGAAGGGAGGTTGCTAGATGGAAGGAGAGTACCATTCAGAGGGGAGCAAAGGGAAAAAATTCAGACATCATCATAATCAATAAAATATACTTAAAAAATAAAAAATAAAATAAAAAAGCCACATACTAAGGGAAAATATTCAGAGCACCCATATTCCACAGAAGGTCTGTATTGGAACTCTAAAAAGAGTACAGATCTAAAAAGAGTCCCTTATAACTTATTATAAGGGACTTATAAAAAGACAAACAATCCAATTAAAAAGTAACAATACATGAAGAGACACCTCACAAAAAGAAAGCCAACAAGCACATGAAAAGGTGACTAGTTATCAACAAAATGTAACTTAGCAATCCAACAAAAGCAAAATAAACCAAAATGAGATCCCACTATAAACCACTAGGCTGAAATTAAAAAGACAACTGAGAAGACAATCTTAAATGTTGGTCAGAATGTGGAGCAACTGGCACTCTCATTGCTGCTGGAGTATAAAATAGTAAAAGGACGTGGGTAGGGGCAGTATAATAATAATAATAATAATAATAATAATAATAATAAAATGGGAACAACCTGAATATCTGACAAGTGAGTAAATACACAAATAGTGGTACATCGTTGTGATGGAATACTATTATGCAATCAAAAGGACTGAACTACTAATGCTTGCACCCCCATGGATGAATCCCCAAACATTATTCTGTGTATAAGAGGCAAGATCAAAAGAAAGTACATATTAATAATACAATTCCATTCGACTGCAGGTCTAGAAGAAGCAACACTAAACTAGAGTGACAGAAAATAGACCAGCATTTGCCTGGAGATGGGGGTTCAAGGAGAGGGACCGCAAAAAGAGCATAAGGAACCCACTGAGGCGACAGAAATGCTGACCATGATGCTGGATATGGGTGTGTATTTGCCAAAACCCATCAAACTCTATACTTAGAACAGCTGTTCTTACTGTATAGTAAGTCTTTCAAAGTTGATTTTCAAAAGCTTTACCAGAGACAATTATAAACATAATTATACCATTTCTATGAGGTCATGCGTAAAGATAAAACATACAATAGAGTATATTAAGAATACAAGAAGAAATCACTAAGAAGAAAAATCAAATTGCCTTAATGACCAAAGACATTGTAACCACATCCTAAACTTAGATAAGCATATCAAGAGAGAAGACATGTACAACAACAGTGGGTCATTTCAGTTCTCCTTCTAAAATAAGAAGAAGATAAGGTGCCGGCCTGATAACCCAAAGGTTGCTGGTTTGATTCCCCAGCCAGGGCACATAACCAGGTCGCAAGCCAGGTCTCCAGCCAAGTTCATAGCTGGAAGCAGGTGAAAGGTAACCATGCATTTATGTCTCCCTCCCTCTCTGCCTCTCTCCCTTCCCTTCTTTCTAAAAATAAATAAATAAAATCTTTAAAAATAAAAAATAAAATAAGAACAAGCCTGAGGAAAAAGTTGAACATATTCCTCATACTGAATCATGTATAGTGTTTGTCACAAAATTGTTTTTATCTTAGAAATAAAAATGTGTAACTATATTGGAACATGTAAAATGCCTTTCCATGATAATTCTTGGGTAATCAATATATGCATACGGTAAACTCAAGACCTTATTTTTGAGAAGTCAAAAATGTGTACTATAGCCCCACCCATAATGTTCTCTTTTTAATTAAAAATGAAGAGTATGAAGAGTAATCCTTTAACAATAAAAAACACAAGTATTAGAAAATATATATTCCTTGACATTTAAGTTTTCGGACTTGTCTCAAATTGAGAAAAACTATCTCTGACACATAAGGGTTGTTCTGCATTACACAAGGCTAACGGGAGCATAAGGCTATCAACCTAGCCTGACAAATGTTCTTGTACTCTTGGAAGAACTCTTGGAAGCTTAAGAAAAAGTCTTTAGGATTTTTGGACTTTTGTCTTGGTTTTTTTGTTTGTTTGTTTGTTTTAAAAATAGCCTTTGAAAGCTTAGGAAATAAACTGAGGTCATAACATGCCACTTTCAATAATACTTTCCGTGAGTCACCTCTCAAGATGATCAAGTCTACACTCCTTTATCCTTACAGGTCCATCACTGAAAATATTTGAGAAGACTTATTTAAGATATATCTTAGAAATTTCATTCAGACTACCTACCAGTAATAGAAGCTTTAGACAGAAAGGGGAAGCCTTACTCATCCTCTATTATTAAGGCTATGGTAGAGTACCGTTTTCCTTATGACTGGTCTCTCAAATCTTAACAGGTTAAATGATTTTTACTTCCTTTAACTTGAAGTTACTAAGTTATTCATCATTCCAACACTTCTTACTAAATAAAAACAGGATTTTAATGCTTATTTCTTCCTAAGAATTCACTCATTTAAATAAACTTAAAAGTTTGAATTTAATTCCAAGTATTATAATCTAATTAATGTCTGCTTTTTCTATATACCTTACTTTTCTACATTTTAAAGTATCAAGTCCCATGATTGAGGCTGGTACAATTAGGTAATTATATATGGCATCTCAGATAGCAAGACTTACATATATATTTGGTCAAAGAATAGTTTATGATCCCTTCTGGGTCTTTTTTACATTTATGCTTGGGAAACTCTTACTTTACTAAGGATACTATAAAACTTCATCTAAGCTTCAACTCACTGAATATTCAACAGTTCTAAATCAGGTAAGCCTAAATTAATATAATTGTACTGTATTTACCATCCTTCTTTCAAATATCATCACAAGTTAATTCCTACCCCTTGTTGCCCAGCCTCTGCATTCTACATCATGTTTCAAAACTATCGGCAGCTGTTCTGCAGTCTATGAAGCATGGATATTCTGCATTAGGGAAGATGTAGTTCACTGACTACATTTTCACCTGAAGGCAGCTGTGTTTAATATAAACATTTGGCTCAAATTCTGTTTGCCTAAAATATCTGACTAGGAGAACACATCCCAAAAAGTACTTTAAATTCATTAGGAACGTATTATATCAAATGGAAAAGCATTTGCCACAATACCATAGCAAGCACTTTCATTACCTAAGCAAGCCATATGCAGGCATGTAAGTACTCTTAATGATTATTCAGTTGGAAAAAAGAAACCATACCACATGACACCAACTTTTAAAAAATATAGGATAGATTTTGGCCTTTTGCACTGTGAAATGTGATCAACAATATTTCTTGTTAAGAGAGAAAAATAACTGACGAAGAAGTTTGGCACCAGGAAATGATGTTTCAGAAGGGAAACATCATTGTCTTAAATATCTGCCTTCTGGGCCCTGGCTGGTAGCACAGTGAATAAGGTGCCGGCCTGCGAACCCATGAAGTTGCTGGTTCGATTCCCAGTCAGGGCACATAACCAGGTTGCAAGCCAGGTCTCCAGCCAGGTCCTTAGCTGGAGGCAGGAGAAAAGCAACCATACACTGATGTCTCTCTCCCTCTCTGCCTCTCTCTCTTCCACACTCTCTAAAAATAATAAAATCTTAAATAAATAAAATGTACTAAAAAAACACACGCATCTGTCTAAACAAAAATCAAACCTGACAACAGATTCCCTTACCGATATTTTCTGTGGGCATTGAGACCCTGGTTGGCTCTACCAGATTGTCAGCCAGGACAAATGCTCCTTCTTCCAACGTATCCAGTAACATCGTAGCTGTGTGCGCTTGTTCAGAAGAATTCATGTGCTTCCATGATTCCAAAGCCTCAGGTTTCAGAAGATTGTCCACTGTGTCCACAATTGCCTGCATCCATTAGAAAACCATCATTAGTTGTGACTGCTTCTAGTACCAAGGTGATTTTCAGTCACTGACTAGTGACAATTGTTACATCTGTCATGACAATTCACTCTTATTTCAACACCTGGACAACATATATCTGGTCAACTTATAACATACCTATTTCGGGACAGGGTTAACTGAAGATCAGTGGACTACTATTGGACTTTAAGTGTAAAGAGATGGCTTTTCTGTTTATCTGATCATCTCAGTTGTTGAAAAACAAAAATGCAACCAGCATCAGCTCTTAATTCAAAATATTTCTCTTATATGCATAGTCAGCCCTGTTTATTATCTCAAAACTTAGGTTCTAAATAGAAAATGCTGATGCCTCCAGAGTAGCCTAATGGTTATATTTCAAAAGTAAAACATTGCTTTTTGGAACATTAATCAAAATTTAATAACCAAAATTGTGCTTTATAACATTGCTTATTACCATTAGGGAAAAAACCAAGATGATTTCAAAGTCTGTAAACTATCTATGAATGTTTTCACTCTTCCAGTTCCCTGTCCAGCTACTAAGACACTTGAATTGAGAGTACACCTCAATTCCTCACAATAATGTTGTTTTTGTTTTTTTTCAACGTATGGTTGCGTTTCACCTGCCTCCAGCCACAGACCTTACTGGAGACCTGGTTTGCAACCTGGTTATGTGCCCTGGCTGGGGAATCGAACCTGACAATAATGTTTTTAAAGGAATCAAGAAAATAATCAAAATATTTAAAGCCTACACCAATAATTTAATGGGAACAGAAAAGCAGAATAAATTCTTTATAAACGTTCAAGAGTAAATATTCACATATACAGGTTCAGTTTATTATTGCTGAAAATAACATTAAATAAATATGTGACATAGTTAAGCAAACTGAAGGCAGGCTTTTGTACTGATGGTTACTTTAGCTGTACACTAGGGCTGGGAGAGCTGAAATCACAACATTTATTTATACTCTCCCATTTACCTAGTTGTAATGTGTCATTAAGCCCATGTATAAATTGTTTGGATCTACTGGGAACCACATATGGAAAACGAACATACACTGTACAAAGAACGACAAAAATTGCTAGTTTGAGGTACTACATTAAAATAACCGGGGGGAAAAGTTGTTTGAGGCTGCTGTCAAAGTAAGATTAATTAGCTTAATCCATCTTAATATCCTCCTTCTGCCTGCCTTGCGAGCCACCATGACCTCCCTGGCAGGTGAAGATACTTCCAAGTGGTCTTGAAGGCTTTTTTTCTTTCTCTAATGGGAGACTGAATAGTGAAAATGCTCACGCTGATCCTGGTGCAGCCATTAACTAGAGTGGAACAGAAATTGGTCTGCCCAGGCCAGATTCATTAGCCACCAAGAAATACAGACTATAGTCTCTAACCTGTTACAAATGAATCCTTTGTCAGAAAGCCGGAAACGCTTCATTTGCATAGTGTAAACCAGCTTCTGATTAGTAATTTAAGGAATTTTATTAGTGATATCTGACCACAGAAACTCACAGAAACTCATTTCTGACATACTTAGAGTGACACTGGTCAGAAAGTAAGATCATGCTGAAATTTACTATGTATATACATAACTCACTGATGACACGGCTTTATTAATTTGAAACACTCCTCATTTATTACCATTTGTCCTTGGCTAGTGGAATCAAAATGATTATTACCCTAATCACATTCCTGAAGTAGTTTCCCTGCCAAAGAAATAAAGCTATTTTTTTCTCACTGAGATACATGTCCTCGGCAACAAACCAATTATTACATTTCACACATTAACGAACACCTTTATGGGGAGCTGAAAATTGCAGTATGACAAATTCTATACTTGTTAGACATTCTTTGCCCCCATTAAAAAGGCTAAGGAACTTTCAGAATATTACTACCGAAACACAGACTTTCTTACCACCTTTTCTTGGTAAAGTTCTGAGATCCCACAATGTCTGTTCGTAACTACTGTGAGGCCATTCCTTTTATCCAGACTTTGCCAACCAATTGGTGAAGCCATAGCTTTTGAATAACCACTGTTCTACAAAACTACACTGTTCTATGGCTTTCTTGTCACATGCGTTAAGAATTAGTTCTTCAGGGTTTGATTTACTAGTGATATGGTTCCCTAGTAAGTAAAAGGAGACAGAAACTATCCCCAAAAAAGAATGTTTAAAAATCAGAAGGAAACTCAATGAAATGCGGTATTATTACTGTGACCTATCACACAGCACTAACATGGCATTATTCCTCTTTTGGCCTCACTCAGAATATTTCCTATTTTGGGGATACACGCAGGAGAACAAACAGCTGGAACAGGCAAGGATGCTCAGCCAAACAGTGGCTTTCTATTCCTATCAGTCTGATAAAAACCTAACATATAACACATATCCACAGTACTGTCACACGATTTGTATTTCACTCCTTGGGACCCTTCCCAAAATCAGCTTGATACTAGAAATGACCCTGAAAAATTTCAGGACAAAACCCATTTTATTTAAAAAGCGTATACCACAGATAAGAAAGCAGTGACTTTTTCATGCACATACATTATGACTATACAGTCTTTGATATGATAAACTGCCGAGAATATATCATAGCTGTGTGACTCAAGTTGTTTTTTTTTTTTTAATCCACAGAGATGACAATAGGCAACAAAGGAACTGTATGATTACTTTCCAATTCAGAGGATATTTCATTAAAATTCTCATACATTTGGATGAATGGAAAAAGAGCAAAAATGAAAAAAATTAATTATTTGCTTATTCGGAGAGGAATATACCTGTGCAAAGCCAACATTTGTACAGCTGATATGGGGCACATTATATAATTATCAAAGACTGAAATACATTGGATCATGCAGCAAGATGATAAAGCGTGGCAGGTAGCTGAAGAAGGGGGAAAGCAGGGTGACAGCACAGGAGAGATACCTTAAGGTAAGCCCTGCATGTCTTCTCTCGTTTTTGGAGCTTTTTAGTGAAAGAAAAGAAAATCAGAGGTTAGATTTTATCTGTTGAAAATGAGGAAAGAAGAAATCCTCAAAAAGTAAGCTGGTGTTCCTGAGCTCAGGGTATCAGGGTCTCCTGGATTTTTGTGGGTCTGCACTGACTGCCAACATCATGTATTTAGTTTTTAGCTGTATGTTACTAAGTATATGAATCCAAAGGATACTGATAAAACTAGAGACAAGATATGTCATCAAATGGGAAAAAAGAATACCCATTTTTCTCCCTATGAAACCATATTAGACACAGATTTTGGATTCATCCGAATCTCATCTGAACACTTATGGTTAAATAACTATCAAATTACTGTCACAATATGAAAAATTAGTAACACTAATATACTGTACTCCTAGAAAGGGAAATGTGCCATTAAAGACAGTATTTCAGTGGCTAACAACTGTATGCATCACAACTGTATTGCAACCCTAAGAGTTGAATGTATGTATGTATTGCAGAAAACAATCTCTACACAGAACCTCTGCAACTGCAGATAATAACGCATTAAAAATGAGACTACTGACTACACACAGGCAGGTGAAGTTTGCGACCAACTAAGATCACTCTTGGGTAATTAACTTTATTGTTGTTGTTGTTAAAGCCATATCGCTACTTTCTCGATTGCAATTCTTTCTTGGGAAATAAACCAAATTAGGAGTTTTGTTTCTAAGTGTACGGCAAGGGGGCCAGCGGTCTGGCAGTCAACTGCTATGACTGAATCCAGAGCTGCCATACAAAATGTCTAATTGAATATAACAGAAAATCCCTACTTACCTTGTTATAACTCCGTCCTGCTGAATCCTTTTCACTAGGTTTCAGTTCCTGCAGCTGTGCATCAAGAATGTCCACCAGCTGTTCCATCAATCTCACAGAAGAACTCACGTCCCCAGCAAACACGGGTCCTTTGGTGTGTTTAGCTAGTTCATTGGCGAGACTAGCCGCGTTTTCCCCACTTCTGATCTGAAATGCCAATTTACATGATCTCAGTAATATTTCTTCTGTTCTTTTCCTGAGTATCTTTGTTGCGGTGAAAAATGTATTTGCAAATGTGTCAAAATCTGCAACTAATTGAGACAAATAACTTTCTCTTCATTTCAGATGATTAAAGGTTCTCAGATCCTCAACACAAAAGAAATTCTTAACCCGACATTTAAAAGAAACAAAAGGGTTGAGGGGACCAGGAATCCTTTGTAAAAAATTTCAGATAGCTCTCTCATTTCACTGCAACCATTTTGGGCTGCAATTTAAAACTCTATTTATTTATTCCCATGATCCAGAAATTTAAATCGGATTGTAATCAGTATGACATCAAGGGTTATTATCTACCGCTTGCACTTCAGAAAGGTAGATGGTAAAGCAGAAACCTAAATGTCACTGCATTCCACTGTAGTATTAAATATTTTACTTATATTTCACTGTAAATATTTTTACTTATTCTATCATCATCATCTGTGCTGTAAACATCTGCTTGTGCTCTGTGGATTCAGTTGCAAACATAATGGTATTTGATTTATTAGGCCAACCCACTATTTGTCTTACAAACATCAAAAGAAACAGAACCAACTAAATATGATTGAAATTAAGCAAGTATGTACTCATTAAAAAGCTTAACAAGGAAAAAACAGTATGCCCCAAAACATATGTAAGTTTGAATAGTTTACAGACAGAACTATGCATAATTTTTTACTTTTATACTGAACAAAGGGCAATGAAGCTGGTTTTAACATACAAAGCGAAATTATTTATGTTAGAAGTTAAAGCCCTTAATCACCCATGTGTATCATAATAAAAGGTTCCAACCAACCTTCTGAGCCAACTGATTCACCCAGTGTGAGGTACAGTTGCTAAGATCAGGGCCCTTAGGGTTCCATGTTCCAGTGGACACCATGCAGAGGTACGAGGCAGTTCCTACGACAGATGTAGAAAACAACTGTGAAATTAGAGCCATTTTTTGCATACGTTTGGGAAATCAGCTATGATGTTTAACACAAAAGTGTTAAATTTTGAATAAATGCTAATGGAAGTAGTTGATGGTAACTGACAAAAGCAGGGTGAAATGCAGACTATAAACAGTAAATATAAAGTCAGCATTGAAATATCACACGTTTTACAACCAACAACAAAAAGCCTTTGATTTTCTTGGGACTCATCCAAAATGACACTTTTAGTGAGAAAGACAGCTATGAGGAAGACTCGCTCCAGTCCAAGGGCAAACATCTCAGGCTTGGCCTCCGCCTTTAAGAGGGAGAGGTAATCAAGGACCTGACCTCAGGTAATGTTTACAGTTTAAAAACCTTTAAGTTGTCTACAGATGCTACGTTACCAAAGTAACAAGAATAATACACAATAAAGTTCACCTGTTGGAAACAAATCCTTCACCAAGTAAAATCACTTCAGTGTAATTCAGATCTACCTCAAGTGAAGTTTAAAATGTATACATAGTATTTCACAGAAAATACCTCTTGTTCCCTTGGGACAGGGTCGTTCAACCATTGCTCCCCTTTGTGTCTGAGGCCACCATATCCCCCTGGATTCTGATGCGTCACAGAATCGCTCTGGCAGGGGGAAAATATTTGTTACAGGAGGAATTTTGGTGGTAGAAACTGCTGGAGGTGGCTTGGTCCCTTTGCTGCCTTCCTGTGATCCAGCTCCAGTTGTGCTCACGGGGCCTTTCTGTGAAGTAGTGCTTGTGGTTGATACAGTGGTTCTGAACTGCTCAGCTGAAGAAGTTACTGTCACAGCTGTGGTAGGCACTACGGAAAAAAGAGGAGTAGGTTAATCCCAAATACACACTCATGTTCACAGGCATGTGCGCACAAAAGCCCACCCATCTGACTACCCCGAAACCACCAAAATGAGCATTACCGAGGACATCAGTGGCTGGGAGGAAACATAAACATCTTCAATTATTCTAATTTATACTGTTAGCTAAGCAAACACAGTTTAGGCTTTACTACAGATTTTACTGCATGACTCTAATTGTGTTAGGTTTACTGCTCAATGAAATATTTGATAATACAGCTTCAGTATAATTTCATCATATATCACCTAACAGGAAATGGACAGTTTTATATAAAGTTTCAACATACTAACCAAATGCATTCTGTCACTTAGTAAATAATTTAGAAGAATTCTTCTCTTGTGTAAATTCCTACTCTATAAACAAAGTATAAACAAAAGTCTGACAATTACATATAATCAGGACAACAGAAAACTTAAAAGTCACCTACTTTACATCTTGCAGGAAAATAAATTTGTGACATCATTCTACCTAGCAGCCTTTCTTGCCTGAGAGATTTTTGAGCAGGCCCGATTAGATCCAAGCAGAACATAGGCTTGGCATGCCTGTACTGTTTTGGTAAGGAAACACATCTGAGGCGTCAGCTTGTTTACTTTTGAAAACGTAGGCATCAAAAAAGCAACTGGTTCTGGTAAGAGATTTTAATGCAGGTGCTTATCAAGGTAACAGGTGAGGTCAAATCATGCCTAATTCAAAACCAGAACTACATACGAGGTCTGTCCCAAAAGTATCAAACCAATGTCAATATAATTAAAACAGTTTGCATGGCTAATATTTTCGAAGCATACCTCATATCGTACCAACCTTTAGTAGTAGAAAAGGAACAACAGTTACACATTTAAACGTAGAAATTTACAAAGATGTTTTTAAAAGGCTATTTTTTGACTTCCAATATTACTTCAAGCTGCTAAATCTAGTAGGTTGAAAAATTAATGAAGCAGCCCTGGTTGGTGGAGCAGTGGATAGGTGCTGGCCTGCCAACTCAAAGGTTGCTGGTTCGATTCCCAGCCAGGGCACATAACCAGGTTGCAAGCCAGGTCTCTAGCCAGGCCCGTAGCTGGAGGCAGGTGAAAGGCAATCATACATTGGGGAAAAAAAAATTAATGGAGCTTAGGCCTCCTCCTTCATTAATGGCCATTTAATTAGTTTAAACAACTACAGAAAGTGTCAGTAAAACTTTAATAGTATCATTTGAACTCTATTAGGTGATTGCACTCAAGTTTTATCAACATTTATAGTGACTGGCTCTTAAAACCTTACATATATGATGCCTTAAACTTAAGAGTACAGCAAATTAAAACTAACAACCTTTTCAAATAATCTTGTAAAATTTAACTGTCTTATGCTTTCTCTATACATAAAAAACAAACTAGAATGTTAAAACTGATTAGAAAACAAGCTCCTCTTATTGTTATGTTTTGTATTTTAGGCTGTGGACCATAAATAGTTGTTTATGTAATTCTGATACTATTGAGAGAGTACGCTGAATTTCTAAGAAAAACTTGTTTCTAGGCCTTTTGTAATGACAAACTTCTTGTTATCAATGTATGTTCTACACCTTCTTTTCCTTTAATAGAAAGAGGAACCTTTTAAACATATGTTTTATTTCCAAGGCATAATTTATTGACCGTACGAGAGATGCCTATGTACATGAGTCAAACATCATGCCCAGCCAGCTGCTGCAGAAACCTATTCAAACCCGTCTATCTTTTTCCGTCAAGCACTTGCCTGACATCTTGTTAAACCTCTGTAATTTTCTTTTGATTACAATGCAGCCAGGCTTTCAGTGCTTTCTCAATTAACATTTGTCAGAAGCATCACAATCTTTTGCAGAAGTGTCAAACGACTGCTGCTGAATCCAATTTTAACAGGGAGTGGAGACTCGGAGCAAAAAGAACAAGGCAGAGAGCAAAGTGGTTTAGTGTTAAACTGTCTTATGTCTCCCTTGACATTGTACTAATCAGAACACATTTAATCACTGAAATGGGTATTAACAATGCTACAATTAGTGATCTATTACTTAAGCATCAGTAAAGATTCATAACTGAGTGAAGGCAGCTAATAAAATGACCTCTATTAAATGGATACAATTACGTGCAATATTCTATAGCCTGTTTCCATGTGTTTTTTTTTTTTTTTTGTAAATTTTCATATGTTTTCACCTCCTGTTCAACAAAAAATGTTTAAAGGGAATCAACCTATCACTTAAAGACAAATCACTGAAATACAGAGACATCGTGACAATAAAACATGAAAGTAAGCTTATGTGGCAAAATTTAAACTGTTTTGGAGGACAGCTAGAATTCCTGGGATTTTTCAAGGCTGAATAATAGCACCTTCAAGGAAAGCAATTTTTTGTATGGTTGAAGTTACAAATGCAGAGATATTCCTAAAGATTAATATTTCCTTTCATAGGTAAAGACAGGGCATCTGATAATGATAAAAGCTTACACTTATTCAGCATTTATGTACCAGACTCTCTGCTAATCAGATCACCAGATCTCCTTATTTAATCCATATCACAACCTTATAAAGTAGGCACTAGAACTATCTTTCTTTTAAAGATGAGGGAACTGAATCACAGAATAGGTTAAAGAATTTGTTTAAGGTCACTTGCTCATACTCTTAAATGTTATGATCTTACTTCCCCAGGTAAAAGATTTTCATAGACTCTGGAAAAGTATGGCATCCTACAATGCAATGTGCCCTTACTCTGGAGCATTTAATTGGCACTCGTGTTCTAAGTAAATCCCTAAAAGAAGAAAAAATGTGGGAAGGATAGCATAAGATATGGGAGCAATAAAAACTGTCAAGTTTCATACAGAAATTTATGTGGCATGAAGTTCAAAAGTCTAGGATATCCTATAAATGGTAATAGAAAACAAGGCAACTTACAGCAGAATGAAATTTCAAATCCAAACCCTACTACACGGAGCTTTATCCCAGTTATCAAGCATCTAGGTGAACTGCTTCAGCATTCTACCTACTGTTATCATTTGAAGACCGAGACCTAGAAATGGTGCTAATAAAATGCTAGTAAGCGTATTTATTAGAAACCCATGGTGATCTCACAAACATACATAATCGTTCAGTTTTCTATGGTAGTGATTACTTACGGTTTGCTATTCATCACCAGTTTTTTCCTACATGAAAAGATTTAACAACTATATCACTGATGCTAAGGGTAATATTTCCATTATCCAGGTCAAAAAGCTAACCCATTATTCACCAAATGAACTTCAACTAGAGTGAGCTGGTAGACTAGTAAGGCAAAACTGCATATTCATTAAATTTACCCTTATTTAATTTTTAAAAATACTGGCCACCTTTTATTGAGAGGATTCATTACCAGCAGGAAGATGTTTCAAGAAATATGTATACTATGCTAACCAAATACTTCCAAAAAAAATCTGGCTCTCTTGATAAAAAAACTTCCCTATTTCCAAAATGTGGTGCTTATTCAGGGGCTGTCAAACCCCAAGACACGATATTTTTAATAATGTTTGGGAGATCACAGTTGAAGCAAGATTATATAAATATAAAGCAATTCAGATTAAGAAACAGAAAAGAGTTAAAATAAGACTAAAATGAATTTTTCCTATGCCCATTTTAGGGAGAAGGCAAAAATAAAACAGACCTACTTTAAGGAAATGGAGATCACAAGAAGCTAAAAATCAAATGAAAAATAAAGACTGCCTTGGCTGCAGTGGCTCAGTGGATTGAGCACCAGCCTTCGAACCAAAGTGTCACTGGTTGGATTCCTAGTCAGGGCACGTGCCTGAGTTGCAGGCCAGGTCCCCATCTGGGGGCATGTGGGAGGCAACCACACATTGCTGTTTCTCTCCTTCTCTTTCTCCCTTCCCTTCCCCTCTCTCAAAAATAAATAAATAAAATCTTTTAAAAGTAAAAGACTTATTTGAAGAGAGCAAAGAAATAATACACTGTTGTTAGAAACAAAAAGGCTTAGATTTATAAATGGGAAAAGGTATTGAAAGCTAATGCACTTTGAAGCAGGCCACAGTGAAAAATGAAAGGAATGAGTAACTTTATAGCACATAATGTACCCTGTTGGTGATATACACGGTAGCAAATCCAGTACATAGGACTCCATTTTAGTTAAACCAGTTGATCACAGCTTTGTACGACAGCAAAGACTTGATCTCTAACAGCTCTGTCCCATCGGTTTCTTGGATCTAGCTTCTGGAATGCTGACAGTGGCTTATTGGTCTGAACTAAGTTTATGGGCCAGAGCAGATCTGCAAAGCCCCATCCTGGTGAGACTGGAGTCTCTCTAAAAGCAGACGAAGATAAATTATAAGGAAATAGACTAACAGAATATGATTCGAACAGCAACAAGAACAATTTAGGTCAGATGAAGCTTTTTACCATTAAAGGTTTAATGAAGGGCCAAAATGCACTTTCACTTTCTGCGACTCTTAAGAATGGCTATTTTGGAAAACAAAACACAGTTATAGAAACAGTCACCTAATGTGTCCACGTTTTTTATTTTCAAAGCTGGTAACTGCTCTTTCCAAAAAGCATCTAAACTATCAAAGACTTCTTCATCTGCAGTGGATCAACTTATTTATTAGAATATAAGCCATATGTGGAAAATGACATTATGCCTCTTGTATTCACTCAAATACCCTTCTGACAAGTAGATGAAACAATGATTCTTTACAATCCTTCAGGTATGGCCTGATCATGAATTTGCATTTTTAAAAACTATTTTTTTTCTTATGCTTCTAATGGAGGGGAAAGGATTTACTACCAACTAAAACAAAGGGAACAGCTGTGACAATAATAAAGTTTTAAAAAGAAGACTACCACGGGTATCAGCACAATGTCAAATTTTGTCAATTCCTGACATTTACTTTTACACCTATAGGATAAAGAGGATCATGGCACTAGTTCTTAGGAAAACAAATGATACAGAAAACATCCCAAACTGCTGTCCTCCAAAAAAAATTAAATGTCTAAATTTAAAAATAAACAACGCTGAGATACTATCATTAAAGATATTTATGCCCTAAAAGAATATTTAATTGTTGAAAACTAAATAGGATGTTACTGCTACAATATTAGGCCAAAAAATTCTAGACATACATGAATTAGAGAAAAAGGGGTTTTGCACTGTCATTGTTGCTATTGTTCTTATGAACAAAAGTCACAACACAAATTTTGGTGTTCTATGACTCAAATTAAAAATTCTACTATAAAAGACTATGATTTCTGCTTTTGAGATTCTGATCCTGTGACAACATTTAGAACTTAGTAACAGTATATCCTAAAATATGTATGGGTACATATGGTTATGTTTGTTAGATATATACTGCTTTAATAGAAGAAAAATATGAACTTCTCTTCCACCTTTTTGAAGCAATCAGTTTAATCATCCACAGAATATTCTGGCTCCTAAAATTATGAAGTAACTCAATAGTATGAGAATTCCAATTAACTCAGTAAATTGAAACGTTAATTCAAAATGTAAATACACAAATATTGTTCAAATAGCAAAGACATAATTAGCGCAAGCTCTATAATAATCTAATAGGTCATTCTTTTATCAAAAGTATGTGGTAATCTTGTTTTAATGAAACATTCATTTAATTTACCCTCAAACTGTTTCCCACAGAACTGAATTCACTTGATATACTCAAGTGTATTTTCCAAAGATTTAGGGTTACTTCCCAAATAATGGTCCTCTATAAAGTTAACTACAGATAACACATAAAATGCTAGCAGATACGTCCTAAGTCATCACGTGGAATCATTTAATGTTTAGACCATGTGTGACAGTTCAAGTCACAGAAACATTGATTTTAAAACCCTTACTAATTTCTCAGGAAACAAAAATGTGTAATTTTCCATGCTGATCTAGAAGATGCTGGATGATTCCCTCTCCTGAAGACAGCAGGCACCAAAACTTCAAAAACACTTAACGCCTGGCGTTACACATTAAGCCAAGAAATTCTCCTGGGACTTCCTTACACATTATTCCCCTTTCCCACTGGCGCCAACAAGTTAAAATGTCTGCATAGATTGTAATCAATTCAGAAGCCAGGTGGGGGGGGGGGGGCGGGGGATGTAAAAGCGAGATTAACAGGTTTATAGCTAGTATTATTATTTTCAGCAATGAAAAACTAAATGACCAACTGAAGGATGCTTCAATTTTCTGAAGCCAACATTTAAGTGAAGAAATTCAGAAAAAGAAAGTACTAAAATAAAGCTAAAATGTACCCACTTATGCAACAACATGAAATGTTACCACATTATCCTTTGTGCTTTTAACTCTGAAAAGGGGAAGAAGATAAATAGGCAAGGAATTAAGAAGTCTTTTAGAAGTACGCTGTTCACAAAAGACATATATGGTAGCAAGCAAACATTCTTACCTTGGGCAGGATCAGGTGGACCAAACTCCAGAGAATATCGTAAAATGAAGTTATTGTTCCACACGTAGAGCTGGTTGTCTCTAGGATTGTAATCCACTGCAGCAATATACTGGTACTGGTTGGGGAAGGGGACATCTACATACTCCCCTCGGTTTAATCGGGTGTTGTAAATGTAATCAATGGCATTCTTGCCTGTTTCACTCTCATTGTCTTGATAAACGGACCTGACCACGTAGAGGACTCCGCAGATCATAAAAGCATTTGAGGCAGCGCGTTTGTCATACACGGTCTCCCATGTTGCTTCAAATCGAAGAGTGTATGGATTCAGTTGGCTAATAACTATCATTCCATTGTTCTGTTCAGTGGCATAAATGACCCATAAGCCATTTTCATCAACTGCTAGGTCGATATCAGTCTTGCCTCCCCACCTGTATGGTGAGGTATCATGATAGTTGGCATAGTTAATTATGGCCTCTCCACTCTTGATTCTAGTCCTCAAGTCAAATTTCACAATATTCCTCGTTCTTTCTTTGTTAAAGAAGACAGCACCATCATATACCACAAATCCAGTACCATCTACTCGATTTGGAAGTTTGTATGTTGTTGTTTGGCGACTGTTTTGAAAATCTTCCAAGGAAGCGTATTCTATTAAAGTGTCAGTACGATAGGGAGTCCAGGGCATGAAATAAATTTTATCAGCAGCCTGAAGAGGGTCTTTGCACCACGCACCTGCCTTTTGTTCAGCTTCATATATACAAGGTGAGTCCACGATTGCTTTCAAGGTCCCAGGGCACACAAAAACTGACAAGTCACAGAGAAAAGACAAAAATTAAGCCAAGTTAAAAAAAAAATGACACTGGTATACAGAAGTGTTCAGGGTCATAAATCAAGAGAGAAAAAGTATATTTTTATTAACTTTCTACCAAAATCTTAAGTGCACTACCCTTCTTTCCTCAAGTTATAATCAAAGTACCAGCACACAAAGTGGCTGTGGTTTATTTTCACAAAAATAAACCTAAGTTGAAGATCATTCATAACTGAGCTGAGAAGTTACATTTTTGCTATGTGTTCTTTTCTAATAACTTGGTAACTCATGCTTTAAAACTCTGAACTTGGCGTACAACAGTGTACCAAGTTCTTTCAACAGGTCCCAACATTGTACCCTCCCTTCCCTGGCCCACTTACGATCCTCCAAAACCCCAAAGCGAGAGACCAAAGGAAAGCAAACAGAACAACAACGGCAACAAAACCAATGTGAGGACTTAGAACTTCTACAGAAGTTAGACGGAAAGATTGAAATCAAAGAAGCTTCCATTGAAGAAACATAAATATTTGGAAAATGCAATTAGGAGCGGAGAAAAGTAAATACAAGGAAAGCAGTGATGAGGTGGCCAGGAGGCCCTGGAACCATGGCATGCTTATGGAGAGGGTTCTGGAAATCAGGTAAGGTGATACTTTAACAATAAAATATCCAAGGGCGTCAGACAAAAGAGATAAAGGGTGAAAAAGAAACAGAGAAAGGACAGTTCCCCCTTGCCGACTTCAGCATTTTTATCCCATCCAGATTTAGCAGTCATAAAATTTCATTGTAAACAGTTGGTTTCTTTATGAAGCGCACTTATGAGATCCTGCTGATTATTCTAATGTCAGGAGTGTAGTGGGGAAGGGAAGGGAGAGGGTAACATCCATAAGGCACAGAATGGGGAGCTGGGGTTCAGACTGTATACGTTATTTACCTTTTTGCTCCACTTCTATTTTAAGCATCAGGAGAAAAATAAAAAGAGTGCAAGGAAAAAAGAAAAAAGATTAAAATAAATTGACTATTAGTTTAAGATTGAATTTGAAACAGATGCTAAATATAGGAAGAATAAGAGTTGTACTACTTTGGACAAAGAGAAACACACAACAGGAAAACCTAGCAGGAGAGAGATTCTAAAGTTACATAAAAAGAAACATGGATCAATCATTTTAATAGATTAAGGAGGCAGTACAAATATGCTGGCATGTTGCTTCACTTAGTGTCCCTGAATAAATAATGAAATTCTTCACTAATGCATGGTATACATACTCTTGTCTTTCCAAAGTCACTCAGCATTCTTATCAGGTACTACGTTAATATATGTATGCCACAGACACAAATGCATGCACGGGCGGATCATCCGCATTTACCTTATCGTGTTAATGTATTATTACATTGACTAAAATTAGGTTAAGCCTAACAACACAATGTATTTATGAAAATGACAACTCCATTTTGGAGCGAAGGTCAATTTAATAAATATTGATATGGCTGCATTTTAATATTTTACCAAATATATTTATGCAACAAGAAATACTTAATTATGCATATCAGCTTATATTTCAATTGTTTTTCTAATTTTCTATTTATACAAAAATAACTTTAACCATTAAACAATGCCTCCTTTATAGGAATATACAAATTTCCCCCACCTATCCCAATAGGGATTTTGAAGAGTGGGGTAGGTTTAGTGCCTTGCTTCCCCATTAATAATTGGTAAAGTTAATCATAAAAGTGATATATACTTCATAATATAAAATTCTTATTAAATTCTCTACAATACATATTTCAAGCTTTGTAATGGTAAGACTATTTTAAAAAAGTAAGCAAAATACATACAAGGAAAAAGCAAGCACAGTAGGCAAGGAGAAAAAGGAAGAAAGAATTATGGTTAGCTTATTATGACATTGTCCTCGATCATCAATTTACACAGAATGCAAGCGAGCATGCAACAGCAATCAGACCAAGCATTCAAAGCAAATACCTTGACTCCACAGACCCCAGAAAAGGTAAATGCTTTCATAAAACAAACCTGATTAGTACAGTTATACATGAAAAAAAATCCTCCCTCCAACAAGTTTAAAGAAATGGATGACTGCTGTTAAGGAAGGGTGCTACATGAGATTCTCGCTGGTAAACAGTATCCTGATAATTACAAACCATAAAGCAGTATTTTAGATTGTGTGTAGCCTTTGAAGTATGTTGCCTGAATTTCATACTGTCCAGATTAATGTCTATTGCTTCCCCTTCCCTTATTAAAATGCATTAGGGTTGTGCTAGTAGTGCATCTCCAAACTGATTACTGAAAGGTACTGTAGTTGCACATTTCATTAGATGTCCTAGCTTGATTAATTTTTAAACTTGTAATAATTTATCAAGATTAAATACTGACCTCCTGAAATACCTTAGGGAGAAAGAGCACACAAATATTTTTGCCATAAAAATAGCATATTCCTTCCACATTAAGTCACCACCTCCCCCATCCAATTTGGTGTATTGAACTCCTTTCAGGAAACATACTTGCTCTATAATGTGTAATTCTGACTGCATCCGGTAGAAAGAAGAAATTAAGTGTTACTGACGTGAAACAATTTTTATAAACCGCTAGTCCTAAAATTACTCCTTAGTGAAGAGCAATATTATACCTGCTTAGAATCAATAACGGAAGGGCGTGGTAGGAAAATGAGGATAAGAGAAATCATTAGTGTTGTGAGTGCTCAAACTATATTTACATACAGATATATTCTTTTAGAAAAGGATGATCATACTGAAATAAACCAATTAAATGTAAAGAATGGGAATAATCACACTTTCACATATGTTAGTTACATACTTAAAACAAGTTCAATAAATAATGTAAAAAAGTCTATTTTGTTCCTCATTAATTGAAAATGGCTGGGTTTTATTATTTGATGAACTAAAATGACAGTGCAGTTACTGAGTGAAATACTAAATAGGGAAGTCTTTGTGATTTAACTGATATATTTATATTAAAAAATAAATAAAATGGATATAAATTGTATCTAATTTACAATTTTGATAAAAACTGAGAATATCCAAATTGAAAGATAAAATACCTAAACAAAACCTTTGATGCTGAATGAATCAAATAAGATATGGATATTTAAAACAAATGTCCTTGCATTATGATTTTTATGAAACCCGAAGGATAGTATATGTCAGATCAGCCAATTAAAATCCCTCAACCCAAAATAATATGAAATCACTGTAAAATTAATGAAATTAGCATTCTTCATCACATGCCAAATATGTACTGCAACTTGTCTTAAGAGACTGTATGAATTAATCCATAACAATATGTCTGCTATTCTATAGACCAAACATAATACATGAACCAATAATGCCAGTGGCGGGCTACATGGATATGGCAAGACAAGAAACTGACTGAAACTAATGCCTATATACTCTGTATCTGAAGTGACACACTATTTCATTTGGAATAATCTCATGTCTACTCATTAATAATGTTTTAATAAGCAGCAGTAATGTTTTTGTTTCATCAAATAAAACTTGTAGCTAAAATTTTAATTTTTATAATTTAATAATTTGAAATAAGGCACAAAAATCAAAACCAAATCCTGCCTATAGAATATGAATTTTCAACCAAATTTTTCTCCTTTATCCTACAAGATCCTTATGAATTCTTTTGAACAGATAGACTCAATTATTAACATTTCTGTTAATGATAAAGGATGACCTATGTACATCTACTGTTGACAGAGACCATGTCTGGGCAGAAATATGTCAGATATCATACTGTGCCTGTCTAGAAACACACAAAGTAAAACAAACAGCATTTCTAATGAGCTCTGTTCAGTAAATTATAAAATTTTCAGAAATCATAAAAAATTGTCTGAATACACTTTCAAAGAGGTGAAAAGAATCTGGCATGTATAAGCTCCTAGAGATGATAAGGGACATATAATAAATATTATGTGATGGTCACCATTTTTATCCACCTAGTGTGGGGGTATGCAAATACTATAAGCACAAAAACACTATTTAAACAAGGGAAAAGTTCAAGCTGCAGGCTTAAGATAAAAGTATATATAAGGGATTGGTGGAATGAACACAGCCATAAAGAAACAAAATAATTTTAAAAAGGGGAATAGAGATAAGAAAATAGTCTTACAATTCATAGTGTGTCACTACTGTACGGTATACAGAATTTATAATCACACCAATTCCTTAGCAAAAAGTAGTTTTTAAAAAGCCATAGACTTATTTCTGCCTTGTGCAAACATCTAGAAAGGTAACATCAAATTAATTCCTGGGTGTTTTTTTTCCAAAGGACAAAAATTATAAAGAACAAATACTTCTCTGAGTATTAACTATTTGCAAGTTTAGTGCACAATGTACAATACTTCTGGAGAACTGGAAAAGTAAAAAGTTTTGACAGTTAGAATGTTCCAGAAGATATCCACATTTTCCTTTCTTAAACAGCGCAAGAAATAACTTAAGAGACTGAAAATAATATTTGCTTAACACTGTTCTTGGTCTATAGACTAGGTCACAGGAACAGGCTCCAGAAAGACACAATTCTTGGCAGCTCTGACTGATTCCACTGTTTGGGAATGGATGCTGTTACTCCTTTTCTAATTTGAGGACAGAAACCATGCGAAATTCAGGTGAAAGTGACTTTGTGGAACAAAATTTTGGTTAGCTCAAAAGAATACAATGTTCCTCTAGTGGCACAGGAGAATGATTAGGTAAGCCACCAACACTACACATAGGAGAAATGATATAAAGATCAGTGCACTCAGTAGGCTTCCAATCCTACAAATGGTACAGAAAATACTGAAAGCATAAAAAGCATCCATTTCACAGTAACACAGGAACACAGAGCAGGAATAAAAAAGAAAAGATCAGCTGTGTTTGGCCTTTAACTGATACCCTACAAAAAGCCAAGTTATCAAAACTGTGGGCAGAAAACAAGAGAAACAGCCCTTTCACATGATGTAATGTGGGAGAATGCATTACTACCATACTGGATGCAGTATCTCTATTAGGACTCAGTCCTTTGGTTTTAGATGGACATGTGAATCTATCAGAACTAATGATCTAGCTTTTGAGGTTCTGGAAATACCAATTTCATTATTTAGTTTAAATTTGATCTTTTTTTAGGAACAAAGTGGACTAAAAACTGTCTCAAATCAATAAAACTGCTGGAAGAACTTTGAATTCAAATGCCTAGGAACTGAGGTGATATGATACTTTTTTCCTCCAAGTTGAAAAGTAAAGAGTACAAGAACACTACCAATCAAACTAGCTTATGAAAACTAGGTAATGTGCCAAAATTTCTAGTTGTCTAAAATGTACAATGAAACTGCAGAATACAATTTAGAAGTAGGAATCTTGTGGTTCAGAGGAACACTATACAGGATCAGAACGTCAGCTGAAGCCTGCTTAGGAAATTTCCCATTGAATTTTAAACATCCCTTTATGGATGTTAGGCCCAATGAAAAACAGAAATATGCTAAAGGTCTGGTTATACCTATTTAATTTAGTAATTTGGCTTTATCACTGAATCTGGTAAAGAAATGCTCCCTTCAGGACAAAGGAACCAGAAAGAAGGGCACTTGCCTCAGTTACTACAAAGGGAGCTTTTCCCAGGCACTAGTTACCACGACAGCAGGTAGCCGTTTTCTAGGAGCTCACTGTTAAAACCAAAGTCAATTCCTTCTTTACAAAACTGGGAGCCAAACCAATTTGTAAGCAACTGGTATCGGGCAAAAGTACAGATTTCTATCTGCCCTGTTGAATAGCTAATTCAAGTTTGTTTTCTGGAAAAACACTAGCCTTAAAAGCCAAACACTTAAGAACACCGACAGACACTTGGCCAGCATCACACCATGGCTTCCTTCCACACTTCATGAAGCTAATTGGAGGCCCGAGTCTGTTAGTGCTCTGCATGCATAATGGTTCTGTAGGCCATAAACATATGCTTCTTTCACATGGGTCATCTTTCAGCATCAATGAGGTATGCGGGAGAATGTGAGAAATACAAACTTCATACTTACTGTAAGGAACACATTCATACTGGACTTCAAGATATTTGTATGTCCCAGGACATGGGTCAGGAAATACATCTGACCCAGTAACTACTATACACTGTGTTCGATTGTTGCACCTGGAAGACAAACCAAATCAAACTGTGTGATGTAATAATTTACTTGCCTATGTTTACTAAAGAAAAAAGAACTGTTTCATTTTTTCAAGCAATTAGCACCATGAAACAAAAATTTAACTGATATCATTAGTTCCAAAAGTTATACTTTCTTCATGTTGCAATATTTCTGTTTTGGGGGCCACACTACATTTAACTCCAAATGGAAAAGAACTGCTAATAGTTCTCTATTATTCTACTACACATTTTTTGTTAATATTTTATTATTTGTAGAGAGAGGGAAGGGAGGGAGGCAGAGAGGGAGAGAGTCATCAATGTACAGTTGCCTTTCACCTGCCTCCAGCTATGGACCTAGCTAGAGACCTGGTTTGCAACCTGGTTATGTGCCCTGGCTGGGAATCGAACCAGCGACCTTTGGGTTCGCAGGCCAGTGCCTTATCCATAGTGCCACCAGCCAGAGCTACACATTTTAATTATAATTTTAACATATTCAATTATTTACTGAAAAATACCAGGATACTCTCCATATTTAAGAATTAAAATTGAAATAAAAATGGTACTATGATGGAACAGAAACATATAATCACAAGTTGAATAGCTTAAAGTAAGTTTTGACAATGTATTAAAACAAAGGAGGACATATATTAAGTTTATCCTCTAAACCCAATTTTGTTTCTATCACAGGCACTTTCTATACTCTTGGATCTCACACATCATACATAGCACTTTCCAACAGTGGCTTTCTTAAATGACAAAGTACATTTAAAGCATTTAAATACATATTGAGCATCTAAACATTGGATTTTCATAGATTAACATGCTTATATTATTAATATGATACAACTATGAACTTCAGTTCTTCCACATTAAGACTCCTAGAAATACAACAATTATAAGACTATCACTAACACGATACTTAGAATGTCCTATTGATTACCATTGGAACTACTTTCTTATTTTTGTGTTGTCAATAAATAATCAAGATTCTTAGAATTAATTTAGAACTCCAGGTAAGATGATATTTAAGTTCAATGAATTTATCCAAATGATCCTTTTATAAGCTTTGTAAAGGCAAGAACTATGCTTTATAAGTAATATTTGCAGGCTTTTATTATATTTTCTAATAGTATATATACATTAAGAAGGCAAAGCAAGCATAACAAGAGCACCGTAACAAAATTTATTTAAAAATTCAAATACCAGATACTATATGATGCCTAAATTAACTGGATTATAAAACGGTAAATGAAGGATGAAAAGCATCCTGGCTTCTATCACAGTAATGAAGTAATGGACGATGGAAGGAGAACTGTGTTAGAAACACAAAGGTGTGTTACGTCAGGCACCCCAGAACCATTTCAACTCAAACCAAGTTGACCCGTCTTTAAAGAGCAGCAAGACTTGAAAATATCTACGGAATCAAAAAGGTAAATTTTATAGGTCAAGGTACATTATTAGCAAAGGTCTTAAATATCAAATAAATTATAATGAATACTGTTTGTGCAAATATAAAACTAATGGTAAGTCTTATCATAAGTAATCTGTATTGTATGCCATATTTTGTAAAATATACCATACAAAGTAATTTTCAAGAGCATTGGTAATATAAATGGTATCCTGTCACATTCTTAATGCAACATCAAGTTTTTACCCTCGTTATTCTGTATTTCTCATAAATTGGTTCTATCACTTGAGGAAATTTGCCAATGGTTGTCAACTGAGTGTAAATGAATTATTTTTGCATGAACCACACAGATCTAACTTTATATCGCAAAAATTTAAACATCAGAGCAGAAGAAATTAAGATTTCAATAGGTCAATATGTAATGTATCAACGAATGTTTTATTTTCTTTGTTAAATTTTACAGCTTTTAAAAGGTTCTTGATTTCCCAGGAACCCTCAATCACTAATCTGGTCCCCACTTAAAACTAAAGTTCTTTTATTTTCTTTCTTGTATTTATTTATATCTATGAGGATCCTCCTTTCATGTCATCCTCACACCTTAAAGAAAAGTAATACAAATTCATGTGAGTTAGACATACCCTTATATTCCCTCAACATACATTTTATTTATTTTTTAATTTATTATTTTTCAGAGAGAGGGGAAAGGAGAGAGGCAGAGAGAGGGAGAGAAATATCAATGTATGGTTGCCTTTCACCTGCCTCCAGCTATGGACCTGGCCTACAACCTGGTTATGTTGCCCTGGGCTGGGAATCAAACCAGCGACCTTTGGGTTTGCAGGCCAGCACCTTATCCACTGTGCCACTAGCCAGGGCTCAATATACATTTTATAACCACTCAAGAATGTTGGCTCTGCCATGCTGCAAACGGTTTTTAAACCAATTTAAAAGATAGTAATGATGAAAATAATTTCACAGGTTAGTGAACTTTTCATATACATCATCCCCACCCCCCCTTTCCACAGAAGCTACCCTTCACACCATCAAACCAAGAATAGGTGAAGAAAAAGGGAATTGTATTCGAAGTTGAAATGCGCAAAGAGCATGAAGGACTTTGAATTAAGGTGGAGAAGGAGGTATGAAGCTAAAAGGATCTAGGAATTTATATGGTTTTTCAAAAATAAGGGCTACATTAAAGATTACCCAATTTTTCCCACTAGAAAATCAGAAAAATAAATGACTTTAATATGGAATTTTAATAACCTTTTATATTTCTCAATGTCACAGTATGTTTTCAAGAAATATACAAGGGCTCAAGTATTATAGCTTCAATAATTCTTAAAGACCAACCCCATTTAAATGAAAAATAACTGCTTATATTTACTTTTTATGATCTTTGCATTAGGCATCACACCAAAATTACAGGTCCAAATAAGTGTCAAAAGCAATAAACCATAATTAATAATCACATTATATAAACATTACCTTTAAGACAGCAAATGGGTGTTAATTCTTGGGCTATATTCCTAAGTAAAATGAAAGGTATGCAGACTTAATGCAGTTCCTGCAAGTATATGTATATTTCTAGAATTCATGGCCTCTCTAAGATGTCAAAAATGTTTTGATTTATATATCATAAATTCAGAAAATTAATCTTGAGGGAAAGATACACTCTGGGGCTAAAAGACTAAAGGATCAGCAAGAAATGGAATGCACGAATATTAAGAGTATCAAGTTTATATAACAATATTTTGATTCATGAGGAAACCAAAGCTTTTAGAGCACCAAATGATGGAAGTAAAAACATTAGGACTATGTACATTCAATTATGAATGAAGCAGGCAGCCTTAAGTTTCCAAATACAGTAAGTATGGGACACAAGGGAAAAGGAAATATCCAAGATGAGCTGTTAGTACAAAGAAAAATCTGAAAATGTCTTAACCAATACACCATTGGTAACACTGTAAAATTATAAACTGCTATTTAAGAAAATCAGTTAAGAGGAAAGCAATTAGCCACAGAAGCCAAGCAAATTCCCACCAACTGCTCTAAAAGGGCACAACTACGCCAAGTAAAAAAAGACATTCATTAATTTGTATACTCTGCTCTGGGAATAGTTCCTGGCATAATTTTCTCCCTACCTATCCTACCTTAGTCTGGTTGTACTAACAATTAAAGTACAAGATATATTAGTAACAATGTGCATTATGTTAAAAATCTGCACTTCCCTCAAATGATAAACATAAATGAGGACAAGACAGATGGGAAAATAAAGGGTTTTTTAAATAGGTGAACCTTTGATTACAACTTGAAGGAAATACAATTACAATTACAGTTCATCATAAAGAAAGTGAACTCTAGATATGTTTAAAATACTTCAACTTTTTAAAAAATGGATCATATTTTATTTCATTTTTGTAAAGATGAACAGGTGGGTTGGGATAGTTAAGCACTGGTTCTCAAAAAAACTGGGCCTCAGACCAGTAGCACCAGCATCAACTGGGAAGTCATTAGAAATGCATTTCCAGGCCCTACTCAGACCAGCAGACTCCAGAGTCCCAAGGCCTGGGCTAGCAATCTGCGTTTTCATCAGTTTTGCAGTTCTAACCAGTGGGTTAGAAAAAGGTTTAGGAACCTTAGTAAAGAATGAATGCCAATAGAAACTCATGCTTTTGCTCTATAAATCTTTACAAAATAGAAGTGAAACAAAAAAATCATTAAGTAATGAGTATGACTTATGCAGCAAGTACATAATACAATTTACAATATTAAAATAACTGCCTTTGCGATTTTAATCATAATAATCAAGGGTTTTAGTTGCTCTAATGTTGATCAAACAGGTTAGTTATTTATAAATTCCCAATGAGAGGAGTCTAAAGAAATACAATTTCTAGGAACATACATATACCACATCCAAGTCCATGGGAAAATTAAACTTTTTCTAAAAATTTGCAAGCCAATGAAAATGTCTAACACTGAATAAACCTGGAAATAAATGTGGTTTTTTTTTTGACAATGTATAAAAATAAAAGTGTTCCCTGGGAGGACACTGTTAATAACACCAACAACAAAGGTTTACTGTAGTCAATATATATTTTTCTGAAGTCAACCTTTGACTTATTCAAAAAATTTAAACAAAAGCAGCTCAACTATAGCAAGAAATAATACAATTGTTTTTAAATAATTCAAGAGGCATAAGGGCAACCCCTGCCAGTATTTCTAGGCAACTCTCAGGGTATAATGTATGACTTAACCCTGGTAAATAAATATAAAAGTACATATGTAATCAGTCTCAAATTATAAGCATTAATCATTCTCTATATTCTAATATCTTTCAAAAATGTCCAGAAGTTGGCGTGTAGTGTACACAAAAATCTAATCATTATTTCACACTGTCTTAAAAGCACTTTCAATACCACCTATGTATAAATTCTACAGATTATTTTAATTTCAACTTTCTGACATATCACAGTATTTTTCCCCTCATCATCTTACTAATCTAGAATACAATTTATCCTGAGAATTCCATATGTAAATAAATTAAATCCAATAATAAATGCTTTGTAACACTATCAAGTTCAAATACCAGAATAAAAAGTATTATTTCTGACATTAATATTCATAACTTACATTTTCATAAAACCCATCAACTACAACAAAGAAAATCCTAAATCTGCTTTATAGACCATAAAGCTGTTTTAAATGGAGCGAAAAGACTGAATTTTAAAAATTATTTAAAAACTCATTGCCACGAGTCTTTCCATTTTAAATTTTTAAAAAATCTGCACAGGAATGAAGCAAAATATGCATCTCAAAAGCTGAAGGAAATAAAACCAAACAATTTTGGAGATAAGTGTTTCCTAATTTCCTTCCTATGCACATGGGTAGAGCAATGTATTATGTATTTGCTTATTAGCAAAATTTAGACTATAACATTCAAAGTCAGTTATCCAGGTTTGTGCACAGTATGTCAAAAAAAAAAAAATTCAAGAAATATCTAATGAATCTCTTAACCATCAAAATTAGGAGATAGTAAAAAAGTTAAAATTATTAAAACATCTGGAGGGGTGTCAGCTGGAAGGGGGAAGAGGAAGAAGCAAGGAAAGGTGCAGGGATTCAGAAGCGTAGTTGGTGGGTGCAGAATAGACAGGGAGATGTTAAGAACAGTGCAGGAAAGTGTGAAGACAAAGAACTCACACGCATGACCCATGGACAGGAACTCAGGGGGATGGGACTCCTGGAGGGAGAGGGGGCCGGGTGGAGGAGAGCAAAGGGAAAAGAAATTGAGACAAGTGTAACAGCATAATTGATAAAAAAATGTTTAAGTATATTTTATCTTCCTGATGCAATCAATGTTCTCATGTTTTAATATTAACTCTGGCAGCCATCATATTTTTTGAAACTAAGATAAAATGTTGCTAAGAAAAATGTGGAATTGATGAAAAGGCATTTTATAAATGTGTAACATCCTTAATTTACACACCTGTATATGGAATTTATGTAGAAACTGACATGCATAGAGTAACAGCAGTACAGTATTTTAAAGAAACACCTTTTTCGTTGTTAAGTTTGGAACAGTAGTGCTTCATCATTAATGAAATATCAATGCAAAGAAACTATTAATATGCTGCTTTTCCTTAATCTTTTAAAACTGTCAATGAGAGGCACCATGCAACACATTACTTACTATAATCTAAGAATAAATTGCACAAAAACCAACAAGAGAGCATAATATTTAACTGTTCAGATGCAAAACCATTTGCTAATTGGGAAGATTACTTTTTAAAAGCAGAGGCTTTAGAATCAGGAATTTCTAACTCAGCTGCTTGCTTAACCATGAATCCATAAGCAAGGCATTAAAACTTTCAACCTTAGCCTTTTCATCTGTAAAATATAATACTTTCCTTCAGCAGTTGTTGTCAATAAATGGGATAATGCAGGCAAATTCTCTGCATAAATTCTTAACAAATATGAATTACCCAAAACAACAAAAATCATTAATAACAATAACTTCTCCCTGGTATAACATGGACACAGATATGTAAACCTTAAAGGAGAATAATTTCTTCTTCCATAGTCCCTCTGCTGCCCATGATTTCCTGTGTACAGCTTAAAAAACAGGCTGAACTATTCCATTCATGCAAATTTGTTTCCTTCCAAACTCTAATGTTGAATTGTACAATACCCAACAAATTGCTTTACTCTTCCTTTGATTATCTTATGCTCATTATTACACTTTACCAAGTGCAATGTATGGAGATGAGATTCCATGTGTAATCTGTTGTGAAAAGTGTTTTAATCAATAGTCTTGTTCTGCTGATTAGGCAGGGGCTTCTGTTTTGGCAAGATAACATTAGTTTCTCCAGCCATGCTCCAAAAACCATTGGGAATCTTTAGCAGATCATTAGATATGCTACAACAAAGCTTTGGTCCATTCTCTTTTCTTCCTTCAATTACTTCTTCACTGTCCCCTAGTTCCTGGTCTGATGGCCCTGAATTATTCTTGCATCTCCCCTCAACATGCACTAGAGCTATGTCTCCAGGCCATAAGGATGCCATTTTCAAAAGAAGCCTCTGCTTGAAAATATAAATTAAGAAAATTGCATTATCTCCGGCCAGGGGCCAGTATTCGCCACAGTTCTAAAGAAGATTAAAAATTCAAAATCTACCAACTTGAACAAATACTCCAACATTCAACAGAAAACCTTGGTATATCACAGCAGAAACTAAAAATTAATTTTTGCTGAGATCTGGAGTCACCCTTTAGAATTAATCCAATTCTTTTCCGAATTTGTGTTCAGGGAAGGCTGGCTCAACAATTTCATTCTTGGCGGCATTCATTCTTTAAAAAATTCAATTATAAAATACCATCAGTAAGAGGTCTGTTTCTTTCCTGAGTTTTACTTTACATGAGTTACATTACATGATACCCTTTTCCAAAGTGCCAAAAATAAGAAGGGAGTATCCTTAAGTTTAAATCACATCCACATGGGGTTATATCTTCTAAATGAACAGAACATGTACAGTTGAATCACTGTACTATAAATCCACTTTTGCTATTAAATAAGAAATAATATTCATTCTTGAGCTTCAATGTATAAAAATATATCTCAAAAAGCAAATTTTATTCTATTCAAGTACCTAAGTTAAAATTTTTTAGAATTATTACCACAAAGGGTAAAAAAGAAAAAGCAAGAAAAAGGACACAAGCAATCTGTGTCTTATCAGAGGTGATTATACGCTTGATACGTAATAAAGGAGTTCAGTAATTAAAAAAAAAAAAAAAAAGATAATGATGAATAGTTAACTTGGCTATTCCTGATGGTAAATAAACACAGGTAGTAGAAAATAAAAGCAGACATCCAATTCTCTTCAATCAGCTGTACCTGATTCTCAGAGTATTCCATCAATTTGGATATAGCTTAGTATCATAAAAGCCAGTAATATTGGGTTGGCCAAAATATGTCTAGTTTTTTCCATAAAATAAAAGACACATTTTTCATTTTCACCAATAACTTTTGTCGATTTGGGTATTCTGTGTTTTTCAGCTATCTCCCATGTGGTGTAATGCTGTCTGTTCTCAATTAATGTCTCCATTTGATGGCTATCAACTTCAACTGGTCTACCCGACCCTGCAGCCTCACCCAGTGAGAAATCTCCAGCATGAAATTTCACAAACCACTTTTGACATGGTTGATCCGTCACAGCACCTTCTCCATACACTGTACAAAAAAACTTTTTTTTGCAGTTCAGTTGTGTTTTTACCATTCTTGAAAACAGTAAAGCATAATATGCCGAAAATCTTATCTTCTTCCATCTTCAATATTAAAATGGCTACACAAAAAAAAATCGCCAATTTGATACTTTTTAAAAAATGCACACTGATATGACAGCTGTCACAAGACAATCTAACAAAAATGTCTCAAATTAAGTTAGACCACTAAGAACTAGTAGTAGAGCCATCACACAGAAAAAGAGAAACACAAAAGGAATTTTTGGCCAACTGAATAACACCCGGGAGACAGATCTACTTCAGGGGCAAGAGAACAAAACACCCTGTGGCTTCCAAACCACTTCTTCATATATTAATTCCAAGTAAGCAAGGAATATAGTACTGCAGGCACCAGAGGTCCTGTATTTTTAAGTCCCAGTTTAGAATAAATTTTTATACACATAGCAGATATTCTTAAAACATGAAAGATAAGCTCCAATGAAAATATATTTGCTCGAGCAAAGTAATCAAATAAACTATGGGGGTATGAAGATTGAGGTAACAAATCATCCTCAATGATTGAAGAGAGAAACTGAGTTGAATGTTAATCCAAATCTTTTTTTTTATTGTATAATGGAATGCTTTTCTACAATCTAAACTTCTCTCATGCAGAGCTAAGGAAAGTGGTTCCTGCTTTCTTTAAATATTTATTAATGATGATTTGTGAGCCTAACTAATTGCAAGGTAAACATAACATTAGGAAGCTAAATGGTGTGTAATTAATATGGTAAAAAAGAGGTGTCCTATAGTAATGTTCCCATTTGTCATATAACTATGCTCTCATTATTTAATAATTTGTGTATTCTAGAGAATTCCTATCCATCATAAAGTTGCTTAATTCTGGAAGCATGGTAGGATATTGTATTTTCTAAGCATTAAGAATACTGTGTTATTTAAAGTATTTTAAAATCATGGTTTAATTATTGAAATAAAGTTACTACGAACATTTCTAGGAAAATATGTTTGTATATTGGTACATGTACGGGTACATAATTTGGAAAAATAAATAATACAATTCCTGTTCTAATTAGTTTTCTATATACTATTGTTTCTTAAAATGTTAAATATCCTGTTTAAATTTTTGCAACTGTATTTTTAATAAGGTACCGAAAAAGCCAACTTATTTAATTAACTACAAGCAATGAGTAAAAAAATCTTTCTGTATTATCAATATATAAATATAAACCTATAATGACTGAAAAAGTGCACAGTATGTAAAAGAAATAGAAAGTCAAATAAACATCAGGTAACCTAAAGCAAGTTACCAAAGCTTAAGATTCATGCCCAGAGGACTGTCATTTAGCTATCAATATTACAGTATGCATATTTCGTGATTATTATTCCTGACACAACTATTTTACTCCGATACAAATGATTAAGGAAGGTGTCACTTTTATGTTATTCCTGTTTTCAACACACCAAAAAATAGAATAAAGATATCCTCAAAAATTCCACATTAATTACCACAATAAGCATTTTGAAATGGTAATGCTGATCTATTAAAGACAACTTTCTGTGTTTTAGAAACATTTGAAATCCCTTGGCAGTTTTTACTGAACCTTGGGGTCAATTAAATGAAAATTAGGTCTGACTCACTTCAGAACCTTATCAACCCAGTACAAGATCTCTTCTTTGTGGAAATGCACTTTCAACATAAATGTACTTGCTTTTATTAGCAGAATGGAAGTATTTACTTACAAAGCATGTCACTTAGACTAAGTTTCATGCACAGGGTCATCAGGTTTAACCACTTCATGAAAGGAAAAAACAATTATTTATGTGGAGATAAAACTATAAAATACTGAAATACTTTTAAAATCTCACTTGCGTCCAAATTTTCAAGAACTCAGCTTTTAGTGGTTTAAAGAAATTATTATGACCTATCAATTAGGAGCAATAATTTTAAAAAATGTTAACCTAGTCTAGTTTGCACTTGCAGAAACTATCACATTTTTAACAAGGGAAATGGGAAATCACTATGGGGTGCCCTAGTTAGATTAAATTAGCAAGAAACTTGTTACTAGACCATATAAAAGACATAGAATAGTAAAACATGACCTTGCAGAATCTTGGAGCCAATCTGTGATGTTTTTTTCCCTTCCTCTAACACTTGCTAATTATCTGCAAAGTTAGAGACCCTTTTGTCATGGGTTATCTTTCTTTAAATTGTGAGGGGATTTTTGGTTTCTAAATATTTAATTAGTCTTGTTGTGATATGAGAATTGTTGCACATGCCAAGCATTTTGATTATCATTCTCTATTCCTTCTAATTATCCTCAAGATTTAAATTGGTCATCCCACATCGTTTCCTTTTGTAATTATTTACTTCTTAAGGATCATTTGGTGAAGAAATATTTTTACCCTTATGGCTCTTCTTTTCCGCAAATGGCTTTTCTGGTCCGTTAATTACCCACTCAGAGGATTCAAGTTTGAAATAATGCAAAAAGAACCTACTACTAAAAGGAACTTTGGAGGGCAAACTGAGTAAACTAGAGGTTTGTTGCTCAATTTTTTAAGTTCACCTTAAAGATTATTCCCTTGGTCTGGAGAGGACTTTGATAAAAAGAGATATAAAGCCTAAAATATTTTTCTGCCTCCCAGAATGTTTGATGAGGTGTCACTTGTCAGTATTATAAATCTCTGCATATGAATGGAACAAATTTCTAGTCTAATTGGTGGCTAATACAATTTCTCCTTCTTACAGACCTCACTTTGATTATAGCATAGCAACACATGTTCACAGAACTTCCTATACACAGCAAACTGAAAACACACAAATAAAATCATTAAGGCTTTGGGTAGTATGGCTTTTAGATTTCAAATTTCAGACAAAGCGTACCATTTTGTTAAAGTATGTGACTCAGGAAAATTTCACTTTTTATTAAAATTATGTAAGTGTTTGGTATTTTTTTAAAGCAAGAGGCAAATAAGCCTGCTATTCTTTTCTTTACCCAAAGTGAATTATTTCGGTATAAAATCTTTCACAACTTTTAGTACTACTATTTCCTCATCAAACATTTTTTCAGCTCAATACATTTTTCTTATTATAAGTTTTAAATTATTTTATTTTCCTCCTGCAACTTGTGAAATACTTTGGTGGTAAAATAATGTGGCATAGATTAAACAAATGTATAGGAATGTTTTGGTAAAAGGAGATGCAAATATGAGAGCAATATTTCACTAATATGACTTGAATAATAAATTAATATTGAGAGCAGAGAACTATGTAAATATTTCTCCAAAAGGCTCAAAGTAAAAACCCCACCTGAAAACAAACTACTATGTAATCATTCTGAAAGTCAGAAGTCTTCCTCTATTAATTATCTAGTTTTAACTTTGTGCCCCATAAAAACTGTTTTATGGTTTTCTTGTGTTGTTCTAATCTAGAAAGATGCACTGCCAACTAAATTCTCACAGAAATTAATGTCTGTGTCCACTTCTTGAACTACTTCTTCCTTAATACAAAGAACCATTTGAAGAACCTTAAGTCTCTGAGGTGGAACACTTCCAGGTTGGGACACTAGGATAACAGCCTGAGAAACTGTTGTTTTCCAGCTCACCGAGGTGCCCTGCACGCAAGGCCTCACAGCCACAGCTCCCAGTTCTGTGCGTGCATGGGAATGAGGGAAGCGCACACAGTGTAGGAAGCCTCGGACAAGGAGGGGCTACAGAGGAAGCCAACACATACCCTCTGCTGGGCAGCAAACAGTATTCAATTCTTCCCCGATTATCCAAACCTGAAGTGATCTTGCTCTCCTTTCTCCATTGCAGTAACTGTAGATATCTTGTTTAAATATGTACGTCTTACTTATGTAGTTATTCTGGCAATGAATTATATTCTGCGCTGAGGCACCTCTACTTCTATTTTACATTTTAGTTGTTGTTTAGCTTACCGGTCATTTTCCATGTTTAGGATTAAACTGCAAATTCCTTTCTCTATTCTTTCCCAAGTGCCCCTAAGAGTGCTGGTGCCTGGGGTTCCCTGCAATGCCCTGTGTTGTTTCTCGGACCTGTTTTATCTCTCCAGTTAGACACTGTTAGGCTTCCTTTAAATTCATTGGCATTCCTAGTCCTGTTTACTGCAAAAATTACTCTCTCATTAATGCTTTCTACATTGGATTTCTTATTCTTCTATATTTACTAAGATTTTATCATTGAAGGAACCGTTCTCATTTCCCTAATTAAAACTGCACAAACTTTGTATAGAAGTTTACCTAAGTCTTCTGCAATATAAAAGATGAAAAACAAAGGCAAACACCTGGATTGACAGACTCATGGGATACTCTCAGCAGCAGAGCTGGTGTGGGAGGCTGAAAACAATCCTTAATACCCACAATCTGAACATAAATAATTGAATCCATCAGAGATTTATTTATAAAGAGGTGAATGCTTTGTGGATCATACACTCAAAATTAATGGAGTCTCACCTGACTGATAAATATATGGCAAATTTCACTGGCTTACTTCTGATAAATCAGAACTAATCTTTAATCATGACAAAATATTCATAATCTAATCCTTTTATCAAATTGACTATCACTGCAGGAGTCTCATGTGTTTGCACAATTAAAAACCCCATGTTAGCTGTATATAATAAGGCATTACATTTGATGCAAATCCTTTTCTATTGAAATAAGTGCCAAGCTGACAGCAGGAAGTAGCTGATAAGAAAGCAACAAGGCACTGCTGATAGCGTTCTCGATAACTGAACACCTTCTCATTCAGTCTACAGCATATTGCTCAAAGTGCTCTTTCAAAAAGGAAAACACACACACACACACACAGACCAAAGGAAGTGTCTTCTTGCTGCACCTCAGTCACAAAGGCAAGAAGTTATCAAAAAGCAGATAGATAACAGGGAAAGAGTTGGAAAGAGAATGATAATTTTATATCCATTCTGGCACAGCAAAGAGTAATATAAGATTATCGGCAACATAAGACATATCTTAGGTATAGAAATACCTAGTTTTGAACAGCAGAGTAATACACTAAATATACTACATCCAAACAATCGAGGAAAAAGTTGGCAAATTAATATAAAATTATGTATTACTATTTTCTGCTATAAAAAGAGTGAACTCTGTTCACATTTAATATAAGGGGCATTAAAGACCAGTGTTATTTTCCATATTGCCATTATAGTTAAAATCAATTTTTAACATGAATTTTTCATTTATTCCATAATTTTGAGAAATATAAAGAACACAACCTTTGAAAAATCCTTTCCTCCTTAGCCGAAGTGCAAAAAGAGAATTCACAATGCCACCTAGGAAGAAAGCTGATGAAATGCTTCCTGCAATAGAAAGTTTGAGAGGATGAGGACAGAAGTTGAAAACTTCCTCACCAGACAGATGCTCAGTATTTCCTCCACATGTAGTATATTTTTGCACATTAGGCCATTGCTCAATCACTTTCCCTTCTCCAGCAGTTTTTGCAAGTTCATTGTGCTATCTCAGAGATTTGACATCATTATTTCTGTACATATCTCATCTTCGTCACCCGATTATCTCTTTGAGGGGTGTGCCTGTTTTACGAATCTCCGAACCATGGGCAGTGCATGACCCTGTGACTTATTTAAAAATTTAAGTCCATAAATGCCAGTCTATATAGACCTGAAAACATTCTTACCAGTCACTCATAAATAAGTTTAGAGTATCTGGCACGTTAAGTTACACATCATGCAACTCAATTAATTTTTTGGTAGCATAAACCAGTGCGTAAAAGAGAAATAATTTTCAGTTCTTTAACAGTACAATATAAACCAAATTAAAACTTTTCTGATTTATGGGGTTCATGTAAGTTGTTAAAAATTACAATGAAGGCAGAAAGCTTCTGCTCCATATTATATTCCTAGCCTTAATTAGCTTCATTTCAGTAACTTGTCTGAAAGGCTCACTTCATCATGACCTATAAAACGTTGGACTCAAAAGGTTTACCACCACTCACACCACGTCCCGGCTTGGGAGTGCAGAGCTGTGTGCTGTAGAGCAGCAAAGCAAACATGTTCAGAAAGTGAACACACACTTTTAGGCTACAGATACGAACAGGGTATGCACAGTAAATAATGCATCGCTAGGAAAACATCTTGATCATTGCAGACTAAAGACACAATGCATACTGCTTAGGTATTAGATTGCACACGTTAAACTCTACGAAGTGCTTTTAAGATTTTACATGTCTGCAAAAGTTACAGCTAAATCATGATCAGTTCATAAAATGTATTTGAAGTTACACAGTTTACAGCTCGTCTTAGAATTATTTTTATTTGCAAAAGTTCTACCACTGCAAGTATTACGCTCACACATATAATTACTTATTATGTATGTTAGAAATCACAGTAAATTTATGAACTGTGGTTGATATATCATTATGAAGAAAAAGAAACACTAGCGCTTACTTCTGTTCTTATCTTTGACCCTTCAACTGTTTCATTTCAGCAACCTCATTAATGTCAAAATGCCATTGGAACATTTGCCCACTTTTAAATCTCTACAGCCTGAGCAAGGCAACGCTTCCTTTTTCATATGCAGCTAGAAAGTTGAATAAAGCCACGAAGGTCAGAATCTTGCCTTTAGTAAAGAATAAGGACCACATAAAGACAAACTTCAGAACGTAAAATGCCATTTTTAGACCTGAATTGGGCATTGCTTTTTTTTTGCCTAAAACCTAATATAATTTTTTCAATTTTAGGAAATATTTCTCATTGCCCTACCCCTGCAAGGTCTGTAACCCATGTCACCTACAGAACTTCTTTTCATATGCCCGAGCTTGGGCTGGGCACCGCAGGCAGCGGAATCTGACTGAGGCAGACCTCGCTTGAGAGGCAAACAGTGCGTTCACAACTCCCTTGGAAGGAAGCCAGAGGACACAGCCCTCGTACAGCGAGAGAAGTCCCCTGTGGCTGCGACAAAGGCCCAGCGAATTCCTCAGGGAGGGGGCTGGAGCTGGGAAAGCCCTTCGGAGAAGTCACAACGTGAAGCCTAGGCTGAGAAGGCCCACCCTTTGTGCTCTGGCATCTGATGTGGACTGCCTCTGGGGAGAGCAGCGAAAGATCCCTTCAGCCCTGCCAGGGACCCACTGTGAGCCCATCAGCAGCCACTGCCTTCACGGCAGGGGACAAAGAGGGCGAGTGGCCTGATCCTGAGGGGAAATCATCCACCAAACGACACCGGAACAGTAGAGGTTAACAGGACCTGTTTTCAAAAACAGGTCTTTCAGTACTATTGCGCTTCTCATTTTCACGATTTTTATTGTACTTTATCTTCCTGTATACACTGACATGTCAATCCTGTTTACTAAGTGATATTCAATGGGTTTACTATAGAGCAACGAACCTGAACAGGCAGCTTTTAATTGGCCCACATAGGAAACCACATTACTATTAATTCCACAGCTACAGCATAAAATAAAACCATTGCTTCTCTAACTTTAGAGCAATTAGACCTCTTGGCTATTTGACTAACTCTGCTTCATGATACCCAATGCAGTTAATTATATTTTTTGATGTTAATAGTCTCTGTCAGTCTCAAGCATAACTTCTCTTTGATGAATATTGAAATTATATTTGAATAAAAATAATCTTGGTTACATTTCATATTCAGTAATCATCACAGCTTAATAAAGGTCTACTCGTCAAGGGTTGAAATAAATGGCAATGCACATATAAAAGTTCTAAATCTACTTTATCAGATATTATATTTGTAATTACCATTACCTATCCTTCTAACATATGTTTATATATATTTAAAAAGGCATATTCTCATTCACATAACCACCCATAATTAGATTTCAAGTTACTTATAAAAATGTTTTTTTTCAATTACATATACAGTCCATGAATTAACTATGAGAACATCTTAGGACTGGGTCATAAAATAATTTCATGTATGAAAAAATTATCAAATTATTAAATGACCTAGAAAAATCAGCATACCTTTTCTTGCCTCCTTTCACTGTATTGGTTTGACAAGTTCGAAGAGTTATAAGAAAAATAAATTCAACTTTGAGGTACACTAAAAGATTTTTGATTATGGATCTTTTAGAAATCCATTGAAATCATTACTAAGAAAAAAACAAAAAAGAACTTAACAATATTTTTCTCCAAAACAAGGGTGCCATGAGAATAGGGGGTAAAGGTGAAAGAAACTTTCTGAAAATGGTGAATGAGGAGAGTGCATGAAAAGTATAAAAGCACAGCCCAATGAGTATTTCTTTTTTTTAATTAAATTTTATTGTATTACATTCATTCCCTTTTAACTCCCTCTGACCCCTTCCCCACCCACCCACTCCCCCGAAAAAGTCAATCCCACTTGTTATCCATGTCCCTGGTTCTTCCATACTAGTTTCTTGACTACACTGCTCCCCTTCTTTGCCTTCTCCTCTCCCCTCCCCCCTCCCCTCTGCCCACTGAAGGTCCATTCATTGTATTCATGTATCTGGTTCTGTTTTGCTTGTTTATTTGTTTTGTTCATTATTGTCCTGTAATGGGTGAGATCATATGGTATTTGTCTTTCACTGATTGGCTTATTTCACCAAGCATAATACTCTCCAGTTCCATCCATGTTGTTCCAAAGGGTACAAGTTCCTTCTTTCTTTCTGCTATATAGAATTCCATTGTGTAAATGTACCAAAGTTTTTTGATCCAATCATCCACTGATGGGCACTTAGGCAGTTTCCAGCACTTGGCTATTGTAAAAAGTGCTGTTATGAACGTAGGGTTATATAGGTTCTTAGGAATTGGTGTTTCAGGGTTCTTCAGGTATAGTCTTAATAGTGGAATTGCTGGATCAAAAGGCAGTTCCATTTTTAGTATTTTAAGAAAACTCCATATTGTTTTCCATATTGGCTACACCAAGTACAATTGCTTAAAAAGTTATTTATACCTTATTTAATTTAAAACCCTTTTCATCTAGTTATAGTATATAAATAGGTCAGGTTTAAACCAAGCATTTATTTATCATAAACTGTAAAAATGTTTTTTCTATCTCAAATTTTCCATTGAATATTTTGTTATATAATTAATTCCTTAATAAATTATATTAAACTTTTAAATTTTCAATCCTTCTTTCCCCAAATCCCTTTTTTTTTTTAAGAATACAAAGGAGACACAATGAAATAAAACTGAAAAAATACAATGAAATGTCCTAGCATCAATCTATGAATGTCAGTGGAACACTGTGGCAATTTCCTAAAACAGTCACATTATAAGTAAAATGGGTAGAGAAGTACATTCAGTTTTCTGAGGTCTAAAACTTAAAATTTAAGCATACTACTTTTAGAGGAAAACTGAAAATGTTACGAGTAGAAAATCAGGTTCCAGAGTGAATACTTAGAAAAAAATAAAATAAAATATTTTTTAAAATCCTATTAATATACAGGAAACAAAAATCCAGAAACTTATTGTTTTAACAAAGTTAATTGCTTGAAATTCCTTATAATACTTTTCTTATAATTTTTTTACTCCATTATCTATAATTGTGTTCTCATCTAACAATTTTATAGTGTCACTTTCTGTAATTCTGCTTTTCCTCTAGAACAAATGGTTAAAATTTATTTCTTATTATTGATGGTTGGGATACATAAAGTATGCATCTACAATGTCACAGATGCTCAAGTTTGTTGACCTGCTATAGCCTGTGTCCCTTAAACATAGGTATTTTGATGTGATTCCATTTGACATGATACCTGTTAAAGGAGAGAAACAGGCTGGTACATTTAAAATTCTAAGTACCTGCCCTGGCTGGTAAGGCTCAGTATATTGAGCACTGACCTGTGTATTTGAGCAGTGACCAAAGGGCCACTGGTTTTCGATTCCCAGTCAGGGCACATGCCTGGGTTGTAGGCCAGGTCCCCAGTTGGGGGTGGTGCACGAGGGGTAACCACACATTGATGTTTCTCTCCCTCTCTTTCTCCCTCCCCCTTCCCCTCTCTCAAAAAATAAATAAAGTCTTTAAAATAAAATAAAATAAAATCCTAAGTACCTACTATATGTATTCTACCAAGAATTTAGACAATAACTTCTGTTTTAATTATTTATCTCTGAGAACCAAATCTCCACTTACTATTCTACACATTTAATGACTGAAAGAATTTTCCACAAACTAGCTTCTGGCTCCATACATTGCAAACATTGCTTCTCTGCATACTTCAGGTGCCAAATGACACACTGATATGGTAATATGACACCGGACCTTGCACATTCATACCATGATCAGTAATGTGGTATAATGAGTAACAGGAATACTTCTAGAAGCCTTTTTCCTTTTCCAGAAGAGCTAGCAGTAACCAAACGGTGCACAAGTGTCTGCAAACCAAATAAAAATACCCCACTAAACTCAAATAATTTATCACTAACAGAGTCTCCACTTAACAGAATCCCAAAATGCTCCTGGCTACTCCTAAGTGACCATAAATGAGGGGAAGAAGAACAAAGTATAAGTCCAATAATGAAATTAAACCTTTTTAAAAGACTGTTCTTAAATTACCATAGTTCAGAAAATTTTACAAAAACATATGGCCCTGTGAGCACGTTGCTAATGGTTCTACCACCACCTTGGATGGGGCCTGTGCAAGAGGAAGGCTCTGACATTTACAATTCATTAGCTTCGTGGTAAATCCATTTACAGAAACAAGGGTCACATTTTTCACCAATTACACGTGAGTTCAGTAACAATGATACATCTGCAATCTGAAAAGTTCACTGTTGCAATCTCCAGCCAACATATACGGAATGACTCATTTCAGATCCTCTTCAAGGCCATGGGGACCGTGTTTAGGCAAGTTCTAAAACTATGTCTTTATTGGTTGCAAATAGCATGTTAAGAAATACGAAGAGAACTGAGACATGTATTAGTTACATGACATACTTTTATTGATTTATGTGAAATCTAACCATGAAACAGCAAACAGCACTAAAAACTGTAGCCAAATTACTGTGTGTGTGTGTATATATATATATATATATAATTTAAAAGAACAGGTCTTTAAAATCTGTAAGATAGATAAATATGTGTTAGTAAAATTCTATCAACCACCCCCCCTACCACCACCAAATTACCTACAATAATTTTCCATGAACATGGGCACATCAGAGTATCAGTACTGCAGTCTTGTTACTGCTGCTATGGGTAATATGGTCTAGGGTTGCAACACATGACATACAGAAAAATTACTACCCATAATAAATGACAATTGTTTTTAAATAATTTTAATAATAATTTAAAAAATGTTTTAAAATAGTTTACTATCAAATTTGTTTTTCTCTTCATTTAATAAAATTAGTTACTAGGGTACATTAGGAATGATACTGTCACAATCCTGCTTTTGATATGGCAAAGTAGAGCTCTGACATTTCAGTAAGAAATAAGGATTTGGAGTAAATTGATGACTAAGAAGATTTTCTCCGCCAAATAACATATCAGGGATTTTTAACTTACTTAGAAACCTCAATAAAGTAAAAAGGACAATTACATTATGCTAAGTGATATACATCCATGAAAGAAAAATATCTTACGATTTTATTTTTATGTGGAACTTAAAGAACAAAAGTAATGAAGATACAAAACTGAAACAGACACATAGATACTGAGAACAGCCTTACAGTTGCCAGTGGGAAGGAGGGTTGTGGAGCCAGATGAAAAAGGTTACTAATTGGTAGTTACAAAATAGTTACAGGGATAAAAAATACAACATAAGGAACCTAACCAATAATATTGTAATAACTATGTATGGTGCTGGGTGTTTGAAAAACCAGGGGATCACTGTGTAAATTGCATGACTGCTTAACCACTATGCTATACACTTGAAACTAATACAAAGTAATTCTGAATGTTAACTGTAATTGAAAAGTAAAATTTAAATTAAAAAAAAAAATGAAAATGGGAAATTCAACTTTATTCAAAATTAATTTTATTATTACATAATAAAATGTAGTAAAAAAACAGCTTACTTCTAGAGAGACAAATTATTCTGAAGCTTGAATGAATACATGTATTAATGTCCTAGTAATAAATATGCCAATATGAACTTGTACTACACATGAAAAATAATGGAAATTCTTAAATGAAGTTATAATTTATCATTGGTTCTTCACTTTTGAAATGGGCAGAAAATATGCATTACATTACATTTCAGTAGCATCTGGCTACAAGTTTTTGGAGGGAAAGCAGAAAAAATAGTCGAACCTGAAGGAAAATAATAACTATGCCTTGATTTGAAACTCTAAAATAAAATTCCATTTCTCATCTCCACAACTGTAATTAAACCTCTATTTATATTTGTTCAATGTATAGATCTTTTTTCAAATGATACTTGTAAGCCTTATTTCTATACTGATACCAGTATTATGACATCAGAAAGCAGATACACACTAAAAAGAAATCACATTAGATCCAAAACAGAACACTCAAATGGATATTTAAATGAGTCTCATGTAAACACGGTCTAATGTGCTTTCAACTTAGTTATTTAACATTTGATTGTCTAGTATATTTTAGTAATACAACACTGAATTGGACTTAGTTTCTGCCAATTAACATAATTAATTTAAATTTACTTTATAAAGGAAATCAATACTATAGTGCATTGTAGGAAATGTTCTAAGAGGAGTTAAAACAAGTGTGTGACAATATATGTAGTATTGAAATAGCTTTGTCACCTTGTTTATAACACTCATCTCTCAAATGAAAATGCTGGAATAATAAGATTAAGAGTATGAAAAGCACTATGAAAATATTATAATATTATTGAAATGTGTATGTCAAATAAATGTTCATATTTGGTTTTGTTTATTCAACTCTTGACTTTAGTTTCAAAAATAAAGACAATTTCTAAAAAATAGAAACTGAAGCAAAATCACCAGAGTTGATGTAAAATACGTCTTTGTTTTTGAACACTTTCCTTCAGCTGACCAATACCTGTTCAAAAATAATGCTTATGAAACACTGAAAACTGGCCTTATTGAGTCCTTAAGAAAAATAGTCATGGCTTCCCTGACCACTAAACATATAATATAAAAGGTAACAACTTACAATGTTAACCAGAAATACCAGTGAAAAGCAGCAATTCACACTTTTACTTTTGGTTTTTCATTATCCAGTAGAGTCATTTTACTCATTTTCATTCTAAAAGAAACAAAGGCCCCTGTAGGGCAGAACATCTGATGTGACCTTGTTTCTTCTATATTTGCTAATTAGGCAGAGTTGTAAGGAATATTTAGATTTGTCTTCTAATCCATGTTATAATTTATTAGGCTTTCTTGCACATTAACTATGACTATTTAATATGGTTCATGTTTATTACTGCCAATAGTCATCCCTTTCTTATAATGAATGCTTTGGTTTAAATGTCCATCAGTATGCAAAGTGTATGTCCAATTAAATTACTAATTAGAGCTTTAATGATTATTTATTACATACAAAGGTTCAAGAGTATATACTAGTAACCTCCCAATCCTTGGGGTAAAGAGAGGTGTTTGTAATAACTCAGTCAGTTCTCTTAGAACAATTCAGACAAGAGTAAGTGAAAATTTGAATCCATCACCTAAAAGGAAAATAACTAGGTACATTACACAGAGATGATGAGATAATAGTATCTGAATTATTAATTTTTCTCAAGATACATTTCATTTTAATGGGCAAATGGCTGATGAACCTGGCACCACAGATAAATGCATTTAAGGTAAAAAGCATAAAGGTACCAACATAGTTTCTCAAAAATGGCACGTTTAGTTCCTATGGGAATGAACAAACAGATACAGGGAATAAATATACTGAACAAGGGAGGAGTATCCCCAACCACTAAGAATTTGAATAAAATACTACAAAACACTGAATATGGTGAAAATGCAGATTGGACAAATATTCTTCCAAGAAATGACCATGAATAAGAAAAGAATGTGAACATCTTAGATTTGAAGCTTACAGTTACTTATAACAAGAGCTCAGAAAACAAACAAACAAATAAATAAATAAACTCATAATAGCTTTGACTTTAACACAAGGCTTCTTAATGAAGACTGAAAGATCAATGTAAAAACTGAGAGGGGCGTATGTCAAAGACAGCATACCCACCCTGAAATCTATAATCATGAAGTCTGCCAGCGAACACTGGCAGACCTGTGACTGCATTTTAATGGATTTTCATGGCTAAATTCTGAAAAGCTTCCAACATTCATCATAGAAAGGCTGTGTGTGAGTATATAACCCTTTTTAATTTATTTTAAGATTTTATTATTTTTAGAGAGAAGGGACGTGAGAGAGGCAGAGAGGGAGACAAACATCTACGTATGGTTGCCTTCCACCTGCCTCCAGCTAAGGATCTGGCTGGAGACCTGGTTTGCAACCTGGTTATGTGCCCTGGCTGGGGAATCAACTAGCAACCTTTGGGTTTGCAGGCTGGTGCCTTATCCTCTATGACACCAAACTATTTACTGCATGTAAGAGGTGGTTACACAGGCTCAGGAATATTAGGTACGGCCTTTGTCACCTTACATCATCACACACACACACACACACAAAATACAGTACAATATGACATTTTGAAGGGGAGATCACATTCACTTAACTTTTATTACAGTATATTGTTATAACCTCTAATTATTGTTCATCTCTCTGCCAAATTTATAAATTAAACTTTATCACAGGAGCGGGCAGAAGTAGGTTTATCATTGTTCATACTAATAAATAATAATACAAGAATAAACTCTGCTGTGCCTCACTTGCTTACAAGTGTAAAACAACCTTTGCTCATCCATGCACATGTAAGAAAGAATATAGTATATACAGAGCTTGGAACCGTCTGCACTTTCGGGCATCCACTGGGGGCCTGCTTTGGACTGCATCCCTGTAGGTAAGAGGGGACTACTGCACATGCTGCAATGTGAACAAAGGACACTGACAGCAGTGACGGATGGTTGATTCTGCAAGGCAATGAGAGGGAGTTTGAATATGCGTCCCAATGCCTCAGCAGTTCTACCTATCTGTTATTTGATAACTCTCTGAAAACAGAAACAATTGCCTACATTTTACCCTTCCATAAAGGGTCCCTATTTAGATGCCTCGCCTTGTAGGGTGGCAGGAAGGGAGATGGAGAGACAGAGACAAAGTTCATTCTGCTTATTCCAGACTAAGGCAGGCTTGCTCCTTTCTGCAGCCTTACTTCTAACTGCATGCTGGGAGTATGCCCTCAATGCCCCAATCTCACTCTCCATCTACTATTAAGGTCAAAAACTGTGGAAGCCCTGGCTGGTGGCACAGTGGATAAGGTGCCGGCCTGCAAACCTGGAAGTTGATGGTTTGACTCCCAGCCAGGGCACGTAACCAGGTTGCAAGTCAGGTCTCCAGCCAGGTCCGTAGCTGGAGGCAGGTGAAAGGGAACCATACATTGATGTCTCTCTCTCTCTCTCTCTGTTGCTCTCCCTATCCCTCTCTCTAAAAATAAGAAATAAAATCTTAAAAAAAAAAAAAAACTGTGGGACAGAAAATGTAACACATATACACACAATAAACACAATAACACAATTTTTCAAGTTCTCATGCCCGCAAGAAACTGTCACTACTTGAGTTGCTGTTGGTTTAACAATGTTAAATCAAATGAAATTATTATACTTAAGGCTGGGACATTGATAAGTTTGGAAAAGGGAAATTCAAGAATAGAAAAGTTACTGAATGGGGTACAGAACAGGAATACATTTATGTTGTTCTTTTGTGAAAAAGATCTAGGCTCTAAAATTAGATTGGGCGCTTGGTTTAAATTGCACGCAAGTTCTAGAAGCTAGATTTTAAAATCCCTGAATTGTACCTCTACTTTATAAATCTAGATGTACTTCTGTATTGTTTCGATCCATGGCACTAAAGGAACTATCTTAATTCTTTTGATCTATGCAAGCCTGAATGCTATTTTTATTTCTATCCTGAAAAAACACTATCTTGAACATCTTAAAGTGTTCTTTTTATTTGCGCTCTCTACATAGAATAAAAAATCTTCTAAATCAACAAGAGAAAAAATGTGTCTCATAGACTTTACTGCTGGCTTAGGAGACACTATCCTCCTGCATCCGTTCTGCTTCCTGGTGGCAACTTTACCTCTGCCCTACATGCAGGTCTTCTCCAGAGCTTTGGAATGCTCAAACTACATAACCTCTGGGGTAGAATCATCTGTTCACCTGCAATTCTCGACTTTATGTTTATGTTAGCTTCGTCTATATGTTCTTTCACCACTCTTGTGAGTGCTACAATCTGGACAAACAATGAGCTGATGAACTCCTTGTTTTTTTATATGCCACCCTGTTCCCAAATAAACTTGGAGGAGCTTAAATGGGTAGTAACAACCAAATACATTCAGTTTTATTTAATAAGAACCTTACTTAGCTTTTTTATGAGGTTCTAGCCAGTTACTATCTTTATGTGAGTCAAAAATTTCTTGGCTAAAAGCTTTTAAGGAGCCAGGCCAGTTCTCTAAGCCTATGATGCTCCCTTACAAACAAACAAACAAACAAACAGCCTTATCTTTGAGTCATTTACACAGAATATACCTTTCCTACTGAAGAGAAAAACTGAGGCATCTATTCTATCTTCTTGAGAGTCGTATATATCACTTTTAGAACCTCTTTGTATTGAAAGTATGTATTAAGACTCTAAAACTCAATCTACATTAACCTTACCTTAATTTTAATATTGAATACAAAAACAAGACACATTTACTTTCAGGTTTCTAGGCCAGGGTGCTAAAAATTTAAGGATATGCTATGGAGCAAAATCTTGGCAGCAAACTACCTTGGTGAGAATTCACAGATTCTCAGAATGAAGACGGGGCAAAAGGGCAGTTATAAGCAATACTGGAAGAGGATCTCAGGTACAATTGAGCGCATCACTTTAAGACATTAACTAGATTGCATGCAAATGCTGCAAAGAACAAATATAGGCAAATTCTCATTTACTATTCATTAAATACTTCAGAGTAGTAGTCAGGTTATTTTTGTCTTTAATAAAGTTAAGCTGTTAACAACAGTTCATGTGTATTTTTAAGTTACCTAATATTATCTTCAAGGACTGCTAGAATATTATCTCTAATGGTGATTATTAAAATACCTATCACTTTAGAAAGGAATTTCATTTCTCACTTTTTAGACTGAGCCATGTGGTGTACTTATAAGTGCACTATTAGTTATTAATAGAGCCTTGGTTTCATACTTTAAATGAACAGGAAATAGAAAATGAAGAATGAATAACAATACTTTTATCACCACCACATTCAGGATTATAAGTGTACTTATTTATTTGCCTCTCAACCTCTGGAGTAATAGAAAATCCTGTGCCAATCTCCATCATTACAGGTAGAAAATGAGGACTTTTCAAACTTAGAAAAATTCTAGTACTTAGAGCTTTTCAAAAAAGTGTTTTCTATATTTTAAAAAAGTATCTTTTTTACACTATTGTGTATCACATTTTTATTATAAATGGAAAAAATGCCAAACTAGGAGCTTGTGGAAATAACTTTATTTATGCTGAAAGGATTTTCAAATCAAAAACAAAATGGGGACAAGTATTATTCAGTAATAATTCAGCTGCAAAAATCTCTCTACCTGTTTCTCTTATAGCTATTTGCAACAATATTAACAGTCAAATGTGGCAAAAATGCCTTAAAGGTTTATATTCTGCATACACAGAATGGAGTCAGTATAAGCTATCACTATAAAACTCATTTTCAAGTCATCTTAACATTGTCTTCCTTGTTAATAATGTGTTCATGTTTAAAATGCCACTGGGATTATTAAATAATTATAAGCCACCTGTATAATATAACAATTTTAAAATAGGGTGGTACAGCCTATTTTGGAGTTAATCCTTATTTACACTAATACCCATAAACTGTTTGGAGATTCTGATAACAAAGGAACAGAAAACAGTTGTATGCTTTCCAGAATTTAAGTATCTCAAAACTCAAAATCCTTCAAAAAGAATGATCAAAAATGCAGCCCTGCTTTTACAACATAATGGAACAATAAAAAGTAACTTTGTATCTATCTTGCATATTTCCTAAAAAATGGAATTAATTTATACATACACATATGACAAGAGTTATGTATTTTGCTATTCAACTATGCATTTAAAACATGTAACCCCACTTACAAAGATAAAGCCTACAATGTACAATTTCTCAAGGCCAGCTCTTCCATATTCTTTCTTTCTACCAAGTCCCACTGCTTCATGCTTGTCAGTCTACTAAAAGCATGTAATTATGCAAAATAATTCTTCAGTTCCTATTTCTCTCTGGCCTAATTCTAAATGCTTGAATCATATTACTTCCACTGAACAGTTAGATCAACTTGTAAAGAATGAACAAATGGTTAATTATTAATGGTTGCCTTTATTGTCTCTCTAACCCAGACAGTTCCCAAAGTTTGAAATACTATGTACAAATTGTTCTACTACAATTTTACTGCAGCACTGAATCTATTCTTCCAAAGAAGGTACATTATATTTTTGTGCTTTGCTTCACTGGCCAGATTTCAAATTCTACATAGTCCATAAAGAACTTCAATATTAAATTCAAAAAACCTTTATGAAGTACCACTTATGAAAATAAGATTTATTATAACTGTTTAAAAACTACCACTTTAGAAATAAAAATAAAAATGTAATGAGCCCTGGCTGGTGTGCTTCAGTGGATTGGTCCCGGCCTGCAAACTGAGAGGTCACTGGTTCAATTTCCCAGTCAGGGCACATGACCAGGTGGCAAGCCAGGTCTCCAGCCAGGTCTGTAGCTGGAGGCAGGTGAAAGGTGACCATACATTGATGTTTCTCTCCCTTTCTTCCTCCTTCCCTTCCTGTCTCTCTGAAAATAATGAGTAAAGTCTTAAAAAACAAAACAAAAACCACCACCACCAATGTAATGAAAATCTGAAAAATATTATTATGTTCTCAGTTTTCTTAAAAACATTGTGATCAGCCCTGGCTGGTGTGGCTCACCAGAATGAGTGCTGGCCTGTGAACTAAGGTGTGGCCAGTTTGATTCCCAATCAAGGCATATGCCTGGGCTTTGGGCCAGGTCTCCAGCTGAGGACACAAGAGAGGCCACCATACATTGATGGTTCTCTCCCTCTCTTCCCCTCTCTCAAAACATAAATAAATAAAATCTAAAAAAAAATAAACCAAAACATTGCATCAGCCCTTTAAAAACTATTTACTATAAATCACTATAATTGTACTATCATAAAAATATGCTAATCCATAATCTCTGTGACATTAACGGTATTACAACAATTCATACCCATGCTCTTATGACATAGGTTTTTCCACTTTTCCTTCCTTGCTTCTTATAACATCTGGATGTTTTCAGTATGCCTACAATTATTGCCAGACCCAGACATTTAAACATTCTTGATATTTCAGAAGTATTTCAAAATTTTAAAGTCCTGAAAAGCAAGATTACGTTTAAAATACTACTCGCCCATATCTTTTACTAAAAGATGTTACATATTCCTTCTGATATGCCAGTCTATTCAAAACTGATCAACATTTAAACATTGAAAACTTAAGAGTAGAAATCAACATTACTAGGTAAAACCCTAACTTCACTTAATGAAACCGGCTGAAATAAGAACTCCTAAACACTCTGAAGTTACTATAATAAATTCACCAATTTGCAGATAGTAGCTAAAATAGAATAGTAACATGTGAATACTTACCTTTGAGTCATAATTTTGAAGGCATCTGGGAGGTAGCAGTCTGTATTCTCCATCTGAAATGGGTCAGCATCGCAGATCTTGTCATCCGTCCGCCCATAGTTGGCGCTCTCGATCATGATGACGTCACTGCCGGGACAGCGCAGGTCTATAGAGTAACCTTCACAGGACAGTTCTCGCCTAACCAACCCAAAAGGCAATGCTGCTCTGCTGAATCCTTTAAAAAAAATAATAAGATGAAAGAAAATTAACTTATTTATGAAGTGTGTTATTTAAACTGGGCATTCTCAAGTCATAATTCAGGTCTATCTTCAAGAGATGTCACACAAACTGTTATCCATTCATTCATTTATTTATTTAAATCCTTAGTTCTTTACTGGGTGTTGAGGGTTTGTTATTTCACATACAATCGCTATATTATTCATCTTTACAAGAGTTTAAAATTACTCTAAACAAGACACTTTCCGGATAATCTTGTCATCATCAGAAACTAGGTGGCTCTTTTTGAGCTAATTTACAGTAAAATGTCTAAACAATCAATGAATAATCATTTTACAAACATAGAATGCAACAACTGATGAAGAAACAGTTTGCATTATGTAACGGTATAAAAACTCTGCTGCACACTGGCATTGTAGGCTTACCGAATGCAGCTGTGTTCATTCCTGGGCATGGCATTATCTTAAAAATTCTTTTGTCTTAGCAGCGCCCCCCCCCCCCAATAACTAAGACACCACGACAGTAACATATTATTGAACAATAACTTATTTCAATTTATATATGTTTTATTTAAAATGGACAAAAACCAGCAGATGGACATTCTAAGGAGCCAGCACTGCTCCCAGACAATCCAGCCAAGTTCAAACACCCAGAAAGGGTTAGGTTCTCTAAGATTCAGTTTTGTTCACCTACAGAATGGAAATAAAAAACCGTCTGTGATGTTACTTTTACTACCTGTGTGACTCCGAAACATATGAAGTGCCTAATTTAAAATCCTGTACGAATTTATGTATATTGCATTAAGCAAGAGTATAGATAACCACTGTTCATGAGTCCTTTAAAAAGTCCCCAAATCAAATAAAAAGATTAAAGAGATTAGAAATTTAAGTTTAACCATTTTTCAACCAGGGGGCCCCAAAGCAGTAATAGCATAGAAGAAAAGGTAAAAGCAGAAGAAAAGCTAAGGACAACCAAGAAGAACTCTGTGTGAGAGAAGTATTATCTTCACCATCCTGGTATGCTACCTATGGGATAAGCTGCCTCTTTAAGAACTTGTCCTACACTGCCTCAATTTTCTAATTTCAGTTGTATAGCCTATTGCCATGTATAGTATTCTTGTTACAAAATATTACCCAATGACTTCAGTATCTTTTTTCTTATCTCTATTCTTTAATTACTCTACATCACAGGAATTACTCCTTTTTTAATTGAAAAACACCAATCCTCAGAAGTAAACTGTTTTAAAGTGTAAACTTCCAAGTTGAAGAGCTGGACTATGTTCAGTTCAATCTGAAGTCCATACTTTGCTCTCTTTTTAACTTTCACTGCTCAATGCCTCTCACTAATTTAGTGAATTATCAAGTCACTGAGGTAAATATGCTTCCTCTTTCTAAAATGAAAATAATCCTACAAAAGGGTTACTGGGTTACACATGAGTATGATTTAGAAAATTAGCAATTCTCAAACCTAGCTGACCTCTCAGTTCTCCTGAGAATACTAAAGGTGTAATTGAAATGAAGAGGGAAGGAAAGGACACAATTTGGAGCACAGAAATCTGTAGGGGATTGTGGCAAATCCCAGCTTTGGTAAGTTTTCACTAGAAAAGGTTATGGTCTTATAAAATTACTAAAAGTATGTGGAGAAGTGCATTAACAATGAAGAAGAAATAGTGAAACTGAGCTGGGAAAATGTCAAGACAAACAGAAAATAGGTCAATCTTTCTAAGACTTTATTTATGAATTTCCCCACATCCATAAATAAACTTTATATACTATGGGTCTGAGCCCTGGCTGGTAGCACAGTGGATAAGGTGCCGGCCTGCGAACCCAAAGGTCACCGGTTCGATTCCCCAGCCAGGGCACATAACCAGGTTGCAAGCCAGGTTTCCAGCCAGGCCTTCAGCTGGAGGCAGGTGAAAGGCAACCATACATTGATTCTTCTCTCCCTCTCCGCCCCTTTCCCTTCCCCTCTCTCTGAAAATAATAAATAAAATGTTTGAAAAACAAAAGATATACTGTACAGTAGGACCATGGTGTGCCTCAGGTCCCTTCAAAGTACGCACCTTGGGGTCTACATAGTTCTGCCAATTGCTATCACCTGCCCAGTCGTATTTTCCTGAATCTCATCAACAATCTGAAATCTCTTCCCTTTTAAAGGTGATTTTAGTTTCAGGAAAAGCCAGAAGTCACAGGGTGCCAAATACGGATTATAGTGGGGCTGAGTCACCTGTGAGATTTGATGTTTATTCTGCATGACACATGATGCACAAGCAAACATGTTGGTGATAAAGCTGTGGAGTCTATCAATCCCTCCCACTGACTAGGACAATGAAGTCGTCAATGCTCACACATGCTCATTTCAGTCCACTCTCCTTGGCTGCCAGGTTACACTAATGTCACTCAAACTGCTCTCCTTATAGTAACAATGGCTGGACTTTTTCCGGACACAACACACACACACACACACACACACACACACACACACACACACACACCCCATCACTTTCTGCTGCCCTGGCTGGTGTGGCTCAGTAGATTGAGTGCTGGCCTGCGAACCAAAAGGTTGCCAGTTCAATTCCAGGTCAGGGCACATGCCTGGGTTGCGGACCAAGTTCTCCGTTTGCAGCCATATGAGAGGCAACTGATATATGTTTCTCTTCCTTCCTTCCTTCTCCTCACTCTAAAAATTAATTAATTAATTAATTAATTTTTTATTGCAATTGCTTTCTTCCATTTTCCAGGTACTGAATTATACTGCCTTCACAAGTAATCCAGCTTAAACTAGTTCTATTACACTTATTTTATTTTATTTTATTTTATTTTTTCTTTTTTTAAGATTTTATTTCATTATTTTAGAAAGAGGGGAAGGGAGATAGGCAGAATGGGAGAGAGACATCAATGTATGGTTGCGTTTCACCTGCCTCCAGCCACAGACCTGACTGGAGACTTGGTTTGCAACCTGGTTATGTGCCCTGGCTGGGGAATCGAACCTGCGACCTTTGGGTTCGCAGGCCGGCACCTTATCCACTGTGCCACCAGCCAGGGCTACACTTATTTTAATTGAAACACTTTTGCATTTTCAAAAAGGACATTTACTTCTATTAAAAAAAGCTGTGTGGAAATTCAAACAAGTGACCACATAAAATTGTGCAACACTGCGTAAATAAAAACATTGCAATTAATATTAATTTTAAAAAATCAGTATTTTCACTAAGTGAAATGAAAAGGCACAACAACCTTATTTTCTATACACTAATGACTTAATAAATACATTGACGCTAATGGAAGGAATCATCATAAAGTATGGCAGCTATTTCCTAATTACACTTTCTTCCTTTGTACATAAAGTAATTCTTAACTATTTAAATTGGGTATTTTTAAGAACAATTTTTTAAAAAGTAACCTGTAAGACTGCATGACTGATACCTAAACATGAGTTTTCTCCAGAGTCATATGGTAAACATTTTTAAAAACATAGATCTTCAAGTCCTAATCAATCAGAATCTCTAGGTTGGTATCTGTTTGGGGAAGGAAAACTTGAATTTATTTGTGGTATATTGATATATGATACATAAGATGTGCCATGAATTTCTTCAATGTCTTTATAATATTTCTCTATTGAGATTATATATTTTTAAGTCACTGCCCTATTTCCCCTTTATTCTCCTACATTTTATTTTAATCTTTGGACATATTTTTAATAGAGTTATCTGCTAAGCCTAATGTCTGAGTCTGTATCAGAGGAAATTTCTACTGAATGTTTTTTTTCTCTGGAGTATGGTTCAACTTTCCAGTTTCTTCGCATGCCTTCTATCACTGTGTTGTTAAAAACTATACATAAGAACCAAGAGACTGTTAGCAACATTTGATTCAGATCTCTTTCCCCAGGGAACTGTTGCTGTTTGGTCTTTTCTTTCTAGTATCATGACTGGACTTAAATCTCCAGAATTCATCTCTGCAATAGATGAATTCTACGTCACTCCTATCTCTAATGGCTGCTGCATGATCTGTGTGTTAGGGAGAGCGTTCAGGAACCAGGATATGTTCAAGTCAGCCTGGGTTATTTTTTCCCATCGGCATAGGTGTATAGCTTCCAGTGTATCAAGAAAGCAGAGAAAACGTTTGGCTCTTTCATTTCCAAATGTTCCTGGCGAAGTTTCAGACTGGCCCGCCAGTCTCCACACCTGGGACCACGCCTCAGGCAGAGCTGCGGGTTTTCCTCATCCATTTCCCACAGACCTCACTGCTTTTACTGACAACACTGCTGAGCGGCAGTTCCCACCCTCCGTCCAAACCAAGCCAGTTTTCCCTGGCAGCAAAGTCACTGAATCTCAAGGCCAGTCTTACCCTAATGAAAGGACTAAAATCACAGGCGTGGAAAGGAGTTGCTGGGTGGGGCGGGGACAGGAGCAGCCCAGGCTGACAGGCTTTGAACTTCCATCGTTCACACAAGTTCTACCAGCTTTTCATAATTAGATGCTTCCCAAATTTCTTACATGGTTTTGCTTCATTTCCAGAGCCCTAAAATAAGTGTTGTTGACAATTCTGTCCAGGTTTATACTTGTTTGGGAGTAAGAGAATTTTTCACTCTTGTCACCAGAAGTCCCTCTAAAGACTACAAATAATTACTGACTATAAATCCTCAAAATAACTCTATGAGATTAGGTACTGTTATTGCTATTACAACCATTTTATAGAGGAAGAAACTGAAACACGGAAAATTACACTTTCCATGATCACAAATCCAGTAACAACGAAATCAAGGTTTAGAGCCTGGTAATTCAGTTCCCAGGTTCATGGTCTTAAATGTTACTTTAATGCCTCTCCAAATAATGACCATCAGCAGTAGGCTCCGGAGCTCCTGTTGTAGAGGGCATTGCTAGGGCATACTATGTGCTTCCAGTCTTAAAGAAAAGCCAAACAGGAAATAGTGGCTAATGGTTAAGTATCAATGGAAGTGGTCAGTCAACATACTCAACATAAAAAAAAAAAAAAAAAAAACCCTAGCTGGTGACAGAGTGGATAATACACCAGCCTGTGAACCCAAAGGTCGCTGGTTCGATTCCCAGCCAGGGCACATAACCAGGTTGCAAAGCCAGGTCTCCAGCTAGGTCTGTGGCTGGAGGCAGGTGAAAGGCAACCATACATTGATGTTTCTCTCTCCCTCTCTTCCTATCTCCCTTCCCCTCTCTCTGAAAAATAATAAATAAAATATTTAAAAAAAATCCAAATTAAAGCCTTTTACCCACATTATTACAATGACGTTTATTCTAAGATGTATGTTCAACTTATGTCTATTTCAACAAAGTAGAAAAGGGAGCATCCCAACCAGTAAAGTGTAATCCAATCCATCTTGCAGCCCTGACAATCAAAGAAAAAACTTGTGAGAGGCCCTGGGCGCAGCGGAATTAATCCTGCAGCTTTGTGCTGTGCAAACGTTGAGTTGTGCCAGATAGCGAAGCTTCGAGTAAAACGAACCGTTTGCTCCATTTTCTCCACTCTGAACAAATGATTTTGAAAAGACAATTGCCCCCCGCCAAACTATAAAACGTCAGGCAGTAACTGTGCTGGTGATTGGAATAAATACCTCCAGCAACAGGTGCGTGACTTGGGCCTGAAATCATTCACATTCAGGAGGTAACGCCTAATAAACAGATGCACTGCTACCAGATGGAAATTTGTGAGACCAGAACTGGAATTCTGTCACTGAATTTTGCATCATTTATGAGCATTTTTGCAAGAAGATATGTTACTGTGGCAATAAATAGTGCGTGCTGCTGTAAGCTTAGACTTGATTGGGAACATTGTGCTTTTCTAACATTGTTTCCATTCAGTCTGCTTTTTGCACAGTTCTGTAAAATCACACACTCCTAAAAAAGTCTTCTTAATAAGCTGTAATGTAAAATCTTCAACTTTTCCGGTACCATTTTTCTTAATTACTTGGAACTAAACCCTGTCATGGAGGCTGGTGTTAATACTACCTAGGGTTCCAGGAAGCACCCCAACTTCTGATTATCAGAGACTTCTACTATAGGACTGGGCTGGGACTTCAAGCCTGACTGAAATATTAACTCAGGCCAGAGTCTATCACCAGTGCTGGCATATGAAATATCTGACTTGGTCCTGTTTGTGTATGCTAATGAGGTTTCTGCCGACAATGGAAATGAGAAAAATACTTAATAAGGAGGGGACATGATTTCAACCAAGCTGAACTCTGGCTTCCAAGCTTCTGGGAAACTTATTTCCACTTAGACAAAAAAGGAATGCGAAAGCAAACCTTTAAAAGACTAAAGTATTTCACTAGCTGTTCAACTTTTTCGTTTATCTCTATGTATGCATGAGGTCATGAAAACAAAATTTTTGCAAGTCAAGGATGTGTAATAAAACTGTCCTTTGTACACAGCCTGTTAAAAACTTATTTCATGTATGTTTGCAGAATGTCAATTTGGTTTAGTTACCCTATTACTCCACTTAAGAAATAACTTTATCAATCAAAACCTAAAATATCTGAAGTATTTTACTCATTAACATTATGATCCTTTAAACTGTCAGCATTATGTGAGGAGCCAAATTATGATAGTGGAGGAAAAAAAAAAAACTAGCTTCACCTTTGAACTTGTTTTCTCTTTCATATCAAAACTAAAGTAGAAAAAAGAATTCAGTGACATCTCCCAGCTTAAGCACACTGACCTTGTAAATGTAGCAATCTTGAGTGTAATTTTGGTTATGACCATGAAACACCAGTCAAATCCTGACAGAAATATAAAGTGCTTGCAAAAGAAAATTTAAGATTATGTAACTACACAATAATCATACTATACATAAGTGATAAGCCTTGGATTCTTGGGTCACTTATTTACAAGCTGTTTCTTTTTATTTTTGAATATATTTTAAATTATGAAGAGCTTCAAATTGTTTCCTAAGAAGAATATTTAGGTTTAAGCAAAGATTATACACAAAATACTGTGAATTCAATTGGCACACAAATTGGCACACACAAAAAATTACTAACAAATGCTTGATGAAAAAATTAATGCATAATTAAAGCCAATTATGGAAACAACAAGGGTTTCCTGGGATTCACTGAATAACAAAATACTGGGCACACTATGATGGTCAAAGGTAAAAACTGATTTTTTAGAATGTTATTAGTAGTTAGGTTCAAATACTACTACTTCTGAAACCCTCTTGATATTTTGGGAAGAAAGTATACAAGTCCTTCTTGACATTTTGGGGATTAAATTCCTCATTAAAAAGAAATTAATCTCTCTGGTGGCTCACTGGAATGACGCCAACCTGCATACCCAAAAGCCGCTGGTTTGATTCCCAGTCAGGGCACATAACAGGTTGCAAGCCAGGTCTCTAGCCAGGTCTGTAGCTGGAGGCGGGAGAAAGGCAACCAGACATTCATGTTTCTCTCCCTTTTTTTCCTCCCTCCCTGTCCTTAAAATAATAAAATTGTAAAAAAAAAAAATTAATCTCTCCACTAAAAAACTTGTACGCCATGATTAATAATTCACAAGTGTCATTAGAGTAAAACAATTTACAAGTTATTAAATACTATCAGTTTAATTCTGAACTTGAAAAGAAAAATTCCTGATAATTGTGTCTATTAAAAATAATATATGCCGGATTGACTTTGGGGGGAGTGGGTGGGTGGGGAGGGGGACAGAGGGGAGTAAAAAGGGGATGGATGTAATACAACAACAATAAAATTTTTAAAAAAAGAAAATGTTTTATTAAAAATTCAGATGTCATTAAATTAAAAAAAAATTCAGATGTCAGAGACCAAAAATATAACAAAGAGGACGTCTTTACGTCCCCAAATCAGTGGGACTTAAAATGACGAAAAATATCCTTAAATGACAGACCTGCTAAGGTTCAAAATCATCCAGAGGTTGAGGTCTTTAGTCACATAAAAGCATCACAAAAACCAGAAGAGCAACTTAACCTTCCTCTTTTCAATTCCCCCAGAAAAACAGGGACTACTTTTACATTTATTATTTTTTATAACTAGTTAAAACCAGTTTAACTTTAAGAAGTTGCTGTGAGAAATGCAGTTTCTCAAGTCATTCACATTGACCAAATTAAAATTCTTAACTAATTCCATAATAATTTATTTACTGATAACAAGAAAATTAGGAAATGATCACAAAGTAACAAAATTTAAAAATTGCATTATTTCCTTGGTTAAAATTTGTTTCTACCACCATTGTGATTATATAATATAATCTTCTCACAGTTTTTTTTTGTTTTTTTTTTTTTTGCTGTGCTTCTGGTACCAGAAATTTCATTAGCTTTCCTGACCACACCCAACCTCAGGATGTTTGTTCTTAAAAGAGGTTAAATAAGAAACAAAAAAGGCAAAACTATGAGACTTGTTCCCTCATCCAATGACTCACTTCAAAAGCCATGCCATACCGGAGGAAGGCTTCTCTTCCTTTGCTATATTGGTCTGATGAATAAAGCTATTTAATGAGTGGAGAGCCCACAAAGTATTCCCCAGGCAGGTCTCCCAGATCCAAGAGTCAAAATCTGGATTCTATGACTTTTTTTGTTAATGCCTTGTTATCTTTCAACATAAACGAGAAAAATAATTTTAAGCTACACAAAATTGTTACCTATATTTCATTTTTAAATTTTATCATAATTCCATCTTTTTTTAAGAGTTTTCTTTTTAAAGATGGAAACTTAAAAATGATTTTTTAATATTTTATTTATTATTTTTAGAGAGAGGGGGAAAGAGGCAGACAGGGAGAGACATCAATGTATGGTTACATTTCACATTGGCTTCTGCTACGGACCTGGCTGGAGACCTGCCTTACAACCTGGTTATGTGCCCTGGCTGGGAATTGAACCAGCAACCTTTGGGTTTGCAGGCCAGCACCTTATCCACTGTACCACCAGCCAGAGTCATCTTTTAAAAGGTACATTTAAGTCTAATCACAAGAGGGACAACAATGTATATGAATATAAGATATCCATGTCAATTAACTTTTATTTAGCAACAGTGATCTTTAAAGAGGTCGAGAAGATACCAGGGTAACAAGTGGCCTCTTCAGTAAAGGTATCTACTATACGGTGTGTATGGAGGGAAGTGGGGGGGCAGGGTGTCCATTTATAGCAATTATAAATTTTATTTGAGTTAACTAACTACATTGAAACTGCACTAGATCCACCCACTTATTTTGCTCAATCACAAACAGTAATCCAATGAGATCATATACAACCACAGCTGATTCAAATGAATGAATGTTCTAGAAGGGATTGGCTTTATAATTCCATAAACTTGAGGTACATAATTCTCACTTCCAGTTGGAAAGGTTCAGACAGCCTGAAACCAGTTTTGACTCTTACATCTTGACTTTTCACAAACCGTTACCCACACTAACAGTTGGATTATTTAAAAAGTGTCAGGCATTTAACCTTTTTCCCACTGAAGGGAGAAATTTGCTGTCTTTCTTCCTAGCTGCTGTCAGTCTTTCCTCCAAATCTCAAGATACCCATTCTTAAAGTTATGACTTTTTTTAAACAACTAAATCTACTGCTATTTATCAAAGATAATAGAAAGGCTTTTCTGCTAAAGGTATAAGAAGGTATTTTCCAACATGGTTCTAGAAGGAAAAAAAAATGTTTAAGTCTTTCCCACCTCCAGAAATAATTAGACCTAAGTTAATTTTTTAAGTTTTTCTCCTTTTCCCCTAAACAATGTTTAAAATTTTATTCTAAATTATTCTACATAAATGGAATTTTAAAACCCAATCTAAACGGTCACTACTAACATAGAAGACTCTTCCTTTACAGCTGAAGGTTATTTTTAACTCATGAACAGTTGTAAAGATAGATCTCTTAAACTATATACAGAGCGATAAAACAACTAATCAAGTAATAGAATATTTTTAAAAATTACTTCAGCCAACATTGTACTGCTGTGCTATTACTTTTCCCAATGTTCCTGGACCAATTAAAACTGTAAGATGAAAAAAAAATGAGTGAAACCCGATACTGTAATGAGCCGGTTTTGTGAATTTCACTTCAAAGTACAAAGTCAGGGCACATAACCAGGTTGCAAGCCAGGTCCATACCTGGAGGCAGGTGAAAGGCAACCATACATTGATATCTCTCCCCCTCTCTGACTCTCTATCTTCCCCTCTCACTAAAAATAATAAATAAAATATTTTTTAAAAATACAAGGTCAAAATAATCAAAATCACCACCAAATAGAAAACAGCATTTCTAAATTATCTCTTACAAACATCTTTGGCAACCTCTTGAAGATGTTGCTCAATTATTCATCCACCCATTTGTATTTGTGTCTTTAGATCATTCTAATTCCTCCACTAAACCCTGAAATGAGCCATGGAAACAAAAAATTCTCTAGCTGGAGGCAGCTCCGTCACCTCCACAAGCTACGGAAAGCCTACAAAAGGTACAATCTTTCTGAAAAGAACCTTACCAGCCCTGGCTGGTGGCACAGTGGATAAGGCACCAGCCTGCAAACCCAAAGGTCACTGGTTCAATCCCCAGCCAGGGCACATAGCCAGGTTGTGAGCCAGGTCTCCAGCCAAGTCTGTAGCTGGAGGCAGGTAGAAGGCAACCATACATTAATGTCTCTCTCCCTCTCTCTAAAACAAAGAAGGGAGGGAAAAAAAAAGAACCTTACCACATTCCTTTTATAAGATTATATTTTTAAAAGAATCTAAAAATTTAACAAAGATTTAAATAAAGACATTCATAATAATAAAAATAATTGAGACAAAGTAAAGGACCAAGCTGGAAAATGGTTTAAAAGACAAATATCATATGATTTCATTTCTCTGTGGAACCTGAAGAATACAAACAGAAACAGAAACAGACATACAGATACCAAGAACATGCTGATTGTTGGCAGAGGGGAGGGGAGTTAGGGGAGTTAGAAAAAAGGTGAACAGATTGAAAAATATGGATGGTAGTTATGAACAGTCACGGGGATGTAAAGTACAGCATAGGGAATATAGTCAATGATATTGTTAATAACTATGCAATGGTGCCACATGTGTGCTGGCAACAGTAAGAGGAACACTTTGTCAAGTTATGATTGTCTAACCGCTATGGTGTGCACCTGAAACTAAGACAAACACTGAATGTAAATGCTAATTCAAAAAACTTTAAATTGGTAATACAGAATATGATACAACCCTAGTGAAAAAAATTCTATTACAAGTATTATAAACAATATTATAATACTATTTTGTGATTTGGTAATGTGGTTCCAGAAAAATTATGCAAAATAATTATCAATCTACTTCAATATACATTTGCATAAGAAAAAAAAAGTCAGTGGAAACCCTTTTGGTATAGCAGTGACTAGCTCATCAAAAAAACCCACTAAGCTCAGAAACCAGGGAGCTGGTGAAAACTGGCCACCATCCCTGAGGTGCCAAGAAGCAAAAGATGGGTTAAAGTGAGGAGGTAAACAAAACAGCACTCGACATAGGGATAACCTAAGTCTTGTTCCGCTTTATAAGAGTGTTTCCTTTGCCTTCTTAGTTCTGAGCAACAGGACTCCGTACATCTGAGATACCTTTTCCTCAGATAATCTGTGACCAAAAACATTTATTCAATACGAAAAGAAGTATTTTGCTTAAACAGGGCTCTGTCTCCTACAGATTGCATGGGACTTTCCATCTCCCCATCTCTCTCCCAACTTATCATCACCTTCTTGCTCTTTTGTTCAAAATTCCATGTCCCCCATCAACTCAATCCAGGCTTCTGCTCAGTGCACCCTACCATGGTTGCCACTTTGCTGACATTTCTGTGTTAACCCTTACAGGCTGAAAGATGGATGAGTGATCTAGTTTTATGAAATCATTCATATAAAAAAAGGGCAGTAAATGGTACCTGTGACACCATGGTGCTATGCAGAAAATGCCATTTATTCTATATAATTCATCAAAATGTACCAATTTAATCTGTTTAACAAACTGAGTCAAACAATTTATTCATAATCTGAAATCGAGCATGTGCATTCCTACCTTTGTAACTTTCTTCATACCATGCTCCCCATTTGAGATTCCCTCCAGTACGCTCAGCTTCTCCCCTCCCCACCTCATTTTGGGGTCATGAGCTCCCTCCTCTTAAGGCCTTTAGCAGAAGATACAGTATGAAACTATCAAGGCACTAACTTAAAAGGCAGGCCTGATTCAGAGATGAGATAACTTCAGCAATTAGCACACAAATTATGTCCCTAAGACTCCCCAAATCACTGTAACAAATGTTAGGTTTTCCAAAGCAAAGCTTTAAAGGAAGGGTCACTGTAGGTTATGGTAGTGGCTGGCATACACTACTCTTGTATACCGAGTTTTACCGAAATGGCAAAGGGCCGGAACATGCATATCCTAAGGATGCCCCAAGAAGATGGAAACAAGGAATCACTCCCACTCTTGAGTGAGATGCCCGCTCCATCTCCCTACATCTCTCGGGTCTTCCAATTTCTGGTTGCTAGTTTCTGCTCTGCTCTGCAACAGTACTCTGGCAAACCTGTCAGCCACATTCACTTGTAGAAATGTAGCCACTTATATCCCACAGGATGGCTAATTTGCTGGCTTGTTTCCTGTGCTTTAAAATCTAGTTCTTAGCTGCACTATCTTGAAGGTCTTGGTCTTCTGGGAGAAGAAGGCTATTTCTAGGAACTTGTGAAACATACGCTATTTTGCAACTGTACAATATATAGCAAAGACCATCTAAGATTTGGACCTGCATAACCTCTGTTTCCTAGGTGAGTAATGTTCACAAGTAAAAATTCTGAACTTCATTTTCCCTATCTGTGAAATTGAGAAAATTATGATTCCTGTATCTCATAGGATTTTGTAAGGAGTAAATGAGTTACCAGATTTTATTATATATTAAGATTTTATTCATTATTTTCATAGAGAAGGAGGAAGAAAGGGAGAGAAGAATCAATGTGTGGTTGCCTTTCACCTGCCTTGATCCAGCTGGAGGCCTGGCTGGAGACCTGGCTTGCAACCTGGTGATGCGCCCTGGCTGGGAAAACCAGCGACCTTTGGGTTTGTAGGCCGGTGCCAATCCACTGAGCCACACCAGACTTAGTCGTCAAAACAGTTCTTGGTAACTGTTAAGTGCTCAATTTTGCCAGCAGACTCTGCTTAAAAGTGGTACATTTGACACCAGGGCATAAGTTCTAGATTCCATTTCCAGTGAAATAAGGAAACAGCCTAAGTGGTAAACTATCAACCAGATGGAATTGAACAACTCATTGTATGTAGACAATCTGCAGGTTATGAAATCATAATTGCAGGTCATTAGAGATTAGCTTGCCCTTACTGCTCCCATATCTCTTCCCTATACTTGGAGGACTCAAAGTTCACTTCCCAGTTGTGTGTGTACATACATGCATACACGTACACAGTACACTGGAACGTAGGTCAGGAAAAACCAACCAACCAACCAACCAACAGGGATTTGCAGTAATTCAGAGTACTCTACACACAATGTACATTATCCTATTTCATTATCACAATGATCCTGGCTGAATCCACAGAAGATCCTGGCTGCTTGGAGACATCTTCTCTGATCACATACTGAAGCCATGTTAAACCTTACCTCGAACTGTGTTCTAATTTTGACAATACACCATGGACATTCCCTGCACTTAACCACATGGCTCCAAATTTATCTACTTATGTGTTCCTTCTTTTAACAAACAGATGGATGTCCTTTGCTACTTGAGTTAACTCATGTTTGCACTTGCACTATCTTTTGTGTAAAATTACCGGTCAACAATATTAAGACTAAAAATTCCTTGAAGGCAGGGATAAATACTTACTCTTGTTTTTATCCCAAGTCCAATGCTCGGGTATATGTAACTTGATGTTAATTTTACAGCTCAGAAAATCGGAGACTATTTAGACCTTATCCAAGGTAACATTCATAAATAAGGAATCACAAGACTGCTTTAATGCTCCTCTCACTCTACCGTGCTACCTTGTCAAATTCTATCAGGAGTTAATTTTTTAGATTCCAGGCCATTCTACTTCAGCACCCTTTTACCCTATTTACTGTGGGTATTATTTTAATCCAAAGAAATCTTTCCTAGATATTTAAATGAAATCCATCAAATACACATTTAAAGAGACACACTAATTTTTCACAGATTTTTCAATAGGTTTTTTAAAAATTTTGTGAACTGTATTTTTGAACATATAATTCTTTTACATTTGTATATTATAAAAGTGGAAATGTTATTTGAAACTCTAATGAGCAAAATGTCAAGTCATCTAAAAGTTAGGAACAAACATTTTAATGATGAAAATGTCACTGCACGTAATTACTATGTAATTCAGATATCAGCATTTGTTAGTGCCAAAACCAAATGACCATAGACTATAAAAATCTCTGTAGGTTTCAAAAAAAAAAAAAAGTTCTATATCTTGGTCTATTGCCTTGGTGACTTTTGCTTTCACTGTCTAGTACAAAGTCAGTTTGTTGACTAAATTAATCACCATAATAAAATTCCATTTTATCATTTCTGAGGAAATACACCTGCCTACAACACATTATTATTTTGTACTAAGTATATATTAGAAACATATATGGACAGTCCTCTGTAGATATCAAAAAACAAGGGCACAAACAACAAAAACCAAATATACACCCAGATTATTCTATGCAAGAGGAGCCACAGAGAAAGTTTTCCTAAGTCTTATAAAGCCTGAGGAAGAACCTGTCGGGATGCGGTTTCCGAGGATGAAATGCAACTGTATGTGTTTTCAGACAGGGGCTGTCATCTTGCCAACGCCGCTGTATCTCAATCTCCTGTTTTACTAACAATTTTACCTTAACTGAAAAAATCAAATGTAACCACTATTCCTAAACAATTCCTCCCATTTACTTTTTCAGACTCGACGTGTTATATACATTATATGGTCTAAAAAAATAAGAAAACTTTGTATTAATATGAGAGAAGCTGACAGAAGGCAGTAATTAAATGGTGAATTGTCTGGATGTGAAAGGGGAAAAAAATAAAGTACACATTGGTGGTTACAGAATAGACAGGGGGATGTTAAGAACAAAGGAAATAGAGAAAATAAAGAGCTTATTGCATGACTCATGGACATGAACTAAGGGGGGCATTGCTGAAGGGAATGGGGTACTGGGTAGAAGGGGACAAAGGAGGGAAAATTGGGACAACTGTAGTAGCAAAATAAATAAAATATATTAAATTTAAAAAATCAAAAATAAGATACACTGGTATCAAAAATCTAATAACTTGGGTAACAAAAAGTATGTAGCTATCTTTAATAAGCAACTCCACTATTTCTCAGGTATAAGTAGGAAATTTTTCCTGCTATCTTCCAGTGTCCATCATGCTATACTATGAAATCACAAGCTTTCTGACTAAAATCGTTTCTATTCTGTTCACAAACTACATTCACAGCACCTAAAAATGTGGATACTTAATAAGCACATGTTAACATGTCTAAATGTTATTAAATGAACTTTTCATTCCCTGAGATAATTTCTCTTTTCTTTAAGATTTTATTTTTTATTATTTTTAAAGAGAGGGGAAAGGAGGGAGGCAGAGAGGGAGAAACATCTATGTATGGTTGCCTTTCACCTGCCTCCAGCTATAAATCTGGCTGGAGACCTGGCTTGCAACCTGATTATGTGCCCTGACTGGGGAATTGAACCAGTAACCTTTGGGTTCGCACTCCGGCGCCTTATCCACTGTGCCACCAGCCAGGGCTAAGGTAATTTCATTTATAATCTTCCGAACTTAATTTCCCATTATATACCTTATTTTTTTACTGCCTATTTCCATGGCTTAGTTCATTTATTCTTCACCAAAAGATTCAATGAATGGCTGCCATGTACTAAAAAAAAACACTAATATGCTGAAATGAAATTCTGCAGTTTCAAGTTTTAAGCAGCTCAGTCTTAAAAGTATGAAGCCGGAGCACATCATACAGTGAGAGAAGGGTGAGTAACCTCACAAAAGACGGAAAACTATCTTGACAGTAAAGACGGCGAGAAAGATTTCTTAGGAAAGGCAACATATAAAAATCCCCAATGTTGAGAATATACACTGTGAAACAGGTCAGGATCTGCCAGGAGTGAAATGACAAAATGATCATTTCAAGGCCATTTTTCAACCTACAGCTATTATTTCATTCTGACACCTCACATTTTATAAATAAACTACATTATATGAAAAGCACAGTTTTGAAAGTATTCTATGAAAATTTTTTTCTCACTATCACTTTTGTTTCATCGGCAAGGCTAGCCTCAATTCAGTCACTCAACATTTCACGTATATTCACTTGGGTATTTTGCAAAAGTATCAAAAACTGATTCAGTATTTCCATAATACTAAATTGGAACGCCACAGCTGAGAAACTCAATGAAACTCAATTAGTGCGCTATATAAGGATTGTCAAACTAATTTACTGTTTATTCTAAGACGGTTTCTTACTCACTGTAAAAGTCTCTGCTCGCATTGCATGACTGGCCCTTCTAAAATTCTCCCAGAACTCACTGTCTCCACACCTGGAATCTGCCTGTACTTGGATTGAACTTTCCTCCCTTCATCTTGCAGAAATAGCTTGACAGCTCCCCGCCCAGCCTAAGTGTGGCATGTAAGGCCTCCTGCCTCTCTACTCACATTCATTGTCCAAACCCATCTCTCAATTTTGTTCCCCAAATGAATCAAATCATAACTCTACTTTCAAGAACGTATTCTAATGTCATGAGGTATTCTCTAAGCCTGACAATCAAAATGAAACATTTGTTCTTTATACTCTCATAGGTTTTGTACAGCCTAAATTATCACACTTATTAATTAGGAATAATCACAATTTATACTTGTACCTTTCCTTTTAATCTTTTTATTCCTGAAAGGGTCTGGATGTGATAAATTCTATATGTTTAATTGTAACCTAAAATAAATCTAAGTAAAATTTCATTTGTGGATACTGGAACTAGGAAAGACTTTAGCAGACTCATCCTAGTGTTTCTTTTTATGCATCATCTTATATATTTTAACAATATTCCACAGGCATAATACTCTACATCAAAACAAAATATATTTATTATGTTCACAAACACTATAGCTTTTTTTACAAATACTCATATTATATGTAATGTACTCTAATTGCTATTCGCTTTCATTTAAGTGCTGCTCATATCCACTAAATACTGTCTTCACAAACTGATAATGGATGGCAATCTACAATTAGAAAAGCACTAGCCTAGTCCAAATCGGAAAATAAGGAAGTAAGAATCCATAATGCCACTGATCACACCACCTCAGCAATTGTTCTGCAGTTTCCATGTTCATTCTGTGTATTCTTCCAATTGGTTCGGACAGAAATCTGAAGCTTCCAATAGTACTCAAAGTTCAACCCTGGACCAAGGAATGAATCTCCTTTAATATTTAATATCACTTAAAATTTACTTATAATAATCCCTATTAAATAGCAATAATATCTACTCAGAGTGTCTAGCTTTGGCTAATTACACTAGAGGGCACTTTTCAATATCTCTAGACTTCAACACTAAGTGCACCTTTCTCAGAAAGTGTGTCACATTCCTGGAATTTCAGAGCTACAGTCTTTTAATCCATTACCAGTTTTCTACCAAGGGATTACTGTCTTGTTTTTCTTACATTAATTATATATAGAGATTCCTCAGGCAGAAATTCTGACAGAAAGAATGTAAACTAGCTAAGCAGATGCTATTTTAATTTAAAAGAACACACGCAGATCATTCATTATGAATAGAAAGGTTTAATATTATTTTTGTCAGTTTTTGTTGTTTAAATAAAAACCCCATGTTAAAAACTTCACATTTGATTATTAATAATGCAGAATAAGTAGTTAACGGAACAGCTTCACCTGCCAGTTAATAAGTATCTGAGAAATATTGGGAAAGAGAAAACATAGGAAATACAAAATTATCTGACAGTTAACTCACTTTAAGAAGCTGAGCTTTCGAGTAATATAAAAGGTACATAATTATGCAGGTTAATTGCAAAATTATGTATTTTACATCTGAAATGATTATGCCCTGATACAAACTATTTTAAATCGCTTTCAACAAAAAAAGGGCAAGTATACTTGTTGGCAGCCATACTTCTCTGAAGATCCCCAGGGGGGCCATATGTAACATTCTAGTAAGTATCGATTAACAACATCACCCAGCATAAATCCATTTAAGTTAACTGCTACCAACAATGACCTGTCTACATTTTCCAAAGGCTAAAGTTAAGCCTAATTTGTCCCTGGTTTAGAGGAACATCAGTTCAGAATTGTTTTAGTGCACATCTTAACAGGAGTAACGGGATATTCAAATATGGGGGGGGGGGGGATGCACGAGAACCCCAATCCTTAATTCTATCACAGAACAAGGTATTGAAGTAGTCAACAATAAAGCACAATGAATCCTCCATCTGGTAGTCATGGAAACCACTTTGCCTCTGCCCTAATGGCTGCGGTCCCCATTTTGCCCTTTTTGACACCAGGCTTTATCCTGCATTTTGGTCAGAGACTGAGAAAGTAGCTTTTCTGTTCCTCTCAGTCAATCGTGTAACATTCATTGAGCTTGACCGAACAGGGCTGTGCAACCATACAGACACTGATTTCAAAGCCTTTCCTTTTCTATACAGAGACAGTAATTAACTAGTAAGCAGCAGTATATTCTTATCAAGCTTTTGATAAGATATGGAACCAAGGCACCTTGGCAGTCCTTAGAGCTATATTTATAGGGAGTTTCTACTAATAGGAAACAGTAATCATTAATATCTTAACATACAACCTCAATTTTAAAATATTCCTTTGAATATAAAGATGAAATAGCAAGTTTGAAAAAGATATAAAGATCAATATTTGCATTAAAACATTAATGGAGCATCTTTAAACCAAATACTGTAAGTAAAACAGTAAAATCAGTTCTTGCTGGTAGCACAGTGGATAAGGCACAGGCCTGCGAACCCAAAGGTCGCTGGTTCAATTCCCCAGCCAGGGCACATAACCAGGTTGCAAGCCAGGTCTCCAGCCAGGTCCTTAGCTGGAGGCAGGTGAAAGGCAACCGTAAATTGAGGTCTCTCTCCCTCTCTTCCTTCCCCTCTCTCTAAAAATAATAAATAAAATCTTAAAAAAAAAACAAAAAAAAAAAAAACAGTAAAATCAGTGACAAATATATTATTAATTGCTCAAAATGGTTTACTTAACTTTCCCCTCATTACGTCAACATTTTATATATAAAAATTGCAATTTTACGTCTCTAAGTCCATACAGTTTCCGTTATTTCCTATTAATTGTTTTGATTTCCTGAACTCAGCAGTATTGGTACAGTATTAGGAGAAACCCAGGGTAACTTACTAGGTTAAGTAGCTAGGACATAAAAAAATCTCATGACATAAAATTTATTGGTTATCTTTTCATTTTCACATTACATCCTAATAAGCCCATCGAGTAAGTTAAAAATATCCTAAGTCAGGGGGAGGGGGGAGGCAGAGGCAAGGAAGGGGAGCAGCTTAGACAAGAACCTAGTATAAAGGAACCACAGACATGGACAACAGGTGGGATTGACTTTGGGGGGAATGGGTGGGTTGGGAGGGGGACAGAGGGGAGCAAAAGGGGGGTGGATGTAATACAACAACAATACAATTTTTAAAAAAGAGAAAAAAAAGAAAAAGAAAAATTAAACATCTAAAGAGACCATATATTCATAATATTATGAATTATGAATTATATTCATAAATTCATCTTAAGTCAGAACTGAATTTCATACATGTAACCATCCAGAGCATCAGAGCTCAGATCTACCGGATATCAGAGCTTAAGCCTGGCCTACCCTAAACATGCTCAAAAGAATTACCTTAGTCTACAGTTGGGCAAAATCATCTCCCTGCCACTGCCCAGCATCACAAAGACATTATTGTACTACAGGAAAAGATCAAAATTCAAAGTAGTTTCTACTGAATGTGAATTACTCTCGCACCATCAAAAGTCCAAAAATCATAAGCCAAATCATTTTAGGTCAAGGACTATCTGCACATTATTTTAGGACTAGTAACTACGTGTCTTTGAAAATAGAGGAGTATTTACACTTCTTCAAAATCTACATCAAAGCTTCATGATTTATAAAAATAGGTGTGAAAACAACAAGATCCCAAACGATCCTACTAACCACATTATGTTAATTGGACTCTTAGTTAATAGTGGCATCTAATTTTCTTGGTCCAACCAATAACCCATGAACAAAACTACTTTTTGTAGTACTTTAATACTCAAATAGTGTTAGATGTTACACTGAAAAAGAAAATTCTCTGCTTAAGTTCTCTCATGAAATACACCATTATGAAAATAAAATTAGTAACTTCTCAGACCAAAGCAACATATCTTGTAAACTCCTCTCTCTCCCAATGAAACCCACCAGGCTGGAACTGGGGAATTTAATTATGTGCTCCTTCCAGCTCCACAAACCAACTAATGTTGCCAACTGCCTTCCAACTAACAGTAAACAGTGACTGACCATTTAAGATGTCAACAAAAGACATAATTAAGTAGAAAAAAAATGTTGTCAATAAAACATGGCTACAACATCTGAAACTTCAAAACTTCGAAAAGAAAAGAAGGACGGCATGATTTGGATTATTTGTGCAGTCAATATACCTTAACCACTAACAAATTTAGTCAAATAAGGGAAAGAGAAAAGTCACAAAAACATTTGTGGAGAACTTTTATGCAACTGAAGGTTAAAACACATTTTCTCAACTAGGACTTCACATAGCTTTACATAAAAATGGCTGAGTATCTGTTTTCCCAATTCTGCTAATCTAGATGCATTGGAGAGAAGTTGATGTATGCCCTACAATAGATGTGTTAAGTCTTAATTATCTACCAGAACCAGTTGAAAGGGACCGGTATAACATCTGATAAACTATAAAAGCAGGTTCGTTTTCAATTTAAAACATGTCATGGAAACAAAAGGCATTTAGTCTCTCCCTCAGGGTTATCTGCTACCCATAAAGTTAACTTGTTTGTTTACAATGTTTCTAATTTTTCAAACTGTATTCATGTTCATTATATGTTTATCCATATAAACAGCTCTAATTATTTGGACATGCTTTGCAGAAAGCATGATTTTGTTTCACTGGAAAAGGGGTATTTTTACTGTAATTTTATTTTTTAGATAAAATTGACTTTCACTGTGATGAGTATCAAAGAGCCTAGAATCTATGTGAAATGCTGTATGAGTAGCATATTTGGCTAAAATCCTTCAATAGGCTTCTCTATTAGTGTCTCTTAGTTAAACAGTAGTTGAAATCAGTAAACTCTGCAAACCACAGCATTATGGGGGTCAGCGGGGAGTGAGGGTCATTCTACCCATGTAGCACCAACCTGATTCTTAAATTTAATGAACTTCCTTATTCTACACAAAAGATTTATGCCACGAATCATTACTTTTCTTTCTTCAGATTTTTCCTCAAATACCTAAAATTAGAAAACAAACTTTGCAAATTCTGTGTAACTTAACAGCTTCTATATCTACTTATGGTGGCATACCAGAAAGCAGGAGTATCAACAGAAACAGAGGATTCAGGAGAAAAGAAAGGAGAGGGAGTAAATTTCTATATAATTTGTGCATTCAAGGAAAGAAAATGGGTAGTAGAAAAAAAGAACAGGCTAATGAAATCAAACAAATATTCACCAACCATCACTTGGGTGACTTAGCAAAATCTGAAGCAGATAGGGTAAGACTAAACTAAGACTTTGTCTTTACCTTGAATAGTTTGAGATCTATTGGAGGAGCAAAGAAATAAATTCATATAAGAACACACACACACGTGGACAAAAGTAGGTCTGCACTTGTGAGTACATGAAACAGAATTTATTCTTGCATTATTATTTATTAATTATTGCATTATTTATTTGGATTACAACTGTAAACTTACTTTAGCCTACCCCTGTATGCATGTGTGTGTATAAATATTTAATTATGTGGCACGGGCTGTGTGTGGTGTAAAAAAATGGGAGTAAAGAAAGATTAATGAAAATGGGAGCTGTGGGGAAAAAAATGTTATAAAGAAGAGAAGGTCTAAGCTTAAACTTGAAAGATGAGCAGATGATGGACAATACAGGAAGACAAGCAAGAGTTATTGCAATCTCAAATCCCGCCCTCCCCTCTCCCTTTCTCCCAGGGCTATTTGTAACAGTTTAGGCGGAAAAAAATAAGTGATTTGACAGAAAAAATGCAGACATTAATAGCAGGTAAATATTTAAATAAAGTACACAGAAATCAATGCCTTACCGAAAAGAATTCTATCCACTCATTAGCTTTGACCCTGAATCCATCAGACTCCCATACCATTTCGTAACAATTTATAGTTTCCCACTTTGTATATAAACCTATTTATCCCATAACATGCAATTTGAGTACATTGGATGAAATAAACATAGGAAGAAGTGTTGTAAGAAACTGGGGGGAGGTTATTTAATATTACATAGATGTGGAACTAAAGTCAGGATTTGAGATGGTACTAAGGGATCTTAAGATTGCTTTCCACAAAACATTCTAAGTTAAGAAAAACTTTAAGCTGACTTAATCTTCATCTCTGCACAAATCAGAGAAGGTAGTTTCGTGTCTTTTTAAGGAGACAGGGAACATCCAACTACTTAATAACTTCCCCGATGATATGTGAGGCTGAGTGACACGCCAGAAAGCATTCCCCGAAGGGCACCCATAAGGATATTCAAATGATCACTCTATAGCAAAGGCAAAGCATCAGGGTAACTTGAAAAATTAATTTTTCCTTTGTTCACATTAGGAACCAAACAAATATAATCACAGAATTTTTGTTACAGTGCTAGTAATTAGAACTGACAAATTAAATTCATTGTTGTATGAGAGTTTCTATAACTCTTGATTTTTTACTCCAGTTATGAAGAACAGTCGTTACAAGAACTCCCCTGTGCTTCATTACAGATATACTTGGGGGCAAATGCATTTTAAATGTTTTATTCTGGGTTGAGTAATTAATCACCAATCAAATAGTTATAAAGCTTTCAGGAAGACTCAAGAGTTGTCTAATGTTTTAGATGAAGAAATGATAGCCTAGATCTAAGTGTCAGCGCAAGGATACATATTTAGTAGCAATTCAGAAGCAGAGAATGACTGAAACAAATGATTTGATTTTCAACTGCAATAACTCTAGTTTCTTCATTCACTAAGAATTTTTTAAATTTTCCTATTTGTTCAATTAATAATCCTATGTTTTGAGAAGTGTTCAGTTTCTCCAGGTATTTCCTAAACATACTGACTCAGAATCTATTCATCTGTATGTTGTATTTATAATCCTACAATGTTACTTTCATTTCTATCCTAGACTGAAAATGATTCAATAGTCTCAAAATCCATCAGAGGTAGAGTTCAACTCCTTGTTGGGGTGGAAGTGTGGGTAAAAGAGGGAAGCAGATAAATTATTTTTATATTTGATTTCATTGTTAGGCTAAAATTATTTGTTTTATTTAAATGGTTTTGAATGACGTATCTTCTTTCAGAATGTATTTATATGTTTTAAAATAAATCTGCTTATTTTTTATGTGAACCAATTGTACTAAAACTCAACAGAAATAGAATGCTACCATATTATATCATGTACATCTTTTTTTTTTTTTTAATAGTAAGTCCTGATGTGTTCAAGAATAGAACTCTAAACCACATAGGCCTGTATTTATTTCAGGTTTCCCATGATGCCACTTACTCTAGTTTTTAGCCTTTTATGTGACATTGAGCTATTTTGTAATTATAAAATAGTGGAAAAGGACAACCTGTTAATTTAAATGGGACACATTACAACATCTCTCTCTGGTACTATAATGTTTTAATTTCTTTTTTTGAAGACAAACCATTTGGAAAGTGACCATCTGCTAGTATAGTATTCTGGAAAAGTAATGAATAAATGTCATTTGCCATGAGAAAGGGATCATCATAATGAAAGAAATTTAGAAAAATAATATGAAGCTAACAGATTGACTCAATATCATGTAAAAAAAGGACTTCTCATTAATTACAACTTTCAAAGAAAAGAATAATTGTTAAATGTATGCTTGAATCAAAAGTATAAACACATTTCACGCCCTGGCTGGTAGCACAGTGGGTAAGGCGCCGGCCTGCGAACCCAAAGGTCGCAGGTTCGATTCCCCAGCCAGGGCAGATGACAATGTTGCAAACCAGGTGTCCAGTCAGGTCTGTGGCTGGAGTCAGGAGAAAGGCAACCATACATTGATGTCTCTCTCCCTCTCTGCCTCTCTCCCTTCCTCTCTTTCTAAAAATAATGAAATAAAATCTTAAAAAAAAAAAAAGTATAAACACATTTATAAAACCTGTTTTTACACTAAGAAATGTTAACTAAGCAAACAACTAAAAATCAAACTTCCTATCAATTCCTCCCATATTTCTTCAACATCTCTCCACACATACATAGGCTGTCCCCAACATCAATATTGTCCAAGCGTATATAAAATATACACATAGTAACATATTTCATAGTTTGCTGTATTTTTGCATATTTGGAAACATTTTCAAAAAATGTATGTTATCAGTAGTCAATGAGTTGGGTAAAGTAATAGTTGTTTATTTACAAATAAATTATTATAAGAATGTCAAATCAATTAATAGATTTCTAATTTACATCACAGTAATTTCTATGTATAATGGGTGACCTATACCAAGTACGTAAGCTGTGTACCTCATGAGAAACTCCACCTTGTTAGGCTGTATTAGGGAAGAAAAGCAAGGCAGGCACCATTAACAGTCTTTCTACGCCTAAGGTATGAGCTTTGAAAACAAGTTTATTCACTGAGAAAACTATGACTTCCCTATCTCTCTAGGGAAGCTTAACAGAAAAGAATAAATCCCCCTCCAATTCTAATAAACGTTAAGGCCAAAATCTACAAAGGTTTATTAAACTTATATAGTATTCTAATGCAGTAAACAAGTGGAAAATGACAGATTTTGATTAATATTCCTAGGCTGTTTTTGAAATCTATGAACAGCAGTTAGGATTCTTTCTTTCCTTCAAATACAAACTGCCTTTGTCAAACCTGACTCATGATTAACAACAGTTAAACATTTTAAACAGTTCTGATTGCTATGAAGCAGATAAGCTACACTCAATAACTTTAAAGGGCAAGGTATCCAAGTAAGTATGTATTTAAGCCAGCAGCAAAATTTCTTTTTAAGATTGATCTCTAACCTTTTCCTCAAAATATTAAGTAATTTTTTAAAAGAGGGTCTTAGTGCTTTACAAATATCAACTTCTTTAATCCTCCAACAGTGCCATTATAATTTTCATTTTAGAGTAAAACAAGGCATAGGCAAATTAAATGGCCCAAGGTCATGAACAGGAGAGTGCTCTTGTTTAAGACTAAACAGGTTGAGATTCACACTCAACTATTCAGGCCCTAGACTATGTTCTTAAGTACTATGTCATGCCACATTAGTCATCTCAATTGAAGCAATCAATTTTGATGCCCAGAGATAAAGGCAAACATTTTTTTTAGCTTAAAAGTCAATTCTGAGAAATATCCCACTTTATGTCATCTTAAACTGAGAATATCTATCATAGCAAAATGTTGCTAATTTCACTGGCACTCTCAAAAAAAAAAAAAAAAAAAAAGCCAAACATAAATACAGCAGGTCCTCAAATCACTAGTTGCATTGTAATGTTGATGGGGGGAGGGGGAGGCAGAAACCCAATTCCCTGCCAGTGCCACTGTCTGAGTGGAGTTGGTGGATCACCCCCACCCCCCAAATCTGTGTGAATTTTCTCTGAGTACTATGGTTTCCTCCTACAACCCAGGGATGTGCACATCAGGTGAACCGGCATGTCTGCCTTGTCCTAGTCTGTGCGAGTGAGTGTGGGTGTGTGTGCACCCTGCCATGGAAGGGCATCCTGTCCCCGTCCAGGATGGGGTCCCCGCCTTGTGCCCTGAGCTGCCAGCGACAGACCTCAGCCACCCAAGACCAGAACTGGAATAAGATAGAAAGTAATTACCCTATTTGTATTTATTCATCTTTCTTAAATGTATGTATAGCACACATTTATTTTAATGCTTAGTATTAGAAGGGGGTGGCGTCTTTACTGAGATGTCTAATGATGTTTTTCTGACCAGAAATATACTGTAGAAAGTATTCTTGTTTATATCAATTAGCCTATAGTAAAACTGGTTTCATTCTAAGCTGTTTCCCTTAATGTCCCAGTTTCCAAGAACCTATTGAAGACATTAAGTGAGGGATTACTGTATTAAAGAGTAATTAGGGAGACAAATTGTAAGACTCAATATTGGAGGATGGGGAGTTGAGCGGGAGTGGTTAAGATGAGCACCCAGAGAATCCTATTTTAGAGAAGTAATTAATTCTACTTTCAGTTCTACTCCATAAAAGGCAAGTTGTTGATATACACAAGGTGGGACAAAAGTCGGTTTACAGTTGTTTGAATGGAAAATAATTAATCAACAATAACACAAGAATAAACTGATTTGCATAACCACAACTGGAAACCTACTTTTACCCCACCCTGTACATACATGCAGCACTAATCCACAGCTTGGAAGCTGAGGCTGAGAGTTTCTGAAGCTCAGCTTCATCAGCAGGGTTAGCTGTATAAAAACCAAAGATAGGGAATAACAGTAAATATTAAGATTTAAAAATTTTTTTTAGTCTGAGCATTTAAGTTACCCTGATTCTGCCACTATGTTAGCCTGAGCAAACATCAAGTTGTGAATGATTTCTCAAGTCAAAAATGAATGAGTTAGCCCTGGCTGACGGCACAATGGATAAGCACCAGCCTTCGAACCCAAAGGTCACTGGTTCAATTCCCAGTCAGGGCACATAACCAGGTTGTAAGCCAGGTCTCCAGCCAGGTATGTAGCTGGAAGCAAGTGAAAGGCAACCATACATTGATGTTTCTCCCCTTCTCTCTAAAAATAATGAAAAGCTTTAAAAAAATGACCAGGTTGGATTAAATCATCTCCAAAGTTCTTTTAACTTCTACAGTATTTACCTTAGTCACGCAGATTAAACAAGCATTTATTGATATTCAAGTTAACCCTACATGTTATTACAATGTAAATCAGGGTTTTCTCCCCTGGTCTGTAATCATCTAATACAATTAATGGAAGAAGTAATTTTATACAGCACATTTATGTAAGTGTAAAAGATGACATATTTTCCACTTAGTATAATAAAGAGCTTCACAGGAAAATAATACATATTTACTACAATATAATGAAGATATAGCCTTAAAAATAAATGTTGACATTCTGCAATGCTATCTCACAGTAGAATACATACAAAGTTATGACAGGGGTAAATGAAAAACGGATTAATATACAATTATCTGCTTTAAAAACATATCAGAAACCTATTCGAAGAATATGATAAAACCTTGAAATGCACTTTTGGCCAGGTATTAATTTTTTTTAATTTTTGAATGCATTTATATTATATAAGTCAGATGTGGAAAATATTTTGATGGTTTAGCTATTTTTTAATATTCTAAAATTTAACTTAAAATATGCCAATTTTTTTAGTATGTCAACTTTTTAAAACAACCTTAGGTGTTCCATTCAAGACCAAATTATAGTGAAAATTTCAAGGTCTAGATTCTTATTCACATGAATAAAGACTATTCCATAAGCACTTGAAGTACAATATTCTCTTTTATGTACTTTCAAAAGTTGAATTACTATAGCAAATGCATAACTGACTTATGAGAGAAAGAGTTCAAGTGAAGGACATATTGCTAACTGTGCATTAAAAAGGCAGGGTGGAAGAAAATGTGCCTCTCTGGAACATTTTTAAAGCCACAATTAAAAACGCAAATGCCAGATACCGGGTATACGCTCCGATTCACATCAGCACGTAGGTCACATAATAAAATTTAGGTCCCCCTCCTCCAAAAACACAACATAAGTCACAAATAAAAGGCAAATGCTTTTTCCATGTCAACATGTAAGAGGGTTCTGCACGCACGCACTAAAGAATAAGATTTAACTGTTGTTCCAAGTTTACAAAAGATATCAAGAATTGAATCACAATATGGTGCAATATTAAATAGATTCAAATACATCACGGTTCAAATCCTACATAACAATAACAATGCAATTAAAAGCTCACGGAAGGTAACATATTCATCAAGTTTGTTACTCGTACGCTTTATAAAGGTGCTTTAATAAATTTTAATAATTTTGAAACATTATCCCATGCCCTTATGAATAGCTACTCAAGCCAGTCACTTTTTCATCCAAACAACAGAAGATAAGCATTGCTAGGGAAGTGGGCTAGCTGCAGGTCCCATCCCTCAATGCAACTCTGATTTGCCTTTGTTCTGACAGTCGGAAACAGCTGCTTGCAAATGAGCCACCATCCCTGAGCTGCCTCCGTTTATTCCCCACTTTCCTTTGATGAGGTCACTCGGCACAGGGGTTTGGGGGAGGAAGGTGTTTGGAACACAGAGCAGCCAGGTCGTTTTTCTTTTGGTAACATGAACAAAATCAAAATGAAAAAATGTTTTCTGCTCATTTGGCAAGTGAACTATTCTTTCTTTAATAACTGATTTCAAAAACCCAGAGCTGGATCACAAAAGCAAATGATTGTTCCCTAACTCCTTTCCTTTAAATCTGCGTGGCAGTTGTAGGAAAGGCAGACTTAGTCCCAAAGTAATAGTTATAAACACATATTAATAAATACCAAGATGTTGTTTCCCTGCTATTTCACAATGAGAGTTCAGATTTGCAAGACAGAAACTGAAGAAACATTTTGGGAAAACTTAAGGATACCTTATACTTTGAAACTTTTAATAAAAATTTCCATTTATAAATAATTTCCTCAAGGGTAAAAAGGCAGAGACCTGCAGGATTGAAAAATTTCACAATTTCATCCTATGTTAACTGTTACCTTTAATGAACCTCACACAAAATATAAATATAGGCTGAAACTTATTAAAATGTTTCATCAATATTCCACCACTGCGCCAAAAGGTATAATTGACACTATAAAGCAAGGCTCACCTTTAATTTTCAGCCTGACCTATGATCTTCAGAAGGACTTAATGCTACATTATGGCAACTTCATCCTATTAAGTTGCTTCCAAAGAGAGGCATGCAGCAAGAGTGGAATGGCAAGTTTTCAATGCCACGGATGAAATGAGGAGGGCGAGTTGGAGCAGCTGCCCTTCTAAAAGGGATCATGATTCTGTAGTTCTGCAAGTTTACGAGTGGGAAAAGATCTAGGAAACCCTTTACACATTCTTAGGCTGAAACTACCAAAATGTCAAACAAATCTACATTTGATTATTCAAAAGTATAATTTCTCACTATTCCATCCCTTGACCCATATATTTAAAATTTGAGCATTTTGTGTATTTTTCTCATCTTGAAATGTATATAATGCAAACATCAGAAGGAATGTGACACTGTAGTAAACTTTATTAATGGATAATTAAAACAAAACTAAAATTCTCCAGCAACACTGGAATTTTTTATGTGTTCACTGGTAAAAACGAGATGTTTACATATTGGAGGGGCAGCTGAGAGTCATCTGATTATTTCAATTTCCTTCATTTTCAACTCAAAGATTGCAATTTTTGTCATCAAATATACTGTTCATGGTTCCAAGAATTTCTAGACATTTTCTAACATACTCGGTATATTTCACTAGGTCTTGCTTTATGTGGAAGTCATTTCACTCCTAAAAATATTTTTACTGCTTTAGCTCATCTTACTTTGTGTGCTTTGTAAAAGGCTACTATACTCCCTTTTCTCTGATTTTTAGGCACAACTGTGATCTACCATTTATGATGTTCAGTGGGTTTTTCTACATTTCAATCAGAATGTGTCAAAGCACATTACAAAAGAACCACATTTAGAGACATTGAAGAGTATTATACCTGATTTAGATTTGATTATCCAGTATTAATAATTATTCACATAATTAAAAAATTAAAAACTTATGTTAATTCCTTATACCAGCCTTCACTTTTGCACAAAGATTGGAATATTTTAGTAATTCACTATTGACAGCATAAAAAAGATGATTTTTCAGCTTCATTTATATTCAGAGACAGGCAAATTACTAAAACTCTTTTCCAACCCTCCACTTCCCTTTCTGCATGTTAAGAGCAGGTGGTCTATACATACCATCTTTGAAATAGGTATTAAAAATAAATACAAGCTTTAAGTTCATCATTTTCTCTATAAGATATCATAATACAGAATAAACATAGTACTTTGTTCTTATTTTAATCGTAATACAGAATAAACATAGTGCTTTGTTCTTATTTCAATCTACATTCCACTTAATGGTTTCATACCATAAATTTGCTCATTTTAATCCTGTATGTTCTCCGAAGAGTTAAGCATTTAAGCTAATAAAGCTGACAAAAATGGTCTAGTAAGAAGTCACAAGTGCTTCTGATATTTTATCTATTTCTGCACGCTACAGGCTTGTCAGCATTCCTTTACAGCTGATGAACACTATAAAGCACATTGTAACACCATCACAGTAAAAAAATCATGATTATATTAGCTATGTACTAGCTCTAAGAAATCCATAAAATATCTCATGGGTCTTCAGTTAGCAATGGCTTTTCAGAAATAAAAGTACAAAGTAATTAATTTGCAAGGACATACGCTTCCTTCTCCTTAGCTTGACATGAGTATTACAAGAGCCCGACTAAAACACAAGTCAGTCAGCACCAACACTTAATACCACGTGAAGAAAGACATCTTTGTTAAGAGGTGTATTACAAGACAAAATAATTGAAGAACATGAAAATAATCAGCACTACAAGAGCTTTCAAAATAAAAATATAAAAACATTAAAACCACACACTTTGAAAGTAAGAATCTTTTGAGGGAGGGGTGGTGATTCTACCACTTAAACATCTTTTTCAGACAAAAGTCAACTTAAAACGCCTCTGCATTCATGAAAAGAGAAGGCTGTTTTTCATTACCGTGCTTGCCGAGTGAGCCTTTCTGAGGTTAGAAAGGAAGTAGGGAACGAACCAATCTGCATCCTCATCTTAAAAAAATGCAAACTTTAACTTCTGAACAATTTTAACCTATCAAGAGCCTAATGACAAATACTTAAAGTCAGTGAGAAGTAAAGCACTATTAAACACTGACTTGAGAAGTAGTTAATCTTTCATTTTCCATTAATAACAGCCATTTACATTTAAGTTGTAGAGTCCATCTCATCTGATCAGATTAAAAATATATATTGCCTTCAAAAAAGACAGAGATTATAATTTACTAATGTTTTTAAAAGGTATTACCTTTGGCAAGGTCAAAGTGTAGAAGTTTTTAAAAATAGTTTTAAATAAATACCAGCCAATGTAAAACTTTTCATGAGCAGAAAAATGAGAATAAAACCCAGAAAGTATGATTTTCGTTGTTCTGACTATGCTAACATATAAATGAAGAAAGTACAGCTACATAATACTAATAAATACCATAACTATGATCATTTCAAAATACTCATATACAAATGTAAAAATGCTTTCATCAGTACTAGTTGCTCTGACAACTTAAATTGTAGTTTATATTCCATCATTTTAAGTGTATTTTATTGATTATGCTATTACAGTTGTCCCCATTTTTTCCTTTGCCCTCTCTGCCCAGTACCCCCCACTTCCCCGAAGCAATCCCCCACTTAATTCATGTTCATGGGTAATGCATCTAACTTCTCTGCTTCTCCATTTACTTTACTATCCTTAACCTACCCGTCTATTTCACACTCACCAATTATGCTTCTTAATCCCTGTACCTTTTCCCCCTTCTTCTCTTCCTCCCTCCCCAGTGATAACCCTCCAAAAGGTCTTCATGTGTATGATTCTGCTCCTGTTCTACTTGTCTGCTTAGTTTGTTTTCATTTTTTAGATTCAGCTGTTGATAGTTTGTCATTTTAATGTTCATGGTTTTGATTTTTTTTCTTAAATAAGTCCCTTTAACATTTCATATAAGGATTTGATGATGATGAATTCATTTAGTTTTACCTTGTCTGGGAAGCACTTGTTATCTGCCCTTCCATTCTAAATGATAGTTCTGCTGGATAGAGAAATCTTGGTTGTAGATCATTGCTTTTCATCACTTTGAATATTTCTTGCCAGTCTCTTCGAGCCTGTTAAGTTACTTTTGAGAAATCAGCTTATAGTCTTATGGGAACTCCTTTGTAAGTAACTCTCCTTTTCTCTTGCTGCTTTTAATATTCTCTTTTTATCTTTAGCCTTTGGCATTTTAATTATGTATCTTGATGTGGTCCTCTTTGGGTCTACCTTCTCTGGGACTCTGTAATTCCTGGACTTGAATGTCTATTTCCTTTGCTAAATTAGGGAAGTTTTCTTTCATTATTTTTTGAAATATTTTTTCAAATTCTTCAATCTCCCTCTTCTCCCTGTGATTCGAACTTTGGCATTTTTGAGATGCTCCAGACTCTTCTCCTCCCATTTTTTAAAAAAATCTTGTTTCTTTATTCTATACTGGTTGAATGTTTATTCCTTTCACATTTTCCAATTCATTGATTTGAACCCCAGCTTTCTTCCTTTCGCTATTGGGTCCCGGTGGATTTTTCTTTATTTCACTTAGTGTAGGTAGGCTTCATTTCCTCCTTTAGGTGTTAGTTGTACTCAGTGAGTCTCTGAGCATTCTTATCATCAGTGTTTTTAACTCTGCACCTGATAGGTGGGCTATCCCACTTTCACATATTTCTTTTCCAGGAGTTTTTGATCTGTTCTTTCATTTAGGTCATATTTCTTTTCCTCCTCAATTTCACAGCCTTCCTGTGTTTGATTCTGTGTATTAGGTAGGGCTATTTCGAGTTCCTATTTTGGTACACCAATTACATTGTAAGGGGCTGCGTCTTAGGTATTCATTAGTGTAGGTTACCCCTTTCATCAATTTGTGGCACTGCATATCGGGGAGTGGTCAGAGAGGGAACAGGGCCATTTGTTTGGCACTTAATGCCTTTTCCAGTCACTTCACCCACTTCCCATCTGCGACAGGCAATCCTCTAGCTACTGTCCTGGTGCATTCTCGCTCAAATGCTCCACCGTCGTAGAGTGGGTGGGACTGCATACATTCTAGGACTGTGGGGGCCCTCTAAATGGACTCTCCTGAGAGACCAACAGTTTCTTCCACTGCCCCAACCCATACTGGTTTTCAGTCAGAAGCTATGAGGCTTTATTTTCCTGGTACTGGAATCCTAAACTGCACAGTCGGGAGTGGAGAAGAATCACTCCCCAGCTGTCCTCCCCGGATTTTATCCACTATATATGAACATCAGACCGCCTGTTCCACCAGACACCACCGATGGCTTGCTGCCACCGTCACCTGTCCTCTCCACCCCAGCTCCCCAGTTCCTCCTCCTACCAGTCTGAATGTGCAGCACAGGAGACCCAAAATGACAGTGGAGCACTTGAGAGGGAATGCATACCAAGTTCCTTCTCGCAGTAATGGGAGCAAACAGCAATCAAATCTGCCTGTCAGGTCTAGTGGTGGCACGCAAGGACAGAGAGCAAAGGGTCATCTGCCTTCAGTTGGCGGCAGTGGGTCAGGGCAGGAATAACAGGATCTGCCTTCAGTCTAGCTCATCAGAGGTGGGTGAAGACACATGGGAGTCAAAGGAGCTGAAGTTATCTGTGCTGCCTGAACAGCAGGGGCTCACATGAAGTTAGCAAGGTTGGCATGAAGCCAAGCTGAGCTGTGTAATACTTATGGAGAAGGAATTCTCTTGGCTAAGGGTAACCCAGGAAAATAGAAACACAGGCACGTGGAGGGAGGAATCCTGGTTATGGTCACCCTGACACGACAGAATGAGTATTTCTTCTTTCAATCCTTGGTTATTGGACTTTTGTAGAGTTAGATTTTTCTGGCAGTTCTGGTTGTTTTTTATTTTGAGGTTAGCTGTGATCTTCTTATGGTTGTGGGAGGCGGCGAAGCGTGGCTGGCTACACCTCCATCTTGGCCAGAAGTCTACACGTATTCCTTTATCTTGAAAATAATATCATAGCCCATAATTTTCAAATATGCTAAAATTAATTATCATTATGGGTACTTTCCAAAATATGAAACTATTATTTGAAATTGGTTAAAAGTTGTCATTTTGACTGTCTGATTTGAAAACTGGCTCCTGCAATTAGAAATGTTACCTTTTTTAAAGTTTTATATTGTGTTTATATCAAAATGTTCCAAGAAAGAATTAAAAGGCATATTCAGTTTCTCTTTAGCATTTCAAGTATGAGAAAGAAACACTGGTTATTCCTTGTTTTCCAGCAAGTAGATGTGTTAACTAAGATCTAAGGAATCCAAACATTCTTATTTAGATAGCAGAGGTAAATAAAAGTTTCTGTTAAAGGCTTCAGTTTCAATAAATATTAAGTTATGGAAAAATGTATTTTAATAAATTAACCACATTTATTCCCTTTTTATAAAAGTCTCATGAATATGTATAAAAAGTTTTATGTGCATATACACACACCAATGTGTGTGAAATTAACTCTGAATAATTGCCTGGCAAAAGTCAAGTCTTTCATTTCACACAGATCTTATGAGCGTTACTAATTTTTCTGCTGTTGTTTCATGAAAGAAACATAATTTCCTGCTTCTTCAATTTTGACATGGTACAGTAGCCAGTAGTTTTCAAGATATGTAACTATTAAACATAATACTGACAATGTAGGTCAAATTACTAACAAGTTCTCATATAAAGATACCAACACATGAATCAAAAAGTGAATACAGAAGAATTCAAAATTAAACATGACTTCTTGGGGACTCAATTCAAATTGCTTTTGTGGGGGGAACTACAGAAAATATGTATCTGAACATTTAATGTATCTTATCCCATTTTAAGTCACATTACTTTTACATTTTATAAACACTGCATAAATTAATGGTTTTGATGATCAATTTGACTGACATTTAGCCTTCCTCGCTACACAACACTGAGATTGTACTTCTTTATAAATTATAAGAATTGTAGTAGAAATATTTAAACTACACCTACATGTACTTTTCTGTTTCGATATTCTTATATGTATACACAGGTTCATTTACCATGACAGAAATGTCACACTATACATCTAATGACATTAGATCTAATATAGATCTAGTATTTAGTGGATTTTGCGGAAAAAGAAACAGCAAGATTTTCAGCCCTGGCTGGTGGCACTGGATAAGGTGCTGACCTGCAAACCCAAAAGTTGCCAGTTCAATTCCCAGCCAGGGCAACATAACCGGGTTGCAAGCCAGGTCTCCAGCTAGGTCTGTAGCTGGAGGCAGGTGAAAGGCACCCATACATTGATGTTTCTCTCCCTCTCTCCCTTCCCCCTCTCTGAAAAATAATAAAATCTTAAAAAAAAAAGAAACAGCAAGATTAGTCTCCCCTTAAAAAAAAAAACAAACTGATCTGTTTAAAGTAGCTCAAGGTCTTCCAATCCTTATTTAAAAAACAAACAGTATTTTTTTCATCAGAAAACTCTGATCAGGTCCTGTAGTTTTCCATTACAGTATTTGAAAAGAGCTGAAAACAAACACACCCCCAAAGTGGAAATGAAAGGGGGCCAGAGGGAAGACCTGAGAAAACCCCAATAAATAATCTGGTCCTCTTCCATCTCAGCCAAAAGCACTCATCCAGGTTGTACAAACCAGAAACCCAGGACTCATCCTTAACAACAGTTCTCCCATCTCCAAGTCTGGTTGGTTTAAATGTTTGAAGCATCTCTCCAATTCATTCCCTTTTCTCTGTCTCTACCCTTAGCAAGATAATCCACTTATAAATCCTTAATCCCACTACTCTAGCAACACACTTTCAAATTTCCCTGAACACATATTTGTTCTACCCACATCACAGTCTATTTTATACACACACGTGGGCCATTCCAAAGAGAAACCTTATTTTTTGTCAAGTAATTTTTAAATGTTTAATTATAGTTGACATGCAATAGTATATTCGTTGCTGGTGTAAAACATAGTGATTAGACATTTATATAACTTGCAAAGTGAAACTCCGCTAAGCTGTGTGTTATTCTGACAACAGTTATTACAATATCACTGATTTAATTCTCTGTGCTGTCTTCTATATCCCTGTGACTATTCTTATCACTACCAATTAGCACTTAATCATTTTCATCTTTTACAAGCAGTCCTCTAATACCCCTCCCATAAGCAACTATCAATTTGTTTTTCATATCTATGGGTTTGTTTCTGTTTCAGAGGTTTATTATCAAGCAGATTTTAAGGGTATATTTTTATCTATGTAGAATGTCTTATTTGTCTGGGATAGGTGCCCAACTTTATCTGATTCTCCAAGGATACTACATGCTTCAAAACTTAAAGAACCACTAATAATCATAAATCTAGAAGGTAAAATTGTCAGAGAACATAAAGACATAGCAATCTAAAATAAACTAGGAGAGCCAAGATGGCGGAGGACTAAGTGGAGCTACACCAATCTCCTCCCAGAACCAATCTGGAATTACAACTTAATTGGGGAGAAATCATCCAAAATAACCAACTGAACACCAACCGGAGAGAAACCTTATAACCACACAAAAAACAGAAGAGCTGCTTCATCACAACATGACAGTTAGGGAAGGTGCCTAGCTAAAACTGACTGCTAATCACAGATTGATTGGATTAACAATTAAAGGAGACAAAGACAGTAGATCTCTGGTAGTCTCCAACTGGTCAAAAGGAAAAAAAATAATGAATAAGTTAAGTACCTATCAATAATAACCTTAAAAGTAAATGGTTTAAATGCACCAATCAAAAGACTCTGGGTAGCCGAATGGATAAGAACCAACCTTAACTTATGAATGTTTTAAAATTTTGTTATAAATAGATTTGACTAAGGTACAATTTTACATTTTACTTGTATCTGCATTACTGCACATTAAGTTTTTCAGATTGGAATTATTTCATAAAATGGGAAAATCATGTTACTTGCAATAACTTAGAAAAATCAAATGCAGTTAAGGAAAAAGAAAAAAGTAATAATGTTGATGTATATTGCATAGAATACATGTTATCTTTCTTATTCACTGTTATAAAATATGCACTCGTTTGTGAGTGTATAATATGTAGATTTGTTAGCAATTTATGTTTTAAATAGCAGCCAATTGGTAATTGGTGTGTTGAGAAATTAGTCAATCTTTAGGTTCGCAAAGTTGCTGAGTATGAAGAACAATTTGGAATGGAAGGTGCAAACTACTAAACTACATGATTCATGTACATAGGCAATATATAGTCTCATGTTAGCATGTAAATTAGAGATTCCTTTCCAACAGATAGCGGAAATACACATTTCTAGTGATGAAGGCCCCCAAACGGGATGCTTGGGAAAATGTATTAATGCTATAGTAAACATCATTATTGAAATGTGAATGTACCTAATCTCTACCTCAACAAACTCTTAAATAGTTCAGTGGTTAGTTTAGGACCACCCAGAAGTCAACCACAAGTTCAAAAAATAGCTAGAATACTATTCTACAAATCTATTTAAATCCTAGGGTTTCTTATTTTTTACCTCAACTTAGTAGGTATCATAATTTCTACTCTGTGGGGACCAGCTGAGCATAGTAAGTGCCATTATTTCTGAAGGCTTCGATTTGTAAAACACACATAGAGGAAAAACAGAGGGTACTGAAAGAAGTAAGACCTGTGCATGGCGAAAAGAAAAATAAATCAATCTACTCTTTAAGATGGAAAACTCCAAAAAGAGTTAAGTTGTAGTTCCAGTAGCTTAAAATAAAATTGAGTTGTATTGCTGGAGGGGTAGGATCTGACTCAAAAACCAAATTCAGTTTTACAATGGGTTAGGCACTGTCTCTAGGGCAACTTTCACAAAAGTGAGTTTTACAATCCACCATTTCTGTGATATATTCACAAAAATAGCATTGCAGAGTACAGTAAGTATTATGGAAGAAAAATGCTTAATTTGCTACAATGTATCTAAAATACTATCATTTTACATTTAATAATTATATAACCTAATGGACTATTTTAAATTTTTTGTATTAATTCTTCAAAATCCAGTACGTACTTTAAATATTCATAAAAATACGTGTGTGTGTAAATGTATTTGTGCATGTGTTTGGTAATAGTGCAACTGATACTACTTTTAAAAGTAATTCTTTAAACAAATGAATTAATGTAAGCATTTTTAAACCAATGAAAACTTTGTATTAATATGATTTGAGAGGCTGACAGAGAAGGCAGTAATTAACGGTGAATTGTCTTGAAGTGAAAGGGAAAAAAAAGTACACATTGGTGGTTACAGAATAGAGAGGGAAACATTACGAAGAATAAAGGACATGGAGAAGTCAAAGAAATTTTATGCATTAAACATGGACATGAACTAAGGGGGGCACTGCCAGAGGGAATGAGGGTACTAGGTGGTGTGGGGCAAAGGGAGAAAGATTGGGACAACTGTAATAGCAAAATGAATAAAATATATTTTAAAAATAGTAATAAAAATGAAAGAGAAAATAATCTAAATTATTCATAAATGGTTAACTATTAATATCATACAGATATAATAATGTTTTTTTAAAGATTTTATTTATTCTTGTTAGAGAGAGAGAGGGGTAGAGAAAGAGAGGCAGAGGGAGAGAGGTATGGTTGCCTTTCACCTGCCTCCAGCCACAGACCTAGCTGGAGACCTGGCTTGCAACCTGGTTACGTACCCTGGCTGGGAATTGAACCAGTGACCTTGGGTTCACAGGTTGGCGCCTTATCCACTGTGCCACCAGCCAGGGCTGAAAAACATTACTTATTCTTGGCTTTGTAATATTTGGTTTTCCTTCACAATTGTATTTTATTTAGGTATTTAGCAATTCCAGGTGAGGAAAAGCAGTACATCCAATCATATTTTTTTAAGGTTTATGGAATAAGAATTCATCTGCAGACGATCACATAGTGCTTTAAACAGTTATTTAACTAAACAGCTTTCAAGTAGAAAGTGAAATACAAAATTCGCTCAGGTAAGCTCCATTTGTGATTTCTTTCTTCATACAGAAGAGCAACTTACTGACACAAGTCTAAGAAAAGCTACACAGCATGTATCCTGATGCGCACACAGCAAAGGAAGTCAGAACACCCCGGGGAAGGAGTCTGGTTTGTTTTAATAACACCCAAAACAGTGCTCCTTCTCCCCATGGGGCTCAGCAAAAAATGCTACCTTGTACACCAGAAGAGGCTTTTTTTTTTTTTTTTTTTTTTTCAATTGTCTTTGGAAACGAGACATTTCTGAACAGGGAGATTTTAGTAATCATCAACCACTAATCACAATAGTAACTTACTGACAAAAGTTAAGAGGCCTAAGAACTTTGAGATACGAAAATACTATAATTTGTGAAAACAAAATCAGTTGGCTACAATTAGATCACTAGAAATATTTTACAAAGTTAATTTTTTTCTCTGCTCTTTCTTCTCTAAAAGGCTGTAAAGGAGAGGCTGCTACTTCAATTTACTTAAGAAAAACGACTTAAATCAGTGTTTTGTTCTCTTTCCCCAAGTTTAAAAAGTAACCACTATTCTTATGTAATAAAGATCTCACTTTCTTCTGTCTAGGAACATAATGCAGTTCTCAAATAACTCGGTATAATTTTTAAGCACAGACAGCAATTATATTCTGGCAATGAAAGCACTTTCTTGCCACTTGTAATTCTGTATTATGAGCTCACTCTTGGTTGATGTTAAGACTCATGTAAGATTCTGACTCAAGGTCTTAAGAATAACTATTTCATGCAAAATCCCAAATACCAGTGAGATATTACTTTATTTTGTGCAAGATACACAATCAAGTGAGTAACTCAATCATTAAGACATGTTTGCAGCCCTGACTGGTGTGGCTCAGTTGACTGGGCTTCATCCCACAAAGCCAAAGGTCACTGGTTTGATTACCAGTCAGGGCACATGCCTGGGTTGTGGGTTCTACCCCTGGCCCAGGAGTGTACAAAACCTAACTGATTGACGTTTCTCTCTTACATAAATGTTTCTCTCCCTCTCTCTTTCTCCTTTCCCTCCCTCTAAAAATACATAAATAAAATCTTAAAAACAAAGACATGCTTGCAGGTGTAAATCTTCTGTGGAAAATGAGTGCAAAAGTATAAAATGTCATATCAATAAACATAGTTTTAATAAGAATTTCCAATAATGTTCATGGAAAATTGTGTCTTATTTCTTAAAAATAACTTTTGACTACTATAGTAATAAGGAGAATTGAAACTGAAGTGTAAGCCCTGGCTGGTGGCACAGTAGATAAGGCACCAGCCTGTGAACCCAAAGGTCACTGGTTCAATTCCCAAACAGGGCAACATAACCAGGTTTCAAGCCAGGTCCACGGCAGAAGGCAGGTGAAAGGCAACCATACATTGATGATTCTCTCCCTCTCTACTTCTCTCCCTTCCCCTCTCTGAAAAATAATAAATAAAATCTTTTTTAAAAAAATTTAAATAAAAAAATAAACCAAACTGAAGTGTACTTTTATTTCTTTAAAAATATTTTTGAGGATAGAGTACTTTATCTCTACATACTTTTTTTAAAAGTCAGGTATATGTAAGTTGTATTCCATCACTGGCCCAATACGCTTAATATACTAATGTGTGTCAAGTACTAGTAGTCTGTGAAATAAAACTTCAGGAAACAAAAATAAAAATGACATTATTTCTATCCTCTTCGAGCTTACGGTGGAAGAGACACATAAATAAAGTATTTACAGGTTTCAGAACTGTTAAGAAAATAAATAAGATGATGTAACTTGGGAGGTGCTTTCCATAAGCTGGTTAGGAAATCTCTGGGGATTGACATTAATTACAGCCAAGACCTAAAGGATGAGAAACATCAGTGATGTGACAAGATGAGGAATAAGTTCCAGGCACAAGAAAAAAATCTAGCCTGACCTGTTCCAGAAAAAGAAAGGAGGAGTGTTCGTTCATAAAACATTACCATTTGTTTCCTTTTCCTCCAAGATCAACAGACTCTGGAGCAAAGCATTCTGGACCTGAATCCAGCTGCACAAACTTAAAAATTACATCATTTTGGGGAGTAAGTCTCCAAACATTTTTGAGCCCTTTTTCCCTAATCTACATAGTGGCCATTGATATAAGGAATCTTTAGTAAACAAAAAATGCTCAATAAATTCTTCCTTCCAAAACTTGTGTCATTTATCTGAACGTTTACAATACCACTGACCATTTTCTCTTTACCTTTTACAATGTACCTAGAACGTTTTCAGCAAAACTCTTTCAAACAAAAATTTCAGTATCTCTCATGGAAAATTATGATTGATGTGATAAACCCTCTCTCCCCTCCCTCTGTGGTGGATTATTTTCCTGGGAGTTCTCTCTGGGACATACAGCAAGTTACATTCAGCCCTGGCTGGGGTGGCTCAGTGGATTGAGCACCTGCCTGAGAACCAGAGGGTCACCAGTCAGCACATTTGTCTAGGTTGTGGGCCAGGTCCCCAGCTGGGGATATGCAGGAGGCAACCACACATTGATCTTTCTTACTCCCTCCCTTCCCCTCTCTCTAAAAATAAATAAAATCTTTCCCCCCTTAAAGTTAGTTCCAAAGACCACCTCACTTTCCTGAGTATCTGCCGGAGGGGGGTTGGGGGAAACGAACCATTAGCTCAAAAGCAGTAGTTAAAACTACCAACCCCACCCTAAGAAATTATAGAAAATGGGAATAATCAAAGCTTACTTCCTAGAGCAGTTAAGCTCCCAATCACGGCTCTCATAGGAAAGTGATCTCTTTGCACTGGGACAGGGAGGCCAAGCCGTAATTTAAAGTAGAAACTATGTGAATGCTCCATATCTCCAAATAGAAGTGACTAAATAATAGCTGCAATGTTGTAAAGCTGCAAAAAGACCTCCAGATTTCATACTTCACATTTATCTTTGTATCAGTAAAACTACTCTAATTAGGAAATTAGAGAGAGCTCACTCACCAACTCTTACTTAATATTTCAATATGTTTTAGCTAATAAGTAAGAACTGAAAGACTAGTATAGAAGTAACTGAAAAAATGTTGGACCCTGTCACAACTGGCTTTGTCTACCAGTTAAAATTACATTTTTTAAAAACAAATAATCTAAGGTCACAGTTTTAGAAGTATGAAATACAGATGGGAAGTTGAAAGACAATGGAGCATGTTAGCTAACTTGTATCTCTTAAATAGTGAAGCTTATCTGTTTTAGAAGGAATGGTGAATAGAAGAGTAGGGGTACTCACATCTGGAGAATCTGCTCTCTGTAAAGCAATACATGGGAGCTTTCACAATTTTTAGAAATAATGTAAAATAGACTGTTAAATTCAAGTAGATAGGAAAAACTCCTTTTCCAAGTTAGCTTCGGGTGTATCATGTCTGTCCCAAAGGTATTGGCTACACAAACTGTTTTTAATTATACTGACATTGGCTTGACACTTTCAGGACAGACCTCGTATTTATAACGATGGAACATTTCATGTTAAGAAATATGCAAATGACACTATCAAGCTAAATAGAAAAATGTAACAATTGTGCAAATACATTTTCTTAATTTTACCATTAACAAGCTATTGATCATTTGGTTGCTCAGTCCATTCCCTAGTGAAACATTTGCTTAAGTCAATGGCTGCTAGTTGGAGGAAAAAGGAAGAAAAAGAAGGATGAAGAAGAAGAAAAAAAGAATTCTTCTATGTCTCGGTGCCGCAGGAAACATTCCATTTCTCCTGAATCAGAAGCAGGGCCTCACTAAACACGTACACATTTGCCAAGCGATATGTTGCCTTAAGGCCTATCACTTGGCAATTGATTTTGCATGCAACAAAATCTTCATGCTCAGACAGTTCTGAGGCTCACACCGAGTGTCTCATTGTTAGACGGGATTAAGCTATGACATATAATGACAGTTTACTATTTAGGGATGTTGATAACTGTCACCTTATCATTGTTAACCCATATATATGGTAAGTGCATAGTCCAAGTATAAAATTAAAAGACCAAAAATGCTGGAAATGTAACAGTTTTCACTGTTTTAGTACCTTGTAAGTTCCAGCATTTTTAGCACTTCCTCCACAATATGTAAACACATTGTTATTCTTTCTAACATTCCTATAAATACTTAAAACTGTTGAAAAATAAAATATCCAGTGCTATCTAGATAAATTTAATTTCTGGTACGAAAGTCTAGGTCTGATTTAATACTTGTGACACATAATTCAGTAAGTTTGAGACAAGTGTATTGGCTTCTGATCTTTTCAGACAACTTCATTATTTTATTTTACAACTAATGTGTGCATAACTCAACTACAAATCTTTTTGGGTGAAAAAACATGCTCGTTTACTCTGCAGCAGTTCACATTGATAGCTTGGTTTCTTGGGTTTCCACCCTTCATTTCCCCTAATGTAAAAAATTAAAGCTTCTTTTGCATTATATCGAATGTAAGTAATAGCAAGGGACTGAGGCTTTCCAGTGTCTTTCCTTTTTCCATCTTTTAATTTGCTCACTGCAACCCACTCTCAGCAACTTGAGAATCCTCACAGCAGGGCCTCCCCGTTACTGACAGCAGTATCATGTTCCTTGAATGGGGGGTCGGGGGGTGGGGGGGTGGGGGGGGTAGGTTAGTGATGGAAAAGAATTGTCAAACATGGTTTGGGATGATTATTTTCCATTTCTAGGGGAAGATTCTTTCTGAGACCATCATTTAAAGCCTGGGGCTCCTCAGGCACTAAGCAATACTTACGAGGCAACACAAAAATGCTATGACCAAGCACATGAGTCCCAACCAATGGTTACTATGGCCTGGGGACCTCAAAAGCTTGTGATTCAATATAAATACCAACATGAGCTGCCACTGCCAATCCTCAGTTCTCAATCCTGCACAGAGTAAAAATCAACAACAGCCTGGGAGCCATACAAACTGATTTATGTCGCGACACCTGCTAGCTCCAGCTATTTATCACAAACAAATCATCTAAATTCCCCCTACCATGAAACCTCCATAAGATGAAGAATACTTTGCCTATGTAAAATCTCTACAGAATGTATTGAAAATCATAGTCACCCTCTTGTGCTGTTTGCTCCCTTTTCTCTGCAACTTAGAACCCAGCCTAGTTTCTATGTCATTTGATTTTATGAGCAATTTTTTATCCAAGTCAAGGTCTGATCATTTCTTTTTCTTTTACAATACTGTGAACAGGAATCATTCATTTATTCATTCTCCAACAAAAATATTTACCTCGTATCTCCATATGCCATACACTGTTCTAGTGGCTTGGGAGACATTGCTAGATGTGAAAAGTGGTAAGTGAATTTACTTGATCAAATATAAAGGGTATGAAAAATTAAACAGTTTTCTTTTTCTGGAGTTTATAAAAAGTAAATGCAATGTGGCCACCCCTTGCCCTCCCCCCACAAAAAAAGCGCTTACTCACATTTCATCAATAGACAGTCATCTTGCTGGGAAACTCATTGATTCATCAATCTATTGAGCAGTCATAAAATATTAATTCACTTAAAAGTAATAGTTGTGGGCATGGCATGATCCCGAAATCTGGGAATATGCTCTAGTAAAAGACATAGTCCTTGTCACAGAGGACTACTGATGTCCAGAGCAAAAACTAAACAGTGGACAGGGGCTACTAGAGAAAATTTTTAAATTAGTGGTAACAAAAGGAACACAGTAATTGCCAAAAGGTGTTGGATCATGATGGATCAGTTCATTTCTTTTTCTGACAAATTTACCAACAGAGATAATGTAAAGACAACACAGTTAATCTATTCTACAACAAAGTATCTACTTTTCAAAACTTAGAAACTACTTTCTCTTATCCATGTTCACCTCTTAATTTTATGTCCTTGACCAATAACCTAATATGAATCCACATTATTTTCTTTTCTCTTTATTTACAAAGTCTGCTAGTTTTAACTTTGGCAAGGGGAATGAAATACAGGATAGATACAGTATTTCCTTTTTTGTTAAAATAAATTACCTTCTATACTCTATGATGACAAAGGTATATATAAAAAGGCTGATGGCAAGTAAAGCAAAAAGGGTAAGTCTAAATTCTTTTATGCAAAGTAACTCATGATGGAAAAATTCAAGATCTAACAAAACACTTTCATATTTTTAAATCAAAAACAATATCAAATATGAAGCTATTTTGGAAGTGATACTGATAGAATCAATAAATTTATCTAGATGTAACATTGCACAGCAACATCTTTAATCAAACATGTGAAACCTGCCACAACATTCTGACATTGCTAATCAAGTGGCAGCTGACTGAGTTCCTTAAATTCATTTCACATTCTGGGGTGGGGGACAGGGGGGTTTGCAAATTACGTATGGCAAATAAAATACTTTTGATACTTTATCATCCTATTAAAATGTCAATGAAATGTGCACATTTTCTGAAATTAATGAGGATACGTGATGAAAATGATAAGCAACTGGAAAACAATAGTATACTTAGTAACAATCACCTATCACATGCTGACAGTGGTATAAGACAAAATAAAAATAACAATAAAAAGTATACTAAAACAAGCAGATTTTTAGAGTTATAAACAAATATTCTACACTAGTAGACAACCTCATGTCACAATTTAGAGTTGGCATAGATATTAGCCTCCTTCCAATCTAATTTCTTAATTTTTAAGATGGGGAAACTGGGCCAGAAAAATTAACTAACTACACCAAGATCCAAAATGTTGGATTCCTAGGTTTTTTGTTTTGGTTTTTAATCCAAAGTGCCTCTTTGGATTAAAGTGTCAAGTTACCATGGGAAAATGTTCCAGTTAACATGAGGGCTAAGTGACTAAAACCATAAATATGTGATTATAAAATCTGCTAGACATATTGCATATTTAACATTTTAGTGCACAAACCAAAGTTTAATGTAATAACATGTCATTTACTATTTAAAATATAGAACACCAGCCCTGGCAGGTAGCTCAGTGGATAAGGTGCTGGCCTGCAAACCCAAAGGTCACTGGTTCGATCCCCGATCCAGGGCACGTAACCACATTGCAAGCCAGGTCTCCAGCCAGGTCCATAGCAGAAGGCAGGTAAAAGGCAACCATACCGTGACGTTTCTTTCCCTTTTTTTCTCCCGCCCTGCCCTTCTTTCTAAAATAATAAAATCTTTTAAAAATGCATACATAAAAAAATAAAACATAGAAAACCAAATAAGCTTATTTCTTTTTTTTATCACTGAGATTTTCCAAAATAAAGTGTTACTTTCTGGGTTTCAAAATCTCATTTTTTTCTTTAAATCCTTTATTTTTTTCTCCCTAATTTTCTAGGTTTGCTCTTAGAATCCAATAAAGTCATTAAAATACTTCCATATTTTAAAATATCTTCCCACAGTATCAGTCTAAATGACAAAAGAGTATAAATCAAATAATGTTAAAAGCTGTGTTTTGTTATCATTTTATACTTAGAATTTCTAATCAGATAAAGATAGAATGACACACTTCAAAAATACAACAGAAACAGAATACTGTTGAACTGACATAACAAACACATTATCTTCTCATAAAAATAACATTTACATAATCATGCCAGAATTAAAATACATATTTTAAAATAATTTTTCTCATTAAAGTATTATAAAGCTCAGTCACTATATTTTACTTTACTATCTTAAATGGTGTCCTTATTTACAACTTTATTGGTAGTCTCTTCTCACTCCTTATTATCAAAATTTGAGTGTTCAAACATAATTATTTAAATAAACTCTGGACAATTAATTTTTTTGAAATATCTCAAAACTGTTTTCAGTCAACTTTTTCAAACATGTAGAAAAATAAATGGTGATATACATATATGACTATAATGTCTCATGTTAAAATACAAACTCCATAGCTGGCTAAAAATAAGCCATATCCAATCAAAATAGATAAATAAGCACTTAATTACAAATAGCACTCATCCTCCACATTACATCTGGTTGGAAAATGTTAAATGTGTCCATAGCTTAATTTCGTGTATTTTTGGTTTTACAGATTTATTTTCAGTTCTTTGTACACGTGCTATCATTTTAAAGGGTACTAAAATTTCACTAGCCTTTATCTAAGTAACCATCCCTCCTCATGCTGATAACATAAGAAATAAGAGCACTAAGGCATATACTGACCCTGTTCCCATCTAAAGAGCTGAGGTTGTATTATGCTTCAAAAGACAGCAAAGACTAAGGAATATACTATTTTGTGTCTTACCTCTAAATAATGTGATAATATATGTGTTACTGCCCTAAGGGGTAATTTATGAAAATAGGTAAAATGGGGTTCTTTCTTCTTAGTTTTACTTCTTTATCGTACCAACCACAACAACCACAACAAGTTTCACACAGTAGTGGAGTTTAACATATACAACCATTTGTTGGATGAAATTACAAATGACTCCATGAATAAATCAAGTATTCAGGGAGTGTCTCTGGCTCAAAGGTATTGTCTGTATATCCTAAGTGTTACTAGGTCTGGTTTTCTCCAGTCCGAAGTGTCATTACAGAACTTCAAAGTTTCTACATGTGGTCTCACTTAAAACAATAAAGTCAGTGAGTTTCAGTGGCTAGAAGAACTGCTTATTTTTTAGGATTAGAGTTATTATAAAATTTAACTTTCATCCTGATTTCCAGTTTCAGCTCTGTAAGTCCATATGTAGTCATCTTTAGTTTTATTTATTTCGCTCTTCTAAACTATTAATTTTAATTTCTTTTTTGAGAGAAAATGTTTTACTATTCCCATACATTTTCAAGGGACAGTGTCAAAATATCAGTAACAGTAAAGATTTAGATGACAATAGTGAGAATAAAGATTAACTGCTATATAAACAAGAAAAGGCCTTCTCTCTAGTCCATATATTGTTAGATCAATAGTATATATAACCAATGATGTTCTATTTAAAAATGTCAGAAAATGAGTCTTGCTTTCATCTTCCACTTTTTCGATAGGCTTTCTGGTATCAAGCAGACCTCGTCAAAGTGTGCATAGTGGATGTACATTTATCAACCTCTTTTAAAGCCATTTTCTTTTCACACATATGCATTACTTCAACTATGGAAGGCTAAAATCTTAGGCACCACACTATGTACATCTAGAAACATTCTAAAACTGAAAATTTAAATAACTGTCATTACTATAAAAATTAAACAGCATCAAGAAAGTTGTATCAGTCATGAGAATGAATGAATCTCATTTTTACATTTACAATGATTTAATGTGCCCAAGTTTCCTCAGGTACAAAACTAAAAGCATAATATACACCTCACAGAGCTGTGGAAGCATTACCACTCAGTAACTACAACCCAGTTAGTAACTACAAAAAATTGAGAATGGGTGGGTGGGGAGGGGGACAGAGGGGAGCAAAAAGGGGATGGATGTAATACAACATCAATAAAATTAAAAAAAAAAAAAAGAATTGAGCAGAATCCTTGATATCTAGTATGGGTCCAACAAAACGCAGCCATTGCTTTTAGATTTAAATTAAAAGCTCAAACAAGGGAGAGAGATTACAAACTAGTAACTTCTGTACATATCTATAATAAAAGTTTTCCATACTTTATTCATGTTTTATCTAGTGAGTGAAACAAGTCTCACGGTATATCTTAGTAAGGCCATACGGAATATGAATGTTAAATATCTAATTCATAGATTTTTTGAAAAAATTCTGTTAAGTCTATCCCACTGACAAGGTTGTCTAAGTCTGAGCTTGCAATCAATAATTGTTTTTTAGTGGTAGTAACTTCATTAAACTGACCATATAAATTATCCATCAAATCCATTTCTCTATTTCTCTCTCATCTTGGAGAATTCACGAAGCACTTTGGCTCCTCACGTTTACCACCCACCATGCCTAAATACAGATCGTCCACATTCTGCCAGCACAGGGTTCCTTCTAGCTGAAAGTGGTCTGTCCGTAGGCAGGCACCCCTGAGGGGGCAAAGTCAATCTGACTATGAGATACCAGCAATCGAACATATGGAAAAAGACATGGTTCTTCAAAGTCAAGGACAGCCCATTTCTGATCCTAAGATCATGGTCTGATGTGACTTTGTACCTAAAAGAGGAATGCAGCCCTCGAGTTGCTTTCTCTAGAATCTGAATTGGGAAACGTGGAGCAATTCCAGAAACAGAGCAGGAGATGAGACTGACAGAGTGGAACAAGGCTTGGCGGAAGGAGCTGGAAGTCACCCTCAGATAACACTGTGAAGGAGTAAACTCTTGAATAAAACAAAGGGAAAAAGATAAAAGAGAGAGTAAAGGGAATGAAAAGCCAGTTTTTTTTTCCCCCAGAGAAAAGGCAGAGAAGCCCATGGCAAGTAGCAGAGTCCCAGAAACTGCTGCTACTCCAGATCTTGGATCTGTCCTTTCATCTTCCAAACTCCAAAAGCGCAGGCCAGGCAGTAGGACTGTTTCTGGATCCTGGGAGAGCCCAGTTTGTTTTATTCCTGAACATCCATTACTCACCATTTCTTACCACCAATCAACTTGAAAAATCTTAATTTCCCTCATCAGTCAGTGATTTACCAAATTCCGGCAACACTACTGAATTCTAGTTCTGAAATCGCATCCGTTCATTCCTTTTCACGTAACGTCACTGCAATTCTTTCCAGTCTCCCCCTTTTCTCACCTAGGTTACTTCAATAGTCTCATTTCAGTAAAAAGGGTGGATACTGGCAAACCACAGGATGAATTCTGCTCACAGGGTATTTCATTTGCCCCCTCGGAATTTCTATTTTGAAGTAGTTGTCAACATTTCAAAATATGGAGATACAACATTCAAAACCAGTTTCTGACGTTTCTTGGGGGGAAAAAAATCAGATCACCTGAAAAACTCACATTAACTATGTATGAGAAATGCTAAGAAATGAATTACCTGAATCTGAGTAGCATCTGTCCACTTTAGACAGGAGTGCATTTTCCAGTTTTATTTCATTTTTTTTATACTTGGTGTGCTTCTCTTTATGTTAATTGCTAGCATAACAGCAGACCCCACCAACCCAAATGAAGACCTCTAGAATAAAAATCTATAATCACCTTCAAAATTATTCCCCGATTATTCGATGATTATCCCCTACATGATTAAATCCTAATCCTTTCACATGATCTGGCCCATATTCTTTAACCTGTGTCATCTCTTGTCACTCCTCACCTTGCATCACTTGCAAATCATATTTTTAGTGGCAATGGTTTTGCACACTCTAGTCTTCAGGAATGCCTCATTCTTCTTTAGCTGGCCTATTCTTAGCCACTCAGGTACCTTTGAATGGTACCTGAAAGCCTTCCTTCACATACCCACTTTCAGTTGGGTGTGTCATTTATACAGCGCTCTCAACTTCCCTTATATGTGTCACAGGTACCATAATTACTGCAAAGTTCATTAAAGATAAGAACCATGCTTAGCACATAGCATAGTCCTGGCACACTGGATGAGTCCAATAATTACTGATGATTAAATAATTATTTAAGCACCTCTTTTCTAAGCATCAACAGTTCTGAAGAAGTAGGCATTTCCTCAGCTTTATAACAAATGAGAAAATACAACTCCAGTGAAGTAATTCACTCAAGTTCACATAGCTGCTAAAGAAGAGTCAGAACCTAAACCAGCGGACTTTAGACCAAAACTTGAAGCCCTTGAATATATTCCTTTCTCACTCTCATGGGAAATTCTGGTATAAATGTAATTTCACTACAAGCTACGTTAGTAAAAGAAAACAGACCAAGTCAATACAAAGGACAGTAACGTCTAATCCTAAATCAAAGATGACAGGATAAACCCTGTGAAATGTCCAGCAGTATCACTGTAATGTGATTGGCTGTCAAAATGCCATGACAACATTCAGAATGCTAGGCAAACTAGACAAAACACCATAAAAATCTTCATATTTTTATGAAGTTCTTCACTGTTTTACCATAATGGAAAAATTATTAGAAAAAAAGAGAAAAAAAGCTATCAACTATAGCAAATGTATTAAGAGAATTCAAGGCCCACAGGACAGGCAAATGACAGGTCATAAACTCTTTAAGAAAAAATATTTATGTTAAGAAAACATAATTAGCATAACTAATCAAAGAATCAAATAATTCAAGTTACTAAATTTCAAAAAAAATAAGTTATAAATGCTTCAAGCACTAATTTGAGTAGTATTTAAAAACAGCTTGTGACATAAATTTGTAAAGAATAAAAAATTCAAAGTTTTGTTTTTGTTTTTGTTAAGATTTTATTTATCATTTTGAGAGAGAGGGCTAGGGAGAGAGGCAGAGAAGGAGAGAGACATCAATGTAAGGTTGCCCTTCACCTGCCTCCAGTTACAGACCTGGCTGGAGATTTGGCTTGCAACCTGGTTATGTGCCCTGGCTGGGGAATCAAACCAGCAACCTTTGGGTTCACAGGCCAGCACCTTAGCCACTGTGCTACCAGCCAGGGCTCTAAGTTTTGTTTTCAAACATCAGAGTACTATATTACACAAGTAGTACCTTTAAAATGACAGAAAAAAATATAATCATATTACAGAGTAGTAAATATTTCCCGTAAGTTAAAAAAAACCTGAAGAAACAAATTAAAAAAAAAATCTTTAGTATTATTTTAACACCTGATTAGCTTTCATTTTTACAATCTTTGAAAACTTCACCACTGATCCACACGGGTTATATACCAAAGGTTTTGTTTGTTTGTTTTTTTAAGAAACCAAAACATAAACCTAGTTAAATGTTCTTGCTTTCTTAAAAACACCAACCTCCACTTTTTTGCCTTCACCAGTATCTCAGGGCCAAGAAAATACAAGTATTGTTGCATTACATTTGGGAGTGAAATCCTTCAGAACAGTAATCTTTTTCATAGAGAGGGGTATAGATGTTTTTGGTGATCTGTATGGGATCTTCTTACCACATAAGCACTGCAGTGTTGCACTGTCCTGTGAGGCATTCCTAAAAAACACCTGGGCAAGATGAACACTAAAAAAGTCTACACATTAGATGACATGAGGAATAATTAACAAATAAAACTATTCCTGGCACACTCTCAACATTAGAGCAGAACCAAGCTCCAAGGCGGCACCTGGTGAAGGGAACTGCTCTGCTAGATGTGATAATTTCAATTTACACATTCAGCACAACATTCTGTCTGCCTGTCAATTTGAAACAGTTTCCTATTCAGTGATAACAGATACCCCAAAAGAATGCAGTGTTGAAATGCTGACAAGAATTTTTCATGCACCAACCAGGCCCTCTCTCCACTGGACCAGCTGCATCTGCCTTCTTCACTTTTGGAAGGGACTGCCAGGTGGCTACTTTTATCAACTACACCAACAAAATGAAAATCGAAATTCATAGAGAAAACAAAGTATCAGATTCTCATGCAGAATAAATACTAATACAATTTTTTTAAAGCACAGTTACGAAAAAAATTAATGAAGTTATAAAAAGATTCACTGTGTCAGTTGATCTTAATTTACATAGTGCAGTACTTTCTCAGCTGCCAAAACCAAAAACATACATATGTGAACTAAATATAGAATTTACTAAAGTCTTTTTTCTAAACTGACAGAAAGAGAGCAAGATAAAGCAAGAAAGAAAGGAACAAATACACAAGCTTTAACCTAAAGCTGTGCCAATTTATTATCCAGTACTTTTGTATGATCATATTGTAAAAAACTACTATCAAAAAGCAATTAAGTCTCATGTTACATTCAGAAATTACATATTTTTCCTGTACTTTATTTCTTTATACTTAAATGACAAATATAAAAACCATACTTATTCAGTTACTGTTTGTTATTTTATCCACATTACTCAAGATTATATTCATAAATCTCCCTATAATAAAATATACACTCTCCTTCCGGGGAGACAATTGAATAATTCATTTGTTTAATAACAGGATCATGACTCAACCATTTCTGGAATTCTCCTCTACTACTTGCTCTGTGAAATGGCAACACATCCTTTTCAATATTTTCAGGGATGCCAAACTTTCAAGAATGGATTTACTTGCTAAAATAAATATACATCATCCAGGAATGAAGTTGATAAAATAATGCTTCAATCTGAGACATCATTATTGTTATAAAATAAGAGATGGTAATGACCTATCAGATGTGGAGTTCAGGCACTGGCACTTTTGAAACCTGAAATCAATGATGAGTATATCAAGAATATATGTATATATATATATATATACACACACACACACACACATATACGTATATATATATGTATATATATATATATATATATATATATATACACACACATAATTTTTAAAGGATTTTATTTATTATTTTTAGAGAGAAGGGGAGGGAGGGAGAAGGAAAGGGAGAGAAACATCAATGTATGGTCGCCTTTCACTTGCCTCCAGCCACAGACCTGGCTGGAGACCTGGCTTGCAATCTGGGTATGTGCCCTGGCTGGGAATCAAAACCATCAACCTTTGGGATCTTAGGCCAGTGCCTATCCACTGAGCCACCAGCCAGGGCTAAATATATAATTTTTAAACTCATCATCCTTATTCATATTCATTTGTCTTCAAAATGAATGAATACAGGTTTTCTCCACTATCTGAAAATAGGGCATTCCTATGAAACTTTTCCTAAGTCAAAATGGCATAAATCAAAGCAGCAGTATCATTTATTTGGAGCAGTTTTTGAGTGTTCTCAGACCCAAAACTCAATGCACACACACTGTCTTTATTTTGTTCACCATGATCAAAACATTTAATTATGTCCAGGTTTCTGTTAAGCATAATATCCTTAACAAGCTGTCTTAGTCTTTTCTGATGCCTTAGGATCCATCTTGCTAGTGGATACACAACACAGATCAAGATGAAGTGCAGATGCTCACAGGCAGCGTTCAAAGCTCCAGTGATCTGATGCTGAGTGCAGTTCCCAGGATGAAACTTGGGGAAGCCACTCCTTGCTCCAAGTATAAGCTGCCTCTAATCACAGCTTGCTGCAAAACTAAAGCTACATGCCTTTAATGCATTTTGCCTTTTCTGGTAAAAGTGAAAATCCCCTTAGGATTTGTTTTCATTAGTGAAAACAGGTACTAAGATAGGTCTTTTGTAAAAGCAAAGTGACTTAACAAGAAGTTTCAAATAATGGGGGATATCTGTTTAAAAATCTTTCCTCTAACCCTGGCTGGTGGTTCTGTGGATAAGGCACCAGCCTGCGAAACCAAAGGTCACTGGTTCAATTCCCAGCCAGGGCACATAACCAGGTTGCAAGCCAGGTCTCCAGCCAGGTCTGTAGCTGGAGGCAGGTGAAAGGCAACCATACAATGATGTCTGCCTCCCTCTCTGCCTCTCTCCCTGCCCTTCTTTCTAAAAATAATAAATCTTAAAAAAAAAAAAAAAAAAAATTTCCTCTAGTTGTACTGTGCATTTTGCCTCCATTTCTACTAAATATAGAACTAGTCAATTTTTCCCTAAGAGGCAGACACAGCATGTTAAACCAGTGTCCATTTGCAAATGTTAAACAGAGTAAGAAATTTTGTCTGTATATAGAACATACACACACATAAGTATATGTACATAAACACATTTATATAATCAAAAGTTGTGAAGACTCTGCAGCAAACCGTCCATTTTAATATTATAAGCTATAAACACTTTAATATTGTCATTAAACACATTAACCAAAATAGCAGTAATTTTCAAATGTAACATATCTATGTAAAATGCCATTACAATAAAACACCATTATCTATATAAGGGATAAAATTTCCTTCTTATACTCTAAGCTACTCTCTGATTAGAGAGTTTTCTAGTTATTAAAAGAAACTCATGAGAATTTTCTAAACGAGTATAGATATTTATTACTCATATTTTTAAACTGGTGTCTTCAAGAATTACTTCTAAAACAATTTCTGAAAGCATAGAAAGCAAATGGCACTATCAACTGGGTTTATCACTGGATTTCAAAAGGGAAGCTCCATTTAGGGAATGAATGTCAATATTAACTGACTTAATTATTGTAGGTAATTACCATCCAGACCATTTTTTTAACTATCAAAATCATTTAAGAACTGGGCTGCAGTCAACAACTAGGGTTTTCTACCTGTTAGTCTTGCCCTATGCTTAACGTATCCTCAGCTGTTAACCCCAAAGACTCCTTCCCTGCAAGCCACATACTTCCCATGCAAACATTGTTTGTTTTTCATGTTTACTCCCCACATTGTTTTTAGGTGCTTGTATTTCAAATTATTGAGTTGGTACTAAATCTCCTTGAATGAACTTTTCAATTATGTGAAGTATTTTTCTGAGTGCCAAAGCAGTACAAAAAAATACAGAAATAAGTAGAAAATTACTTGACATCAAGTAATTCACTAAAACATAAATGAGGTATAAGAGGTGACCCCCCTACCCCCTTCAAAAAAGTATTACATGAACAAAGAAAAGTACCTATAAACTGTTCTGTCCATGACGCCACTTGTGGCTACTCAAATTTAAATTAATCATCATTAAATAAAATACTGTGCTTCCTCATTCACATTCCTGGACTGTGTTACTATACAAATTCAGAGGGTTTCTGTCTGTGTGGCAAAAAGCCTCCTAAAGGTACAGCTTCTGAAAATTATCCTAAAGACAAATCTAACTGAGTAGGTGGAAGGGTGGATTTCTCAGTATTGTTTTTAAGGAACAATTAGCAACATAGCTTGGTTGGATTTATGGGAGGAAACCCCCACTTCCAAGTCAAATTCGTGGGCCTTGATTATTGTAGATTTTGTTTTACTCAAGTGAACAATTGGTAATATAATTGACCAAACTGAAGAAAATAATACATATATAAGTATCTAACATATAACAGATGTTCAAAAATGGAGAGATGGGGCAGAGCAGGAGAAGAGAGGGAAAGGAGGAAGAGGACTGGAGGCAGGGCAACAAGGGGGTGCCGAGAAGGTAAGACAACAGATCTCCTGGCTCTTAATTTTGTTTCCTAGAGGAAACTGTTACTAAACCGCTGTATGACTCCAGTGAAATGTTATGGTCAACTCTCAAAATGGTCTCTTAATGCTAGCAAATGCTTTTTTAAAAAATATTTTGTTCCTATACATAGAATAGGAAGGAACCAAAGTAGTGTTGATCAATAACAGGCTCGGTCTGGTAAAGGTGTCCAAAATTACTGTGGGCTCTTAGGGTGGGGAGAAAGAACATTTACAAAGAGCCAGTTAAAAGACTGCGTCATCTACTGACTGCAGTGCAATGTCAACCATATTATGTGTCCTTGCACTTTTTGGTATATAGCATTTCAATACAAATGATTCTCTGATTTGTCTTCAATTGAGATGTATTCCAAATACAAAAGAGGTGCTAGTCATTCAAGTTATTTGTATTTCTCTTCTAAATCTATGTGTCTGATGCTGTCAAATTATATACTGAGGACCGTATGAAGTAATTAAGTATTATTGAGGATGTTTTCCACTGCAACAAATTTCTTTACTGTTTTACTACTGTACTAAAACATGGAATCTTAACATTCATTATATATGTGTGTGTATATGTATGTACATGTATTTGTGTGTATATGTATATGTGTTTGTGTATATATATATGCATATGTGGGGGTATTATCAGTCACAATAAAGACAATCTTCCCCAAAACAAACATATTTAAAATCATACTTATTTTAATGTTTTAAACAAAACTATTAGAAATATTTGTTTGGATCTTGTCAGAAGGGTTTCAATTTTACATCATTACGTTTTAACTTGCCTAATCAGTTGAACAGAAGTACTTTATGTAAAATGATTCTTTTAGTTGCCTTAGCTACAAATCCCTGCAGGATACTATAATTGAAATCTACTCACGTAAGTTAGGAATAATTAGGGCCCCAAATTAAGCCAAACACAAAGTTAATTCAAATAGTCAGCTGCTGTCATTTAAATGGATACGGAGTTTTATTGTTGCTTAACATTTCTGCATGCTTTTAAACGTACTTTGTTCTTCTCATCTGTACTTAGTACTTTAGTACAATAGAAATGGGATCAAGAAGCATAGACTCACCATCAGCTTTTAGACTAGAGTCACACCTATATTCATTTTTTTGTCACTAAAGGTTTTTCCACTCAATCTTTGCTCTCAGTCAATTAACAACCCAGTTAAAAGGATGGAATGACAGCTCTCAAAGGCAAGCTTTCTGGTAAACAAAGCAGAATCACAGAATCCACAGTGAGTGCCATTAATGCAACAAAAGTAAAACCTTTTAAAAGCTACAGGGATAGTCTCTATTTGCTTCAACTCTAAAACAAAGCAAAGGATTAAAGGAGCTTCCTGTTGTAAGCAAACAAAGGGGAAAAGAGAATATCTAAAACCCATATCTGAAAAGGGGGCTATGAAAGCAAGCCTTTAACTATTTTAATGATTAATGCTAAGGAGCCTGAACTGATAAGCTAAATATAGTAAAAACTAAAAGTATTGCTGCAGTAATTTCAATTTTTCAGTGTTCTGACAGTTAAACATTCTAAGCAATTGTACTTTCAAAGAGAAATTGTGATGATAAAATATATATATATATATATATACACACACACACACACACACACACATACATATATATGCACCTATGGTTGTACAATTTCTGGAATATTTGAAAGTTGCAGAGAGCTACCAAGACTGCTTTTATGTTTTATATATTTTAAAATAAAGCCAAATAAAAAATATAGTTTTTAATTTGAAATGTAGTGATATTAAAAACTTTGAAACTAATTATCTTTTTTCCATCATCATCATTAAACTATGTAAAGCAATATATTTTTAAGCATATTTTAAATTCTTGCACGACAACCAGATGCAGGAGGAAAATGCAGTGGCCTAAGGCTAAATAAGGATTCATTTCTACAGAAAGCAAAGTGGAATGACAGTAGATAGAGCTGGACAGAGGTCATTCATGCAGGCCATAGTTTCTTGACCTTTGAATTGAAAACTTCTACATAGCTAACTAATCTCCAGGTAGTGATTCTAAAGTCTAGAATTCTTCAGGTCTACCAAAAAATAAAAACAAAAAATATTTTGACCTCTAAGACACCTACACAGAATTCTCTTTGCTAAAAAGTTTCTACTATTTTTTCATTTGGCTTTAAAAGCTGAAGAATCTATGAACTTCATGAAGAAATAAAGTAATTTGTGTGTTGTACTATCATAAAATTGAAATCTAATTAACCTGTTTTTATCTCTGATAGAAAAAGATGTCAGCCCTGGCTGGTGGCTCAGTGGGTAAGGTGCCGTCCTGGAAACCCAAAGATCGCTGGTTCAATTCCCAGCCAGGGCACATAACCAGGTTGCAAGCCAGGTCTCCAGCCAGGTCTGTAGCTGGAGGCAGGTGAACAGCAACCATACATTGACGTTTCTCTCCCTCTCTGCCTCTCATCCTTCCCCTCTCTCTAAAAAACAATAAATAAAATCTTAAAAAAAAAAGAAAGTCTACAGAAAATAAATTCTTAGATTACACAAAATATTACAAACAGAAAAATCACTAGATTACCTTAAGCAATTAAAGCATCTTTAACCTCTTTTAGATAACCAGTTTACACCTAAGTAGTACCCCATTTTCATATATATATGTGTGTGTGTGTGTGTGTGTGTGTGTGTGTATATATGTGTATATATATGTATGTGTATACACACACACACACACACACACACACACTCTCTCTCTCTCTCTCTCTCTCTCTCTCTCTCTTTTATGCTACTATCATGTCAAGGCATTAATACTGAAATGAAAATGACAATAATTCTTAGTTTTTAAATATTCTGACTTTGAAAAATTAGCAAAATACAAACTTTTCTACTTTGGTTAAGATAAACATAATATATATACACACTTTGCATTATATAATTTTAAAATGCTACTTCAAGAAATAAAAACTTTTGTAGTGAGGTGCTATTAAAAAGTGTTTTCATATAACAGAATAAAACTAGAACAGATGAATGGGGAATAGAGGAAAATACCAGGGAGAAGGGGTCAGGCTGCATTGTTACTCAAGAATTTTTCAAACAAATTTTAAAAAGGTTAATAAGAAGCATATAAATTAGGTTTAAAAGTATAACAAAATATAAAAAGGTTCTTCAGTTTCAAGATAGCTTAGTTCCTCTTTTAAAATAAAACAAATTTTAAAACTGATAGTGATGTTATTTCTACATTTCAACTGTGTTAAGATCAGGAATCTTGATTTGCAATGGTAGAAATCACTGTCATGCAAAATCTAATTTTCTAGCCTAAATATTGTAATAACCAAGACTCCTTGATATCAACGTCCTCTCACAGACCAGCAACCTCAGCACCACCTGGGAGCTTATTACAAATGCAGCCTCTGGAGGCCCATCCCAGATCACTGATTCAGAATATGTATTTTAACAAGGTTCCCAAGTGCATTAAACATACATTAAATTTTAAGGAGCACTGTTCTAGATAAGTAAGATTTAAAAACATCCAGCATGACCTCCCTTACATGTTTCTTCTTCTCCTGTACACACCTGTTTCCCAATCTTCGTCTCCCAGTATCATCATATCCATTCTCTTTTCCTATTCTCTCCCTTCACAGGATCCCATTTCTTGTCTTTCTGCCTGGAAGTAATTCAAGTATCTGACATATCTACCACCAACAACCAGAAAAGAAAACTATAAAAAGTCCTCTTCTTCAGCAAAAAAATGCACTTAACCTACACCACCTGTCTCCACTTGACTTATCAAGTTGAGTCACCTGCCACCATTACCTCATCACAGCATTCTGCCATATACAAGTGAGTCTTTTAAAATCCAACAGATAGCTCTCTCACTAACACCAGCAAAGACTGCCCACCCTTTCCATTGTGTGAAGTCCCTGACTCTTTGGGACTTATTACCTCTCATCAAGACCTGAATTAACAGTAGGCATACCTACCACCTGATTCAGATTCATTACAAAGATGGAAAGATGAATAAGGAAAGGGAATGGGAGACAGAACTAATGATTAATACACACACTCAACACACATCCATTAGATACAAAGAGATAGGTACAAAGCTATAGTAAAAATGTTCAACAACTAACCAGCAAAATAAGTATTATGTAATCTCTTTTTCCAATTAAACCATATACAAAACTAAACTCTGCTCTATCTGAATCCTTCTATTCTTCCCAAGAAACTTTTGCCCCCCACTCTCTCTAACAACAACAACAAAAAATTATCCTTTGAAAATAAACTTTATTGCCCTGGATTGAGCACCAGCCTATGAACCAAAGAATCACTGGTTCGATTCCCAGTCAGGGCACATGCCTGGGTTGAGGGCCACCCCCCCCAACCCCACTGGGGGGTGCACAAGAGGCAACCACACATTAGTGTTTCTCTCTCTTTCTCCCTCCCTTCCCCTCTCTCTAAAAATAAATAAAATGTATTGAAAATAAACTTTATTATAGAATAGATGCAAAAATATCATTTTAATAGAGACAAATACTATTGACATTGGAACAGTGACATTTTTATCCACTGTCCAATCTGTAGATATAAATTGTGTTCATATCTTTTTCTTCCTTTTTTTAACTATTGTCTATTATCCACTTTTAATCTGAATATATCCCAATTTCATCTAGTTTGTTAAAATCTGATTCATAACTGATTTAATATTAACCCACCTCATTTTAAGTTAACTAAGACCTTAACTCTCACCTTTAAACAAAATTAATCAATAATGGATGAAAACATAAGTAAAAACATTTTAAGTACTGCAGGAAAATGCAAGTGAATGACTATTTAACTAATCTCAAGACAGATTTTTAATTATAAGTACATAATGAAAGATCTCCCAAAAGAAAATAGCTACCCATCAAAAAGTATGGAAAGAATGAGGGGTAAGTAAATACAGCAAATTAAGTAAAATACTCTTACCTGTTAAACCTGTGATTAGTGTTACTTTACAAAATCCTCTTGTTTGAAATTTTCATTAAAAAATTACGCAATAAGAATTCAATTAAAAGGCAAATATATTTTGCACAATAAAAATTACCAGTTTTAAAAAGTAAGAAAAGAAGATGTAACAACATAAACAGAAAAACTGGCACAGGTAGTTTACAAAAAACTCACATCAAGATTACGGCTAGTAAGTAAAATCAAAAATAATTCTGTTCTCACAAATAGCTCCCAGATTACAATTTTAATCAATCAGACACCCATTTCACATGTGAAAGTGTAAATTCATTCGAAAATTTAAAGTCAGTGCTGGTAAACTATGTAGAATGATACTTTCACAACATTGATAATCAAAATGAACATTGGTATAACTCTTCAGAAAAACCAGTTGAATCTGTTCATGAGTCTGATGTAATTAACACAATTAGAGAATTCTGGTCTCAGGAAATATCCAAATAAAAATGGAAAGATTTATAAAATATTTATTTTATATATATTTAAAAGAACTTAAGTACAAATGGCCGAGTAGAAAGGGAAGATCAAATCATTTTTTGATATATACATGATATATTACAATACAGCTGTTAAAAGCCACTAGCTATATATATATAGAGAGAGAGAGACATGATAGCACAAACCATGGCAATGTAAAGTGAAAACTCAGAATACAGAAGTATCTGGAGATGAAAAACATAATTGGGTTGTATACGCCATAATTGTATTTTATTCACAATATCAAACATGTGTGTTAGAAACAAAAACAAGATGTGTCATGGTTATACCAGGGTCCTAGAATTATGAATGATCTAAAATTCTTACCTTAACTTTTCTTATTTATCTTCCCTCATAAGAACGTACTACATTCAAAATCAAAAGGAAGGGGGACTTTCAAGAAAAGTAAGCCCTCAAAGCAAAAATAATGGCAGACATGAAAGTCAAGCGCAGTAGAGTCCCATGCTGATAAAAGGGGATTATAAATGTTTTTGCTTCCTGAAGCTCTGATATGGAATTCCCTTCCCAGCCTCACGTTTTAGCCAACAGATCCCAGGGCTGGGGCTAGGTATTCTCCTGGAATCACTTCTGTCAAGTTGACAAAAGGAGTTCAAGAATGGGGTTGAAAGATGTCATGAGATATTCACTAATCCACATTGATGTCTAATACATGTAGACTGCACGGTTGTCATATGTCATTCTCTGTCATGCTGGAGGTGAAAAGAAAATAAAGAGTACCATGGGGTACCAAGCATATGTTTCAGTAAGACACTCCCTCAGTAATGTGGCAGATAAATCAGTTGTTTGAGACACACCAGTTCAACATTAATACTCAGATGTGCTCAATCATTTGTATTATCTTATTCTCTAATTCCACAACCTAAGTATACAGCTCATGAGAAAGAGAAAATGTGTATGAATCCAAAAAATTAAGCAAGCGATTCATCACAACTGAAAGCACTCAGTGAGTCATTAACACAATTACCATTTAGCAAAATTAAGGTGCTTCACATGCTTCCTGTGCTTTTAATTAAGCCACCATTAATACACTATCAATTCTTTCAAAATATAACAATGACTGTGATAAATGCCAAACACAGATATAAAATCAGTATTTCAACAATTTGCTCTTGTATGGACAAGTTTACAGCCTCTTTACTTTTAGCAAATCATTTTTTTCATAAGAACAGATTTATTTATTAAACACTTGATTAGTGTTGTCTGTCACAAAATAAAGGTCTGCAAAAACTTAACAGTCAAGCAATACAATGTTACTGAGGTCTGATGGTATGAAACACTGGTTTGTGGCACTTTGACACCAATCATAGGTCTACTGGTGAATCAGACTATGAATAAACAAACCTTCGCTAACAAGGACAAAAAAGGAGGGTGAAACAGCATAGAAAGTGGGAGAAAAAATGTAAAGAAAAAACTGACCATCAGGCATTGAAACTTAATCTTCATTTGAAATACGTTATTTTTGACACTGAATATCAATAAACAAGATGACCAAAGTATACTCCAAATTAACTTTAAAAAATGCTAGTGTATCCTATTTAGTCTTACTTTCTTTCCAATTTGAGTCACATTGAGAACAAGTATACTCTGCTTCTGAATCCTGGTCTTAGTACTACAGGGCATTTGGCCTAATATAAGATACATCATATCATTTATAAATGGCCTTTGTGTTTATTTTAAAAACTGAATTACAACACAACTATGCAGAAGAAACCTGCTGCAATCACATTACATTACACTCTATAACACAGTAAAAGGAACATTTAAAGTGCCCTAAGACCAATATAGTTAGGGGCTCTCTTAAGGAGTAAAATCACATTGCTCTGCACTAAAAATATAAAGATAATCACTTTTTTAAAATACATTATAATAATCCAATGTTAATTTATGTAATTTGTGAATTTAAAAAATAAGGTTATATTTGCTATGCAGCGAACACAGATATATTGTGTTTAAGTTTAATAGGAGTCATACGGCCAAATCCCCATGCACTTTGCTGAAAATTTACCTCCTAATCAAATATACTGAAATGAACAAAAATAGTCCATTTTGCTAGACTGGGAAATCTGAAGTCCCTACAGTAAGTTAATTCAGCATTATCATAGCAACAGCCATGTAGTTGTTTCCAACAAGAAAAAGAACAAGGTTATCACAATGGAAAGAGACAAATTGAAACAAGGGTTTAGGAGTTCTGAAAATGTCCCATTTCCCCTTTACAGAAACTATGTGCAGTTTTTCCAATCTGGAGGCAGTTTTTCAATTTTGTTTTTTTCTTTCTTGGTACATTGTCGGAAACAAGTAACAAAATAATTCCTTCTTGAGGCCGGAAATTATACCCAAGGAACTTCAAAAGAGTATAAAGAGCCATATGAAAAATTACAGACAGTAACTCCCAGTCAACAACAGCTTCCGACTTCTGAATCACAATGAATTAAACTGTATTTTTCCTAAAAATAAAAACTGTTTTAAAAGTTACTTTATACCACAGCCACACACCCCTAATACCTCCCTTCATCCACCCACGTGCATACAATACTACAATGCTTCTTACGTGTGATACTGAGCAACATCAGTGTCTCCCAGAAGTTTGTCAGAAATGTAAATGCTTTGGCTCTACCCCAGACCTTCTAGGAAATTCTGCTGCTCCCATAGTTTGAGAACCACTGGAATAGTTTATTTCATATCCACCTTTTTCTCCTCCACAGCCATGTACCTAGCCTGCTTTTACCACTGCTTTTACCTAGCCTATTCAGCTCCCAGTGAGAGTCAGCTGAATGTTACTTCCTGACATGCACCCTCACAACTCAACTACCCTTCCCCTCAACACCTCTGTGACTAGCATCTTCAAGGCACTTATCACCACGTTTACAACCACATATTGTCCCCTCTCTATCCACTAAACCATGACCCTCTTCAAAGATTTATGCTACTTAATGTGATGGGTATGGAGTGAGTGCTTACTATAAGACAGAGATTATTCTAGGAACTTGACCACATCATCGAACCAAAAAGAAAAAAGAAAAAGATCCTCACGAAGCTCACATGCTATGCATACTCTATACAAAAAAGCAAAAGATCCTCATGAAGCTCACATGCTGTTGTGCTATGCCTACCCTATGTCTGTGTAAATATAAAGTTTATACATTTCATTATATGTTTATAAAATAATTAAGGAAGGTAAGTGAATATAGGTCTGAATTACTTGAATCTTTCTTAAATTTAACCCTGGAGAAGAACCCTACTATTCCTTCCACCAAGTTATACATCACTCTGAGGGAAATCTTTATATGCCAAGAAGTTTTTCTAATTCATATTTAAACCCTAGATCTTTTTTCTGCCACACAGATTGTGAGAAGACCTCACAAACCAAAAATCCTTTTTTAGTATGAATCATTTACATAAGACATTGTGAAATGTGGTTAAATAACCTAAATATAAATCAAAAACTGGTATGATACTATTTCTACATCTATGTTCTAAACTAGTCTTGGATGAATATAAAATAAATATGTATAGCTCTATTGGAATATTTAGCATTTACACCTGGCATGTTTTTCTTTGAAATATGGATAAGCAAAAATATAATTTGAGTTAATGAACTAAAATTCTGACTAAAGAAATCCATTATATATCACATAAAAATTCAACCTGAAATCACTATTACTGACTTTGCTGAAGAACTGCTATTATTTGTAACGTGTCACTTGACTAAGCCTTCATATGTCTGACTTATACTTTCCAGGGCTCCATTATATACCATAATTTAATTCTCTAGGACACAAAAATTCAATTTACTTTCCTACTTACTGATACATGATTCCACTGTGGGTTACTATGCTTATAAAAATCAGTCACAAAGAAATCAAAACATACCAGTTTCTCAACAAAACTGATTTTTGAAGGCCTTGAGGTTAGTTCTATGAGAATAAAATAAATTCTAAGAAAAACTTACAATTTTTTTTGAAGTCTGGTCTTTTATAATCATTTTTTATTTGGAATTGTAAACATTTTAAAAATACACTACTTATTAAAGAAGAGACTTTAATAATAAAAAAACATTATTCCTATTTTTTAAATTAAGTCTATTTTAATTGGTAAGACTTGATTCTTAAATACTAACTGAAAGAGACAGGAAGATGAGCTAATTTTAACAATTAGATCTTTATACATGTAATCAGCTTTTACATAGTAAAAGTCATAAAAATGCTGAGTGACTTGCTCTTATGTGCACACAAAACAGGGCATATTTGTAATGTTCATGATGAACATAGAACACATAAGTCCTTCCAGCAAACGTAGAAATTTACATCTCATACGTATAGATGTAATATAAATCCAAAATCACAGTATTTAAAATCATATACTAAGATAGAGACTACTGTAAACAAAAGAATGTTCAAAAAGGAAGGCATGGCTCACAGCTAAATATACTACAAAGACTTGCTTTGTTTTGCTTTTTAAACTTGATTAGTTACTATTACTTAAAAATCTGGTGTCTGCTTTGCATTACTAAGCCAGAAAACTGGCAAGGCAAGGCTAAAATGCCTGATAATCATGGTTCCCCCAGCAAGTACTTTGCTGCCTGCAAACTACTCTGCCTGCCTGGCCCCTGTAGGGATTTGAGGTTTCCATCCCTGCACAGGAGAACAGAAACCATGTCTTGCGCATTTTTGAATCCTAAGCACCTGGCTCAATTCAGTTAACTCTTAACTCAATAAAATGAGCAAGGTGGGAGGAAACCACCCAGGAAAACTTGTTTATTTGTAAGGATCTATTTAAGTACTGGCACAAAAGTAACAATCCCAGCCAGGGCACATAACCAGGTTGCAAGCCAGGTCTCCAGCAGGATCCCCAGCTGGAGGCAGGTGAAAGGCAACCATACATTGATGTCTCTCTCCCTCTCGCCCTTCCCCTCTCTCTAAAAATAATAAATAAATAAATAATCTTTTTTAAAAAGTAACAATCACTTAAAGACTCCGAAGATATTTAATGTTAACTTCAATAATTAAATTTATATCCTCTTTCCTATGGTCTCATATATGCCTTTGTTTGGTTTTCTCTATAGGTGTTCCTAGGCCATTGTCTGCTTTCTGTCATGTAAAACTTTTCTAAGACAAAACCACATGATGCAGGATCCATGTTCTAACAGTGCATGTTAACAGTGCATACTCCCACAACTAGTGGGACAAATACGGTATTTGTCCCAGGCTCTTTTTACCTGTAGAAGGGAAGTGCTTCAAATGCAACCCTCCCTGGCCTGAACCACCAAAAATGACAGTTCTCTTAATAGCAGATAGGAATCTTGATAGGTGACACAAGAAACCAAACTGCAATATCTCATGGAAAAGTGTCTATTTGCTAATACCCTGCTGAGTTAAGGTACTGTACCGGCAAAGTGGTCTCTATCTTGATTGAAAATGTTTTCATTATGTGGACTAATGAGCCATTGGTCCACACCTGGAATCTTTCCTAAATGTATAAAATCATTCAGACATAACAACAGCAGGAATTCAGTTAGTTTCCCCCAAAAAAATCAGACACAAAATTATAGACTACACACAAGATTTTATGATGATCCAAGCCAGAGATTCTTATTATTAAACTCAGTTTCTGCTCATTGCTTATCAGTACAGTACCCTTCATTGAGACATATTACATTTGCACGTTCAAATTCATGCATCTTTCAATTCTGATGCAAAGAGCAGTATCTTCTGGAAACAAAATATCAACCTATTTGTAACTTTCATTTGTGACTTAAATACATTATTTACTTTCTGATTACAGAAAATCTGATTTAAAAATACTCCTAAAACATGTTATTTGTATTATTAAGTTGTGTCAACATATTGAAAGTTGGGAATTTTGAAGGCAAGGAGACAATAATAAAACAATTTTGCAACAACCAATTCAAATAAAACTCTTGGCAAAATTAAAATATTAACATGTTGAAGCTTATTATAAAGACATTGAAATAATAAGCTTTCTTCTATCCACTACTGTGACAGTATGCTACTTTTTCTCCACCTATCATTTTATGAATAGGTATAAATGTCATCACTTAAAAAAACATATATAAAGCCAATTTTAAATTCCTAAAACATTTTCTTCAAAAGTATTTGATCGGGACCGAAATTATCCATTATATTTTACATGTATTTCTCAGAGATTTTGTATTCTTTACGGATTTTACAAGATCAATGTATTTTCATGCCAAATACAACTACCACTATCAATTAGCTTTAAGCTTAACACATTTTAGCTCCACATTAACTTCTGACCTGCTCTGTGAAGAGCACCTGGAAAGGTGTTATTTTTGACATGGAAAAATCATTATCTACAGAAATAATGGATTCCAGAAAATCCATACAGCAATTGATAAATGTTGGTTCCAATTATTTCATTAAGCCTCAAAAGTATGTGTAATTCATTAAAAATCAGATCTGTCATCAAAAAGATGTAGGTAACCTTAAAATAGAAGCCCTATAAAAAAATGTGTTCCAGGGGATGTGTAAAACTATTTCATAGTTTTAGAACTAGACAACAAATAAGCAGACAAAACTAAAGGTGAAATAAAAGTGTTACCACAAAATGTGGTAGTTTTACTAAAATAAATTTAGTCAACAATTGTGAAATATTAAAGCAAAACAAAGCTTTCATTTATCTAAGGTTTATTTACAATTCTACTTATAAATTTATATATAAAATATAAATTCAGACTCCTAACACTTTCTGTAACACATAGCTGTGAAATGAAAATAATTAAACGTTCAGAAAATCATTTTAACACCTATTTCTAAAATAATACTCTCTGACCACTTCTATATAAGATTGCATAGTTTCAGTCTCCTGAATGTGAAAAATAAATTTAAACTACATCTTACCTTCTGTGTTCGGTAAGAAGCTGATTATAATGATAAACCACAGACTTCTCATTCTGCAACCAGAAGACACCATTATTGATCCCTTTAAATATTTTCTTTGTATTCCTTAATGAATCTAGTTATAAATGCCCAGCTTCATCGAACCCAGCAGTCTGCATCATTGATCCTCATATCTGAAAAAGACAAACAAATCCATCATTTATTTATTCTATGGTACTGGTATATTACTAAAACATGCAAAAATAATATTAACAATAACTTTCACTCCCTTCTTTCCTTTCTCTCCTAAGTATATATTTAGTGTATACATTTTAATTCTATATCCAATATGGAAGCTGTGCCTATATGCTGAATAGCAGAGCCACTTATCTTAAAAATGACCAAAACCCAAAAAAAACAGGTATAAACAACCAGGACATAGGAATCTGCCTCGTAGTTAAATTCCTAATGATGAATTTTTCTTTGAAATGCTTAGAATGTCATTCTAGAATGTATCTGTTGCTCTATGCCAAATATTGGTCTATTTATTAAATTACAGGCGGTCCTTGAACAAAACAGGTTTTAATTGTGAGAGTCCACTTAGTATCCATAAATACCAGTACTGTTTCTGATTCACTGTTGTGAGTCTACAGATGCAAAGGGCCAACTGCATCCACTGTTCTACACCATTTTATATAGAATATTTGAGCAACTGTGATTTTGGTACCCACATGGCATGGGAGTGAGGGGCTGATCTGGAACCAATCTCTAAATACCAAGGAAAAACTGGAAGTTTTGCGGGGGGAGTCAAAAGTTACACACAAAGTTTTCAACTGTGCAGGTTCGACACCCCAGCCACCACAATATTCAAGGGTAACTTGCACTATTTTAATACGTAATAACTGCAAAATGTTATAAACATACACATTTTTGTTTCTAGTAATGGTAACAGCAATATTATGCACAACTTTATTGTGTTACCTTGCAAGACAGAGACATAAGGAAACTTTATTTTGCTGTACAAGGATGCACAATTTTTTAACATATGGTTGTACTTCACATAATAATGGCACTTCAAAAACACATTTGCAAACACCACATATCAAATTGTTATTTCTCTGACTATTGTCATAGAGGGAGCAGTTTAATAAAGTCTCTTTAACTATTTCATTGTAAAGGTTTTCACATGCTGGTTTTTCTTACCAGCAAGGTATAACTTAGTAAGATCAAATATACATTTTTGAGTAGGTTGAACCACCCAATGGACCCAAATAAAAACCCCAGAAAATGATTATTTTTTATCTCAAAGGTTACATCTCTAGTAAAACAAATAATAATTTTTAAAGGCAAAGAAAACTATAAAATCCTGAGCCAAGTATAATTTTGACCAGCCATTAAGAGTCCAACAAACACACCAAAAAAGAAAAAAAAGAAATTAATCTCAATCTATTGTCTAGTGTTTAAATATAAAGATTTGTAAAATCACAGATGAAACTACCGAGATATTTCTGTGCTAAGATCTTTGTTTTAGCATGCCCATAGCTTGAGATGAAACTGCTCCCGCATATATCCTGTGTAACCCTTAATCACCAGTTTTGGTGGTGTTTTTTCTCCCCTGCTTTCTCTGAAACATAAAAACAATTAGGCATCACGATGAGGGAAGTCATAATTCCTGTTACCCAGTGCTGAGAACACCTCAGATGCTTCTCTGTCCAAACAAGTAAACCAAAAACAAAGGAAAGAGTGTGATGCCTTTTTTTTTGAATGCTAAAAGTATAAAAAGAAGAATGATAGGTCGGAAGTTATGTGGTGGAGACGCATGGCACACAGCTTCTGGCTAGCTCTCTATCCATCCTCACTCTGAGCTCCCAAGACTACTTAGAACGCAAACCCAAAACTAAATCTGCAGTTTTAAAACTGCTGTGGCAAAGTCCTTGCCTTAAAACGGCAAGCTCTTTCATGGAAAGCATAAAGAGAAATAAGACAGTCATGGACAGTCACATCGAAAAGTCGCATCAATGAACAATTTCCTTTACCCGATCAACTGTTCAGTGACCTGACGAAGCAAGCAGAATACTTTTAACATGTGAATGAGGTACGTTCATTACTACCACAGTAAAATTAAGTGAGCCTTTGGAAGGCTCCTGATTCAAGCCAAGAGTTCTGACTGCCCAAGTTTGGGATGTAATGAGCACTTTCATTTCCATGAACTCATGCGTACAGGCTGCTTGCCCACATGCCCAACTCCTGAACACATTTCCACTTTCCTAAAGCAATCCAAGATGAGCCTGTCTTCAGTCATTCGCTCTTTGAAAGAGTCCTTGTTTGCAAGAAGAATGGGAAGGAAGAAATCAGGGACTGATGACTGCCTTGTAGGAAACAGCTGCCAAGAGAGGAAAACCTCGGCTGGTGAGGGAGGAGGAGGAGGAAACCGCACAACCAAGACCTTTTTTGTGGTCTTTGGCCAGGACAGCGTATTCTACGAACAGATTTTAACTACTCTAAAATTTCAGTACTTTCTTAAGGTTTGAATGTGAAACACAATTTTAAAAGTATGCTCTACTCAATTGTGAGACAGTATAAGACTTTCTAACAAACAGAAATAGGCTCTGGGATATAATAAAATCATGCCTTCTATTACACAAATAAAGCTAAAGTCTATCCATCACTGTGCAGTGAGTAAGTAAAAAGAACATCGAATATATTTTCCTCATTCTACAACCGATAGCCAATCACTTTCACATCAAAAAAAAAGCTATGTTTAAAAGCTCAAGTCTTAAATGCAAGTTGGAAGACTAAGTCAAAAGATTTTATTGCTATGATTCAAATTAAGAACAACTTTCCATTTTTAAAATGTTAATGAAAATTAAAATACTGAGCAAACCACAATCAGCTAAGGATAGAATGAACAAACAATGAAATAGGGTGAAACTCATCCCAAGCAAAGTGCCCCTAAATCAAACTCAAGCCAAAAAGCACATTCACAGGTATAGATGTAGCTAACACTCTTCCTTCAAATTCTAACTACTTGCAAAATGAAGTTCAGTCAAGGCTTCTCACAACGCAAAACAAGAAACAAAGTCAGAAATGGGTTATTATTTTTTCAAAAAACAGAAAAGATGAACTGAGTCCCCATATTAAACACCAGTTTATCTAAAGACACAGTTACCAGATGAAACCGCTCCTAATGCTAAGTAATGGTTCATCTCCCTCTCTCTCTCATCCTCATGGGAGGACAAGTTTATTGATTTAGACAAAGTAAGGGAGAGAGGACAGAGAGACAGACATTGATGTGAGATAGAAACATCAATCAGTTGTCTCTTATACATACCCTGACTGGGAATCGGTGGACCTAGATAAGTGTCCTGACTGGAAATAAAACCCACAAACTTGCCCTGGCTAGTGGCTCAGTGGATAGGCACTAGCCTGTGAACCCAAAGGTGACTGGTTCAATTCTCAGCCAGGGCACATAACCAGGTTGCAGGCCAGGTCTCCAGCCAGGTCCTTAGCTGGAGGCAGGTGAAAGGCAACCAGTCATTGATGTTTCTCTCCCTCTCTGCCTCCCTCCCTTCCCCTCTCTCTAAAAACAATAAATAAAATCTTTTAAAAATTAAAAAACAAAACAAAACCCGCAACTTTTTGGTGTGTGGGACGACACTCCAACTAACTAAGCCACCTGGCCAGGGCATGGTTCATTTCTTAATAAAAACACACATAGAGAACACATTTCTACTTAAAACTATGACCTAAAAATAAATAATCATTGAAAACCTCTACTAATGTACAACTTCTACCTACATCTTTTCTTATCCTTTAAGTAGGAAGACTCAATTTCTTCCTAATCTAATTTTTATAAACCACATGCCATTGGCTACCAAACCTATGTCAAGATATTTTTTTTTAGCCCTGGCTGGTAGCACAGTGGATAAGGTGCCGGCCTGCGAACCCAAAGGTCGCAGGTTCAATTCCCCAGCCAGGGCACATAACAAGGTTGCAAACCAGGTCTCCAGTAAGGTAGGTCTGTGGCTGGAGGCAGGTGAAAAGCAACCATATACATTGATGTCTCTCTCCCTCTCTGCCTCTCTGCCTTCCCCCCTTTCTAAAAATAATGAAATAAAATCTTTTAAAAAAAAAAAAGATATCTTTTTAAATAGGTATTCTATTTACTCTATCATGTAAAAAGTCAATTAATGCATCATTACTACTAAACCTTCCAAAGCAGAACAATGACTTCCAGGAATAAATATGCCTCAGCATATCCTAATAATCCTCAATGTTTTCTATACTACTTACAATGTACACTCAGTTACAGTGTTTCAGACAGCAACCTGCTTATACAGGGTTAGGCAAAAGTAGGTTTATAGCTATGAGTACACAGTTTGTACTTTTATTATTTATTAGTTACTGTACTATTTTCCATATGAACAACTGTAGACCTACTTTTGCCCCATCCTGTATTTATCAGTTGCACCAAACATCCCGTGCCTTAAATTGGAGGCAAAATTAGGAAAACACCACTAATAGCCATGTATTTACATAAAATTACCATGAAATCACATTTAACATGATATGAAATAATGCATATTTAGCATACATTTTTTAAATAACCATTTGTTGATAAGCATCACTAAAAGTAGAATATTAAATGCTTCAAATTAGTAAAAGAAAAAAGATCATTTATTTAAAATTGTCTAAAACTGGTTAACTGTATGGTTGATAATCTATTAAGAGCAAAGCCACTGTAATGATTTATATAAAAAGCTTTAGCTTTGATTTCTACCCATAAACACTGAATTGCTGTCAACAAAACACCTGTAAGCATGAAGAGAACAGGGAATGGAAAGAGCCATCCAAGCATGAGACCTATAAGTCACCCTTGTTAATTATGCACTAATGCTGTGTAAAATAAAATGTTGATGCTTTGAGTAAGCCTGAAATTCTATGCACTCAATGTACATCAACTCTAAAGAAAAAGTTAAAGATAGCTGTACAAAATCAGTCTGTCTGAAACTGTGTGTACTACAAAGTTATGATTATTATGGGGCAGACTTTATTAGCAAAAGAAAGTTGCTTTTCTGTATTTTACCAAAACAGAAACCACACATGAAAAAGAACACCACATCTTGGCTAGTGGCTCAGTGGATTGGCACCAGCCTGCGAACCCAATGGTTGCTAGTTCAGTTCCCAGCCAGGGCACATACCAGGTTACAGGCCAGGTCTCCAGCCACGTCCGTAGCTGCAGGCAGGTGAAAGGCAACCACACATTGATATTTCTCTTCCTTTTTTCCTCCCTTCCTGCCCTTCTCTTTGAAAATAATGAGTAAAATAAAAAAATAAAAAAAGGATACCAGTCCCACTCTGACCCCATGAAGAAATTTTCCTATGAGAGGGTTGCGTGGAGGAGCAGAAAAGAGAGAAGTTCAGGGAGGAAGGAACGTGCCTAGTAAAATGCATCTGCCGACCGCAGTAACATCTATCTAGGAGTCATGCTGAGCATGCAGAAGGGGCTTGTCGCTGTGGACACAGGGACACAGTGCAGGGCAGCTTGCCATTTTCTTCATTAAAATCCTTCCAGTTGAAATAAGAAAAACAAATGGCTGTCATTTTCACACCAATGCAGGGAACATTTTATGACTGAACATGAAACTTGCAAATGAAGTTTCAAAAGAAAAATAAGAAAACCTACATGCCCAATTCAAAATACTCATCTAGCTTGAAAATGTAATGGCTTTATCCATCTTTTCTACCAAAAAAACATAAATCTGTTTGTTTAAAATATTTCGTTTTCTTGTTAAAACTAGAACATACCTACAACACAGAAATTAAGTGCTTTTCTGGTTTTAAATGGCAGTCCTCTGCAATCTTCAGACCTTGTGACCCGTAAGGTACCCCTAGTCCAGATTTCTCAGGCAACTTTTTTGAGATGAATGCAAAGTACAGGTAGTACAGCTAGAAATATCTCATGAGTGCCTATTACGTGTGAAATGCTGTATCAGACACCTATCACTCACCCTTGAGGTCCACACTACCAAGGGCAGATACGTGAGGTTCGGAAAGGGAAAACAACATCACTAACAGGTGGCAAAGCTCAGACTTCAATCCAGGCTAATTATAGCAGCCCCCCTTATCCACAGAGGAGTATGTTCCAAGACCCCTTGGTGGGTGCCGAAAACTTGGATGGTACTGAACTCTACAGGTGCTGTTTTTTATCCCTAAACGTAGAGTTTCATTTATAAATTATGAAAGCACATGAATGGAGTCTCTCTCAAAATATCACATTGAACTGTACACACCCCTCTTCTTGTGATTACGTGAATGGAAAAAATGCCATAGTAAGCCAGGAACTTTTACCTAATCATTGATTTCACCTAATGACTGCACCGATCACTGGTCAGGAAAATGGGTAAGACAAAAATCCAATGTTGTTCATAAGATGCAATCTTATGCTTGGCTTACTGCGCTGGATCCTTTGTTCATATACCATTGTTAGTAGCCACTCCCTGAATCAATATTCAGATTCCCTCTTAATCTATATATATAAAACAACTAAATGAGATAATAATGACCCAGAATCTGTTCATATCTATTAGATCATCAATACAACCATCAGAGGCTTAATAGAAATAATGAGGTTATCTCAGTAAACTGTTCAAATGACCTTAAAAATTAAACATAAAAATTTTTAAATATACAGTAAATTGAAGAAAATTAAGTATATAGCACATTGGCTTTGTTACCAATAATGACACAATTCATTTGCAACCTATGTCAATATATACTCAAATAATGTCATCTAAACTTGCAAGTCTAGCCCTTGCCAGGTGGCACAGTTGGTTGGCGCACCATTCTCATATTCCAAGGTTGTGGGTTCAATTCCTGGTCAAGGCACATATAAGAACCAACCAATGAATGCATCAATAAGTAGAACAATATCGATGTTTCTCTCCCCATTTCCTCTCTTTCTCTGAAGTTAATACAATCAAAATTAAAAATAAACTTGCACTTATAACTTGTAAAATAATGTAGATAATATTAACACTACTTGTATAACTGCATGTATGTCAATTTAAGTCAATGAATATGTAGTGATTACATTCTAGATATTTTTGATACTAAGTTCTGATAAGTGTTATTTATTTTTACCTTATATAGTAATTGGCCCTTGTTAAGTTCTAAAGGATTATAAAACCAATTAAGATAAGATTGCCACCTTCAAAACATTAATAATCTTCTAAGAATTAAATAATCAAGGAAATTACTAAGACCTAAAACATGAATTAATAGCTGCTAAACTCCCAAAAACTTAACATTAATAAATGTATTTGGTACCACAATAATGAGAGAAGAGAAATAAAAGACATTTCTGGACCCATGTTTCCCTTGAAATGTGTACCTGTATCAACCAATACCATCGTGATGAAAAGGGCTCAAGGCTGAGATCAGGAGCACGCTCTAGAATACTGGTTCATCAAATCCTGTGAGGGCTGGTGGGCTCACACATGCCTATATCTCAAATTCAACAGCCATAACTTGAGGGTAGAAATACACAGTAAATCTACTATTCCATTATTTTCCCAATTATTCCAATTTTAGATTTATGGCCATGATTCCATCTTAAGTCATCTTAAGATTCTCAGAAGCTACTGAAGTATGTCTTACTAAGGGCTTATCTCTTTTATGAAAACATCCCAGCCATTATTCTATTAAGTCCATTTTAAAAATTACCTCTAAAGAAGTTGCTAATTCCAAAAACTTACAAAACACTACATCGGTAGCCATAATCTAAGAACCTGGGACTTATGCAGCTCACATATTTCACACACTCTGCCTTGTGGAAAAACTACACATGATCAAAAGCAAGATGACATCTGGGTCTTCTTCCAAAAGGAGCGAGTTCCTGTGCTTCAGCCAGGGTTACTCGCCATCAAGGCCTGTGTTCCACACCATATACGAGGTCCGTTCCTGAAAAGTACTGAGCCAATGCCAGTATTATTAGAACAGTTTGCACAGCCAGTACTTTGGGGATAGACCTCATATATCTGCATCTATCAGCAAAAGAGCCTTTTACTGAGTTGCAGAGAAGCAAAATATATCGATTATTCCTGAAAATTAAATGAACCACCCTAGAAATAATGCTGTAGTCTTACTAGTGAATGAACAGGACAGATGCTACCTCCAGTGTTTCACTGAGATTCTGTGTGGTTGGTGTGGCTGATTTCTCTACAGAGCATTAGCAGACTGAGACGGGAAGGCCAGAGAAATATTCATGGCTACAACGGTAACAAACAGTAATGACTTGAGTCATTCTGAATGGCTGCTTAAAAAAATAAAAACCAAAACTTCAGCTCATTAAAAAAAAACATCAAGTTTTACGCGTTACTGCTTCTTAGTTACTCAATCATGGAATAGAGGAGGTATGTGGTTTTTAGAAAAGGGCTTTTCAAGTTTAAAATATCATTTTATAACCTCTATTAAAATTTCAAATAACATTAATGTAGTAATAAAATAGTGACGTTTATAAAAAGAAAAGCAAGTTATTAAAAAGCTGAGAAAAACTGACTGAAAGGTTGAATTACTTGCCAAGACACTTTTATTTGGTAAAAGATTAATATATTGTTTGCAATATTTCAACAACATTTTTAAATTGCCCAGTTCAGAAAACTGAGGCAGGTACAGTCCCTGTTGCAATTCCACATATAGAGAAAAGCAAAAAGCTTGTACTTATCAACTACCAGTGGTACTAACTAGTGGCTCTTCCCATCGCTTAAGCTAAAAACTATCTATGGTATTTCATTACGTTTGGAAGGATTGAAAGCAAGGAATTATGTAGACGGATATTATACAGCAGGGATCAGTAAACTTTTTCTCTAAAGAACTAGACAGTAAATAGCTTAGGCTTTAAGGACCATACAGCCTCTGTCACAACTAACACAACTCTGCCATGGGAGCACAAAACCCGCTGCAGACAGTGGCTCATGAATGTGCATGGCTGTGTGCCAACAAGCTATAAGACACAAACAGCCAGCCAGCCGCAGCCTGCCAACCCCTGCTATAGACGAACAGGCACAGGACAAAGGGCACTGAACGCAGCTCAGTCAAGTAATGAACTGACCGGTAACTATCAACGTCTGCCAAAACAATCAAACCAACTTTAGTCTGTTATTTTAAGAAATTAATTTAAATGTTAATGTAAAGGTAAATTAGCCATGCTGAAATGAGAAAAACTGCACAAAGCACCATTATTCTGACCAAAACAAATTAAGTGTTTCAGTATATGGGTAAGGGATCCATCCATATGCAGAGCTTTCTGTGTTTGGGGAGAAACTCCAGAAAAGAAAACAAAGGACATCACCACAGTAACCTATCTTATATCTTACTACTTTGTTTGGCAGGAGAGAATGTAAAACCAATCAAAACAGTCAGTAATGGGAGGCTGAGAAGTAATGAGGTTTGGACAAGGCTCCCTGAGGTCTTCTACCATTAGTATGACGGTTTCAGACAGCTGCTGGGAAAGGGGCTTCCAACTCCTGAAATTTCTGTCACCACTGCTACTCACCCATATGAAATACTGGATATATCCCAGTTCCACATAGTTTTCAACAGGAAACTGCTGAATTCTAATTTGTTGTTCTATAAATCTAAAATTTCTGTGAGGCCAAAATCACCAATCTTATTCCAAAAATATTACCAAGTCACAGTAAGTGCACACACTTCTTTTAGAGCAAAAGTATTTCTCGAGCTTTCCAGTTCCCTACATGTAGGCTCTCCCCAATCAAAATACTTTGTGACACATGAACCAAAGGGTCATCAGTTCATATCCATTCATTTCAGTCAGAGTGGGTGCCTGGGTTGGGGGCAGGGTCCCCAGTTGGGGGCGTGACAGAGGCAACTGGTAGATAAGTCGATGTTTCTCTCCCTCTCTTACCATCTCTCTAAACATAAATAAATAAAATCTTTTGTAACAATACCTTGTTACTATTACAACAAATACTTTTATTGTCTGCAATCTAATAATTCTTAAAATTGAACAGTCATGCTACAACATATCATATAATAACATTTCTAAGCAACAATGAATAGTTCTCACATTAAAATACTGAAAAGCTAAGCTCTTCTTTTTTTTGTCAGTTTTACATATAAGACAAAAGAGCGAAGAAGGTTACAAATTTCTAATAAGAGCATTGTATTATGGAAGTAATCATCTAGGTTTTGTACTGAAAGCGAAGTGGATTACAGTAAATATAAAGTTTAAAATGTCCTTTCCATTTCACAGATAACACAAAATGACTTTTTTTCATGTCTCTAACGATAAGGATAAATTTGCCACACGTTGAAATGGTGCCTTCGCACTCCCACCCCATCCCGGCTCGTGAATTAATAATTCAGTGACATTAATACAAGAAGATAAATGATAAAAAGGTTATGGCACATGGGCCACCATAAACACATCCTTCTTTCAGCACAGTTAATACTTCTCTGCCAATTAAAGTTAAAACTTTTTAACAGTTTTCAATCGTGTTTTTACAATCTAAGTAGCAGCTTATGCACACACAATTTCACACAATTCCAGCTTAATAAATCTCCTGCTGGTACCAAACAATCATTCTAGGGGACTAAAGTGCAACATCTGTTAACATTAATAATGTTTTATATAGTCATATGTATTAAAGAAACCTCTACTCTATTATTAGTCTCCTAAAAAACCTTCTAACCAATAGACTGATTTAGTGTACGTTATACATATATCCCTCAATTGGTAACTTACCATAACAATGAAATACATTAGTCTGAAATGCTAAAAGAAAAAAATCCCATCCACTATAAAGTAACAGATTTTCTTTGAACCCCACTTACTAAATGTGTACAAGTGCGCATGCAGATACATACACACCCATAAATGAAATGGGCTCAGTCTCTAATAGTTTCTAAAACCAAAAATTCTCTGGAGCACTATTTTTTCTAAGTATGGATAAAATATAAATGTTAATATAAAAGGTACTTCATTTTATAGTGGTATAAATTTTCTGTTTTATTGACTCTTTCTCTGAAAAGTCTTAATCCCTCCATCATTCCTTTCATTCCCTCCGCCCTAACCTCTAAACTGCTGCAAAAATCTCATAGCTGATTCCTTACCCTCCATCCAGCTTGCAAACCTCCATTAGACTAATCTTCCTAATTTCACTTTAAATCATAAAAATGAGTAAAGCTGGAACCAATCCTAGAGATCACTTTATATATAAGACAAAGAAAACACTTGGGGTTTTAAGTTGAAAAAGGCAAGTCTCTAAACTGCTGATTTTAAAATTTCCCCAGAAGTGCATATATTATTATCTCACTACAATTATCACAACCAATGTGTAATACCTCTATTTTACCAATAAGGAAATTACAACAGGCGATGGGGGTGTGGGGGACTGGAGAGGTAGAGGCAAATGGAAAAACGTGTCAAGAAGTAAAACTGGGTAAAGAATCAAAACAGGTCTAACTTCAAAAATATTTACTCGAATCCTCTGATTTTGTCAAATGTATTTGCTCAGTAATTCTGAATATGCATTTCAAAGTAACGTTTAATCCAGATTGTTTTTACCCATATGGAAAGCATTTCTTTCCTTTCCACCCATCAAGAGACTTAGTAGGTCTGAAGACCACCATGCCATAGAGCCACCCTGACCACCTCAAGAGGGACCAGAGCGAGTCGGGGAACTCTCTCCCTCTGGAAATTCCTATAGTCATTAAGTGTAGCATTTGTGCAACAGCTGTTATTGAATTATGCTGTGACTCCTCTTCAATTAAGCTTTTAAACTATTTTTAATGTCTCTAATGTCAAAGTTTTCAAAATTTACTATTCTTCAACACCTTTTCAAATCATACCATAAACATTTCCAGGATACATACTTTGTTCAAGGCACTGAGGCTGGAACTTATCACAAGCAGTACAATGATGCAGGAGATACCAGGAAATAAACCATGGGTACAAAAAACTTTACAAGTTAATGTGATTAAGAGATGAAGTGCTCCCTGTAGATCACGATTTTTGCTCTTCACTTCAATCTTGATTCTGATAAGTAGTATAAAATCCTGGTGATTAATACAATGAATATACAATAAACAGATCAATCAAATGTCGGGAAAATTATTATAACACTTAATGGATTTCTTTTTTAGTTAACAACTGAACTTGAAAATGACCATTGTTATTTCCTGTTCTTCCTCTTTAAATATTCATTTAAAATTTTTGGTCCGTAAGAGGCTTACCCTCACCTTTGTACCTTTCTTGGAGAATTCATGCTGTTCCTTCTGCCTGGAATCACATCTGCCACTAGTTGGTGGGTCAACTATGATTACTTTCCTAAACCTCAGTTTAAGCTCATCACTTGACTTTGTAACTCCCTCCCTTGCCTAAATCTCCACCACACACATTGTTCCAAAGTACAATATCAAAAATCATTGGTGTATCACTTTCAAATTATTGTTAGGTAACTGAAAACAAAACCCGTGGCTTTCACATCTATAAACTTCGCGCCAGGAACCTTTGCTTGGCAAATATCACATAACAAATGTTTTTGACAAAAAGAGAAGAAGATAGGCATAAAGGGGGAAGAGAGAGAAAGGGATGAAGGAATAAACTCAACTAGGGGAAGTAATAAACAAATAGTGGAAAAGATAAAGAAACATGAATGCAATTCAGAAACTAAATCCATAACTTTTTAAAATGGAAACAGTGTTTTTTTTAAAAACTGAAAACAACTTAAAATAGGATCTGCATGCCCCCCAACCCCATTTGGGAACATCTTTAAATTAAATGTTTGATTTAATATTGAGGATTACCAATTTAAAATACAAAATTAAAAATGGTTGCTTTTCTAGAAGTTTATTTTATGAGTTTGGCATAAAATACCTTACCATTTGTATCACTTTTGGAAGTCAAATACACCATCCTCAAGAAGAGTTTCAAAAACCACTGAGCCTCCTCATAACGAGTGAAAAAGCAGAAAGGTCCACAGTTAGTGGAGAAACTGAATCTACAACTCAGTTCCGGTCAAATTCCTGTAGCACAATCCCTCAATCAAGTTTGGCTTCAAAATACCTGAAAATTTACCGGTGGCGACAAAAACAATTTATAATTTAAAATATTGAAAATAATTTAAAACTTAAAATTATTACAAAACATGGAATTATATGAAGCCATAAACCTGTTAAGTTTGCTTTTAAATAAAAACAGAATTGGGAAAAATTAGTTTGACATTTACTTTTTAAAGTACACTAAAATTGCAAAATAATTTTATTCTTATTAAATTTATAGGGGTGACACTAGTTAATAAAATTTTATGCATTTCAGGTATACAATTCTGTAAGACATCATCTGTATACTGTATTACATGTTCACCACCTATTGCAAAAAAATTCGCCAATGTAGGCTTCCACAACTATGCGCCTCCCTAATAATATTCTGAGTTTTTAAAATACTGTATTGAGTGGTATAATTCCTCACAAAGAAATTTAAATAGAGGGCAACATATAGGCACAACGGAACAAAGAATAAAAAAATAAAATTCACACTAATTTTCTCCTCCCAAATTACGGGACTAGCATCAGCACTCCAACGCCAATCTTGGGCTCAACTCTGTATGAAAAAGCAGGACATTTCACCCTGGGACTAAACTTCAGCCATCTCATATTCCCTATCATGCACTCTACTCTCTTTTTGTACTTTGTGGGTTTCTTATTTTTACTTTTTTTCTATTTATGACTTCTTCTTGAGGCTGTTGAAAACCATGGCTACTCTAAATTCTAACTCCACCTCTCTTCAGACTAGCATTTGCAATTTAATCAACTTTAATACACAAATTTCACAAGGTTGACAATAAAACTAGGCAGCTTCCCTGCAGAAAGATATCTGATATTATCAAGTATGAAATTTAACAGGTTTTAATAATTAGACTCGGTAAATGGTCCAATATATATGCCTGTCCCAATTTAGGAAGATACGCTTCTCACATAACACTTGTCAAACTAAACCCAAGAAATTGTTCTGTCATTTTACTAAATTAAAATCTTGAATGTAACTTAGATTTTATCAATACTTTAAATAGAGCCATAGTTACTATTCAGTTTTCCCGCAATGCAATTTATAGTAGTCCTCTGCTGTGAATGCAAGAACATGAGATTTTAATCAGACTATGTAGTATGTCACTGAAAGATTCTTTTGGGAGGCAAACAACCCACCCCACCCATCTCCCCAAGAAAATGATCACTACACAATTAGAGAGTAAAGATAATGCACCTGTGATAGCTAATTACCATTGAAGAATGGATCACTGCATACCAGAAAATGTTTCCAATGCTAAAATTTGAGCCACCCTTGCTAAGTGTGCATGAGATGACCAAATATCACTGCCACACCATGTACTTCGTAAACTCTTTTGTTGAAATTACATGTTATCTTATGACCATTAAAAAATGTCCTTTAAGATATTTCTATCATATATTGATGGTTTCCTTAACCAACTATCTAAACTAAAATTCATGCTACTGTATCAACAACCACATTTAGCTAACTTCCCTTCATCTCATGACTGGTCCATCAGGAGAAAGAAACAAGCCTTCATACCAGGATATGTGCTAACAAGCATCCTCTACTGACTTCCTTTAAAGCTGACACTATATGGGAAGATATGTATTTGGTATGATTTTAGGGCAGGGACACAGGGCTGGAACTGTAGGTCAGGGAGAAGAACTACAAAAAAAAAAATCCCACTTGCAAGCTTCTATCAGGCATCAGATTATGAAAGTAATCACGTAACAGGGGACACAGATAGGACTAATATTTTCAGGTGCTTGGGAAAACAGCAATGCTTCCCATGTTCAGTATGAGAGCATCCATTCTGACAAAGGCCAGTGAAGGCCACATCACTGATTTATCATCTCAAGAACACAGCAACAATGACAGAAAATCCTGTCATAAAAGAAGAAGAAGAAGAAGAAGAAGAAGAAGAAGAAGAAGAAGAAGAAGAAGAAGAAGAGAGCAGGAGGAAGAACCTCCCAAACAAAAATACAAGAAAAAAAATGAAACAATCTAAAATCAAAAACAGTGGCCAAACAACATGGTCTGCATAAATATGTAAACCAATGTGAAGCACGTTTAATCCTCATCAATGATAATAAATAAGCATTTACTGAGAGCTTTCCTCATATGCAGCTCTATTAAGCAATATGACAAACTATCACACAAATTTTCTCTATTACATGGAAGCAAGAATACTGTCAGATTAGCACAGGAAATATCAGTACTAACTCTTATTTATTAGCTTTATCATTCTTACATCTATGAGAGATTGGTTAGGCCCTAGCAAAGGTTACTGTCATCTTCATTATCAACAATAACTGTTTATTCAAAAATACACTGAGAACCTAGTCTGAGTTAATCACCAATGATAGGACCGAATAGGTTTTCACCCTTGTCACTCATAATTAACTAGATACAATGGATCAGCTAAAGAGCCTGAAAGTTATTGCTGAGTCTAAAGAATTTAAAAGCTTTTGAGAAAATGATTTCATGATTCTTATAATAAACAAGATGTAGCTGGGAGATTTCCTATGTATCAAGAGAATAAATATTAAGTTCATAATAACAAGAGAAAAAGCCACCATAAAGTGCAATTTTTTTTTTTTTTTTTTTTTTTTAAAGAAAACCTCTTTAATGGCTTAGAAACTTGGTAAGCTTTCCTAAAAGAGGCAAGCAGTCTCTGGGTCTCTAAGGAAACCTAAGAATAGCAAGTTTGTTTGTAAAGAGCTGTTGCGAATGTTACTAAAATGACCCCGAACTAAGGCAGTATCTCAACAGATCTAATCATGACAAAGGTACTCTTTCACAAAACAAATACTTCCCTCTAACCAGATTATAATAATGGGCTTTTTTATAGTCTTACTTATCTTATAGAAACTTCAGATAAAATACAAATAAAACAAACCAAAAACCTAAATCTTATCACCTTAAATCCACCCAATAAAATTTTTCACTTAACGAAAAAAAAATACCACTTAAACGTATACAGCGTATTTTAGAAAAATCTACAAAGAAACCCAAAATTACATTTTACACAAGGACCACATGAAAAATATATACATATCAACTCGAAGCAGTTGGGGTCCAGCTGGTCGTTCTTCGATGTAACGTATGCAACCCAAAGTATTGTCAGAAAAATAGGCTCCTTCTTCCTCCCTTGCTTTCAGGCAGGGTAAGAGCCGGAATGAATGACTTGCCTGGCCCCAGGGCTTCGATTCCCAGCTCCTCTCTACCCCACGTCCCATCAATTACTCGAATATATCCCAGCTGCTTAATGCCATAGCCTGTCACCTGGATGGACTGCCAGCCAGGCCTCCTAACTAGCTTTCCATTTCCTCCAGAACTTCCCCACAATAATTCATTGGTTACGTCACCTGGCGAGTTAGCAATTAAATATAACACTTCCTAAACCGCAAATGTTAACACATTTATACCTACATGACAAAAAATAAGGGGGGGGGGCGCAAAAATGGGACTTTATTTTTTAAATTGTGCTTTTATTCTTATGTTTAAACTTCAGTGACCTTCAAAGCACTCTCCATTTGATGCACTGCACTTATCCAGACATTTTTTCCACTGCTCAAAACGGTTTTTGACCTTCTCGGTTTTGATGCCTTTTAGTGTTTCTGCCATTTTTTGTTTTACCTCTTTCACATCGGCAAAACGTTTCTGTTTGAGGACTCTTTTTTTTTTTTTATCCAGGGAAACAAAAAAATGTCACTGGTGATGAGATCAGGAGATTGGGTGAACAGGGAGGGTAAGGCACAAGGGTCCTGCTGATTTTTAAGTCAAAAACTGCTGAACACTCACCCCAGCATAGGCAGGTGTGTTCATAAATCACCCATCTAAATCATTATCATGAAATGAGCAAATGCCTTGAGTCTCCAAAAACAATTCACCGAAGCCAATCACAGCCTCTCACAATGCCAGCTGGTACCCTGATACACACGGGTTTCCAGAATACTCACCTAGCAGGATAATTCTGGGTTATTTTTGGGTCCCACCTGGTCATCTTAGCAGATTAGGCTCTCTAATAACACGTCCCAAACTAATTGTGTTTCATCTCCTTCCGCTTCCTGTGCAATTCATACATCTTCTACATTCTCCTGAAGGCACCATTCTCTGCCTTTGTCTTCCGGTGTCTCCACCTCTGTCCTGTCTTCTCAAAAAGCCTCCATCTGACAAAACCCTCCTCTGCCTTTGGGGCTGCCTAAGTGGAGTCTCTTTTCTCATAATATTTATTTTGAATTCACTCCACCGACCCCACATTTCCACAGCCTTTCCTCTACACTTCATGGCATGTCAGTAGAGTATCCCTTCTATTAAAATTATTTGTGTAAACATGTTTCCTTTCACGAGATTGTACGTACCTAGAAGGCACAGTCCCCATATACGGTACATTTCTCCAGGCAGAGCCTTAATAAATGGCTGCTTATTTAAAATGGCCAGAATTAAAGACCAGAGATTAATGGATAACTAGATGAAATGTGCTAATAGGTAAAACCGTTCTTGTGAAGGGTAAAACACAATCACTACTTAAAAATACAGACTTCAAAACCAATGCAAGCAAAAACATACTTTTGGTTTGGCAATTCTGGCAAACTTGGTGCTAGAAGTTCTGTCACTTTCTAAAAACCACATGCACTGCTGCCATAATAACTTTTGTGGCATTGTAGAAAACCAAAAATAACATCTTGCAAGTAAAATTCAAATCACATAAATTCTGTGAATTAGTAAAGTAAATCTAAGCTTTCACCTGTCATTTATACATATGTGACATTGTTGGGAATGGCTGCACTGAACTTCATGTTTTTTTTAAGACAACGTACCCACATATGAAATAACAGATTTTTCAAAAGATAATTTGGGTATGCCTTTTATTTTAATTGGACTCTAAAAGAATTCTTTTATAAAGTAAAAATTCTCTAAGCACTGTGCATCTCAATACAATTTAATTTATCCAAACTGTGAGTGAGAAGTAGGAGAATGGCAAAAACTGAATTGCTCTGGCTTGGTACAACTTCTGGCCTTGAGAAAACTATAAACTGTCCAACACAGAAGAGTGACAAACATTTTAAAATTAAGATTTACTTCATGATCTTAATTGTACCCTACACATGTTCCTATAAATGAAAAATGGAAGCATCTGCCTTTCGGCTAAAAAACCAAATATACCACTAGTTATTTGCACTATATTGTGAAAGGTAAAGACAAAATTCTGATTATTATATTTAGGGCTAAGAACAATTTTCAATTTTCAAAATTTGTAAATACATATTAAACCAAAAATTGTGCTGTTTCAGATTTATTGTTCAATTCTTTATCTGCTATGCTTGTGTAGAATCAATAAATTTCAAAATCCATATGAAGAAAGCTTCCTAACTAAAGATAGGACGGAGCTTCTAATATCCACTGACTTACTAAATGTTTTTCAATTTATCCTGAAGTCTTGTAATGACAATAAAAAATGGACTGAAGTCCTACCTTTAAAGCTATTTCTATACCACTATGATAGCTAATTTTGAAACACATATTAACCCGGATATTAAACACAAATTGCATCAATTTACGACTGAATGTTAAAATGATATAAAGTATTAAAGCTTGTTTTAATAAGGAATTAATATTCAAATAAACTAAGCAAAGTTTTAAAATTCATGGTATAGTTTTGATCTCGTCCAAAAATTAACCATTATAAGCAGTGTTAATGAAAATTTTAACTAGCCAAATTTATATATAACTTCCTGGAAACCTTCCTAATATTTCTAGTTAAGAGTTTCCAATAACTTCAGTTATTAATACGTTATAGTTTCTTACCTACAAGCCAATCCTTATACATGGTTTCATATACTTTTCACTTTTTCAATCTTTTATGCAATAAATGTAAGTTAATATCAACCATTTACAATAGTACCGTACCACAAAAGTCTAAGTTTTAGATTCAAAGAAAAGGAGATGAGAAAAAAAATCAATAGATACTTATATCTTATATATAATACAAGGTAAGTTTAGAGCCTACTTTTCATCCAGAAAACTAAAATCAGGATGATAATACATCCAAGTCAAGAGTGAATACATACTTTAACCATATTTTGGTTGAAACCATTCTAAATAGGGCAAGGCAGGATGGCAGGCCATTCATAGGCATCAATTGTGCTATGCAGCTTTTTCTTTTAAAATCATTTTATTCATAACACAAATTTAATTATAGGATGGCAGTACATATACATTTTGCAATCTGTCATTTAAGATGCTTCAATAGAAAACTTCTGTATTTTACTTGAGATAAATGTACATGAAATAAAGTTTCTGTTTTTTAGGTTAAGTAAGAGTATGCAAGTATAAAAAGATCACTCATTTTATAATGAATAATTGATTAGACTAAGCATTAAAAACATTCCTATAAGAATTTAGTAATACCAAACATGAAGGTCTGGCAAATACCCTTTTTTTAATTATGGAGGGATTAATATATATTAGGTCATATAGAAACACACTGAAGACCATCACCACATAATTTCACATTCAATAAAAAGCCTAGGCATTAATACTAATCTCTCAATTTACATCTTGGCTCTTTTTAGGCCAAATAGCAGCTCACTTTGGGAAGTCACATGAAAAATGTGACAATTCTTTTAAAAGAGAATAAGGCCTCAGCCAGCAATTCAGAAATGAGTAACATCAAATTATTAAGACATCTTGAGAAAACATGTTATAAGAGAAAGCAGCAAAAATATTGAAACAATTTATGAAGTACTGAAAAGGCGTTAAGAGCTGCAAAGATCATGATATTCTCAATTTAATAAATATACAAGTTTGTGATGACTTATTCTTTATAAACAGGCAAAATCAATTCTAATAAAGCTAACAAATTAAAGGAGTATTTATTATCAGTTAAAAGTTAACACTATGATTTGACTGCAACTTTGTGAACTTGAATTTGCTGCTCACAGAATAAAAAGGCAATGTAGAGAAATAAATCTGTTAGTACATGTAGTCGACAAGGTTCTCCATATCCTTAATACTTCAAGTTATATTACTATTCAATTTAGCATTGTTCTAATGAACTCTAGAGTTGTCATTCTCCAATTTTCTTAGGAATACTCTTAAACACTTAAGAACTATTCAAAAATGTTTTTGAAAAGTACAACTCTAGAAAATGTGCCTTCCAAGATATTTGGATTTGTTCCTGAATTTTTAATTACGCAACAGTAAGAGGTTAATACTGTTTTTAAAAATGTCATCTCATTGAATAAAAGCAATCCTAGTTTCCCAAGCTGCAATGTCAGAATTTATGTACTTCCTAACACCTCAGTAAGCACAATACAAGGAAACTAGTAAAAACTAAAAACACATGGAGGTGTGAAAGACAAACTACATTACAATGGGCAAAGTATAAAAGTTATGTTTAACCACCAAATTCAATATAATTCTGTTACCATAATTTCACAAAATATTTTATAAACATGAATCATCCCCAAATTCTTATAAAAAATACAAAAATAGAAAGGTGCTTTTAAACTGTATTCTTAAAATACCTTAATGCTAATGCACTGCAGCTCTTATCTGAATCCCACACAGTAAGTGGTAAAACATGAGTTTTCTTGAAGTGAAATTCAAAACATTTCAAATGCCCTGGTATTTATTTTTGCCTTAGCCAATAGCCTTTGTGGGCCAGCAATCATCACTACTAAGAGATAATAAAGCATTTGCTATGATGCTAACAAGTAGTAAGATGCTGGGCAAAGCCATTTCCAGAACCTGTGTTAACTTATTTAGGGCATCTGGTACAAGGAGTAGCAACTACCTTTTTGCTTTGACTTGTATTTGCTCAAAACAAAAATGCGTCTTGAATCAATAATCTGATTTGACGAGCATTAAACTTTTAAAAACTGTTGACACCAAAACCTCAAAAATTAAATGAGCTTTATTTTAGTGTTACTAATCATGGTTATATTAAAATACAGAAACCATATAAATAAGAGACAAAATTATCCATAAGTAGAAAACACCAGTATTTTTCAATTTCAGATACTTCCTGAGTTATGGTATTCACTTTTATCTAAAGGTAGTATCACCATAGGTAAACTAGGGAGAAAACTTGCAGTATGTTACTCTTTTTTAAATGAACAGAAATTTGTTCACCCTTTAGTGCAGCTTGGAATTAGCACCATCCTGTGAATGCTGCAAAAATCATACTAAAATGTACTCAGTGAATAATAAAATGTAGTTTTTAATGAAAAGATTTTAGTTATTTTTACAGAGAGGGGAAGGGAAAGAAAATGATGGGAGAGAGAAACACTGATAGGTTGCCTCTCATACACACGGGGGACCAAACCCACAACCTAGGCATGTGCCCTGACCGCTGGGAATCAAACCAGCGACCCTTCCCTTTATGGGAGTATGCCGTAAAACTGGGCCACATAAGTCAGGGCAAAAAGGAGTTTTTCTTAAACTTTTGTTAGCTTAAAGATATCAAACAGACAAAAAGGAATGCCTCTGAAACATACAAAAAGCAAGAAAGGAACGTTCTGTTATTTACCCACTTTTAGAATTAAAATAAACACATTAATTTTTAAATCCTGATGAGGCAACTTAAATATTTTTCCAATATGCAGATTGTAGTTTTGCATTTTACATTCTTCATAGAGGTACACATAAATTTTGGAATAAATGTCTTCTAGCTACATGTTTTGTTAACTTTCATTTAAAATGTTAACATGTTAAAATAATTGACTCGGGTCAAAGAGTATAAAATGTTATCATCTTATTTTTAATAGGGTCTTCATTTTTATAAGATTTGTATTTTAAAAGATTATCACAAATCTACATTCATAACACATAATAATTCTCCCTTATCTGGAGAATTATTCTTCATATTATATTCTACTCATAATTCAGCATTTTTGAAAATCTGCTCAATTAGATGCAGGAGCAATTAATGCATACACATTTACTCTTAACATATTCAAAAATATTCAATAACAATTCCTCTAACTTACAAAGAAAGTCAGCATTATGTTAAACTAAAAAGCAATTGCCGAAAACTTCCTTGCTATAAATATCCCCAATCTAATAACAATACTTTCACAGCAGTGATTTAATTAACTTTTCAGGAACACATTTTCATTGCAATGGACTCAAATCTGGCTATTGCACAAACCACTCAGTGGTCTACCCTCAAATTTAAGACAGAGCAAGCAGAACTTACCCTAGCTGTGCCTTTCCAATAACCGCACAGAAGTTATGCACTCCGTGACACTTAACTGCTCCTCACAGAATAATTTTCCTGGAATGAATTTTCTAGTAATCCTTACCTCTCTGCGAAGGGAGGTGTGGTATTTGAAGGAAAAGGTGAATGAACTGTAACACTGGCTTCCATTTTTGGTGCCTTTTATATTTAGTACCAACTATGATAAGAAAGCTCTTTTTATCTTATTAAGACAAGGAAGTCTAGTTGGCAGTAGAGGATGCCAATCAATTCTACCAAAAGGAAACATTTATATACCTCTGTGGAGCATACCAACATAATCCTATTGAAATGTAATTGCTGTTGCAAACATTCTTATGCTGATATGAAGATGCTCTGCATAAATGTGCAATGACATGGACTTGTTAAGATAACGCACGACCACGCTGAGAGGGTGTTGCTGTGTAAAACCTAAGCCAGTACTATAGATCCCTTTATTTCACAAGTTTCCTTCCTTACAGGGTCATGCGTTACAACAATCTGACTTTTACCATTAGCAAAGGTTAGCTAATAACATAACAATCCATGACAATCTATTTCTTTAAGAAACAAAGCCCCTTAAAATAGAAAATAAATAGTTTTATTTGTCACTTCATTCATTGGTAAACTAAGGGGGAAAAATAAACTACTACATCTCTTTCCATAGATGGATAAGGTGGAAAACCTTTCCCTTTTTTTTCCAACAAGCAATTGGGAAAAAATTCATTTTTATTTGAATTTAATATAATAGTCTATCCTTAAATTTCCATGCACAATGTAAATATAGGCACGTAACGTGGGAAAAAAATGGCTCACAAAAAGATCCAAATGCCCCTAAAGGTGTTTTTTCCACCCTGATTATCAAAACCCCTGATCCTAAGTATCCAGCTTATAATGTAATTCACACGGGGTTTACAAATACAATTCAATTATTAATCAAAAGCACTATCTTGCCTGCATTCACTTTTTTCCATGTCTGTCAGCAGTTTTCTAAGCCATTTAATATTAGTTCTTCACTGGTATTTTAAGTGTCACTGCACGGATAGATCCATTATTACAAGTAAACCTCATTAATCCAAAGTGATCTTTATTTTTAGAAAAGGACAAATGTAATTCATATCCTTTGATCTATTAACTAAAATATAATTTACTAACTACTGTTAAGTGATCATTTTATGATTTTTTACATAACTTGGGAAACTATCTTTAAAATTTGGATCTCTCATAACAATTATTAGATATTTAAACACAACATGATACTGCAAACCATCCTCCCAGAGCTTTAGGTCATCATTTTTACAAAGGTAGAGTCTCAAAATGAATCTGATTCATATCTTCCTTGTTTTTCAAATTATCTTTACTAATTAATAAAAAAGTAAAAACCACATTTGTTAATCTGTGAATCCAAGAAACGGTAAATACCTGAAGTTCAGTATAGTGAATTTCACTATAATTGGTTAACCCCAAAATGCTTTACTTTCCTTAGATGAATTTTTCTCAAACAAAATTAAAAGGTATGTTAATAAAATAATTTTCAAATGAGAAATTACCAATTTATACTGCCTTGATTACTTTACGTCATATACAAGCTCCCTCTGCAGGTAATAATGTTTAGCAAAAATATTCTGAACATGTACACAGTTCCCCAGCGTCAAGTTGCAGGTCATTGTACAAAAATACTATTACCTTGCATTGTTCCCTCCTTCTTACCAGTTATCTGATCAAAAAAATACCTGCTCCTGAAAATTTGTGGTTCAACATGATTATTCTTGTCCTTCATCTGGGTTAAAAATGCAGCTTGAGCAGGCAGGATCTGCAAACTTTTCAGTCACCAAGAGCTACTCTTCCAAGGTGTGTTTCAAGGAAAAGAAACATTACACCTTGCTTACACAGCAGCAGGTTAAAATGACAGACCACCCAAAACTGAGCTGCCCAACCCATTTATTGGATGCATTATCTGACCACAAAAGGAACAGTCAAAGGTGACATTTTAGAATTAATTCACAGTGAGGGATAAAAGATTAATTTTAAAGGAAGGCAGTAACAAATAAAACTGGGGAGTATGTACTTCTGAATAATACATGTTTTTCATTAATTCAATACATAAAAGAAAGAAAAATTGATTGGACTTGCAAAATGTTTTTACCCCACCATTTTTTTTTTTTTTTTCAGAATCTTTTTTAGATTTTTTGATACACTCTCCTCTGCCCTGTCCCCTTCCCCAGGTATACAGATATAGATGGTGGATCTTTGCCAAAGACGAAAAATGAAACATGAGGAAAGTTTTCAAGGTCTTAGAGGCAACCTGTAGAAAAAAAAAAAAAAAAAAGGAAATTGTTGCTGAACACTGTTTGATTCCCATCCCCTTTTAAAGTTTGCCCCTGGCAGTAAACGAAGGCAAATTCAGTTTGACTTACTATAATATGAATTGATGGGTTTATAAAAAGTGATTTTTTAAAAAAACTAAACTCCTTATTAACTGGAAATTATAGAAGATATGCTTTCGTGCTAAAACATACAACAATATCAATTTTATGTTTCCCACTTGAAGAAAATAAAGTTAAGGGAAAAGGCAACTTAATAACAAGCGCTGTTCTAGGTGCTTAAGAAAAAGAAATTTTGTTCCAGTTGTAGTTTTAAGTAAGGCCCTAGACCTTTAAAATCAATTAACAATATGAAAAGTGGCTTCATCAAAGCCACAAGTATCACACACAGCAATTGCCGCAAAATAAACAAGGTGAGGGGAGCAATGTCCCTACCATTCATCTATGCTGCTCTCAAGAGGATGCATCTAATGTCCACCAAACAGCTAAACAGAACTGGACAAAAGGACAAAAACAGCTCAATGTCCTCAGTAAAAAGTGAAAATGTGGAGGACATTGGAAATTTAGTATAGTTTTTATTTGCTGATGCATACATATGAAGCAAATTAAAAGTGTTTTAGAATTAGGTCAACCTTTTTTTTAAATAGAAACAAGATATGTAAAACCTATCAGGTCTTCATTTAATTCTAGGAAAATATGTACAATCACTGAGATACACATGCATAAACTCACATCACCACCAAAATTAATGTTTCCCAAACTGTCTTGAATGCTAGCTACAGGAAAGCCAGAGAAATGGAGAATTTAAACATATCATGAGCATCTCGAGATCAAAAACACAAACGAGTGAATAAAGCAGTATATTTAAAAAATGTGTCCTGTTAACTTCTAATCAACAACCACAGCAATAGTTTTAAAAAGGTAGGTTTTTAATGCAGAGGAATAAAATTTTCACATGAACAGTACCAGTGGGATAAAGAACTAATTCCAAAAAAAAAAATACTTTGCTTCAAAATAAAGACACAGAAGGTCATTTCAACATGATATTTGATATAAATTGTAATTGAGAACTGATTAAATGAATATAATTGACATAAAAATATATCAACTAAAGACCATATCTAAAATCTTGTAATGATTTATCAATCATACAAAGAACCGATGTCACAGTATTTAAAGAATGAATGATTAAAATTAGAACTGTTTTACAAACAAAAGAGAGAATTCTCTTCTGCTGTCTCTACAGATAGACATTATTTACTATCCTCTACAAGACAAAACATTAGTCAAAAAAGCAAGGTCACCTATCCTGCTCCCAGCAGCCAAGAACCATTTTTGACAGCAATTGGAGTTAGATTATTCTGTCATCTAAATCCAAAGCAACAATCTGTTTGAGGTGTGGACCAATGTAAAATACCTACAAAATGATGCAAAGTGTGGACAGAACAAGCATTTCATGGTCCAAAGGCAGGAAATACTTTTGAGAACAAAATGGAGGCCAAATAAGTCATTTCGTTTGCAAAATCAGTTCAAACACAGATACCTTAATCACACGTATTTCACATTTTAAACTCGCACTAATTTTCAGTCAGTAATTGTCAATAAATGTGGAATAAAGGATGACATAAACTGCATGATTATGTATGTACATATGTGTATACAATATAATTTGACCAAGAAAGGAGTTCTTGGTCAAAGGAGTATTACCTAATTAAAGAGTAAAAGCAAACTTTTTTTTTTTTTTAATTAGGAACCTTGTGATACATTCTTCTTTGCTACTACAATGACTAAAGGTTTTATTTTTCTTCCAGAAAACGATACAGGGTTTTGTTCTAACACAATGTTTGACTCAATCTGCGATCTGTGTCTAAGGTTAACCGCCTTTTCAATTTCTTCTGTCTCATGACTAAGAACTAACAGTTCATTATCTGTTCTTCTCCTATCAGATTATTTAAAAAACACATTTTTTTAAATTACTTAATGCATCTTAAAACAGCTAAGATTTGGTCAGCACTTCAGGAAGTTAACTTCCACTTAACCTACCTATGTTTTTTAATATTAGAAAATAATTATATTTTTTATTAAGGTACTAATTCTATCCATTCAAAACAAAAAACAAAACAAAAAAAAGTCTCCCTAAGATTTTCCAGCCTTAAGTAGGCTTCTTTTAAGGCAACTCATTTCAATACTGAAATTCAGAGATTAAGGTGTAATCCCTGTGTGTGAATTTTAATGTTTTTAATGTACTCTTCTTCGCAGATCGGAAAAATCAATGACAAACCCGACAAGGGCCCGTTTTGCTCAGCATATGGTTTCTTGTCAGGTAGTGATTAATGCTGTGCTCTGTAGAGGGAGACATTACATCCGGGCTAAAACAGACCTAAATTTCACCCTCAGGCACAAATCTGATTTAAACATCTCTATTTAAAGTGACATTTGTCCTCCCTTTTCAACTGTTTTCCCCCAGAAATTTCAGGAAGTTGACTTCATGACCTAAAATCAGCCTGAGTCCTGCTGTTCAGTAATGGTGTCTTTTCTGCACTTCAGGAAATCAGGGTGCCAGAATGAATCAAGGTGCAGGTAATGGAACAGGTGCCAAGCTATTGCCAAGCTATCTGCCATGGTCAACCCCATGCCACCTTGCTGCCACAAGAGTTCAAGATTTCGAGTTCCGCGTATTTCAAGAGTCAATAGTAAAAACTGCTACGTGGTTCTGTTGCTAGTAACCTAGCTATCCCTACTATTGAACTGGATTTCTTGAGATTCAAAAAAATCACATCTGATATTTCACGGCACTGATCAGTTGATACTGATTACAAATCCTAGAAATCCAGGAAAGCAACACCTAAAACACAAACCTTTAAAACAAATGAGAATATGCAAGTGGAAACAGTTTGTTGTATGTCATGTAATAGCTTCCATAAAATGAAAATGGAAAGGAAAAGAAAAAAACAAAAAACATTCATATAACTAAAATCACCAAGTAAATAAGATGTATACATATTAAAACAGGTGCCCATATCATTATACTGTAAAACATGGTAACTTTTGATATTATTAAGCTACTTAGACACACTGCTAGCAAGTTCTTCCTAACCAAGGTAATCTAATTCCTGTTGCATTTCAACTTAAATTGATTTTTTCTTTCTTTTAGCTTGTCAAGTAATTGAACAAATTTATACAAGTGTGATGGGATTTTACTTACCACCACACAATGTTTAAAATCCTCCATGAAGACGAACTATGTAACTTCATAAAACTGCTTTTTGGTTGTAATTAAACAAATTGTATTTAAACTTGCTACGTGCTTCCGAAGCAATCAATAGCCTTTTGCTGTATGCTGCACTTTGCTTGCAGGTGTTCAGCACTTGGTTCCTTCATTCCATCCACCTTTTACTAATAGGTGATTTTTATTTGCAAAATTTGGAGTTTTTTCTAAGAAATGGCTTTTCGTAAATTGTTGAATAAGAATATTTTAGAAAGTATCTGCAAGTTATTGCCTACATTTAGTCCAGCAGATAAGTGACCTAAAACAGACCCTGTAAGTATTTTTGGATGATTACGACCTTTTTAAATGACACAGTGATCCACTTAAAAATACCTACTTATATCCAAATAGCATTGAGACTTTCACAGTTTGTAATGTCTGCTTATATGGAACTCAAAATACCACACTGAAGCCTTGAATAAAATTCAAGGATTACATTCTCGTTATGGGTCACTCCTTTAAAAATTATCACAGTAGGTCAAGAAAAATGCCATTATTTTAAGATTCTATTTCCCTAATTCCATTCACTATCTCTAGCTTAAACAATCCACTTCCTTAACCTTTTTCTTAAAGCATTAAAAAAGACAATAATAATCACTACTTGACCTATCTTAAGTAGTAAAAGAATTTCAGAAAACAGTCTCAATTTTTCTGATAACATCAACTCTAATTACAGTAATCTAGGTGATTAAATACTTTTCAACCTTTCAACCTTTAATCAAGAATTATTTGAAGATGGGTGGGGCTACACACTAATGAGTATTATGTAAGAAAAGTTAAGCTATGGTTTTAATCTATAAAGTAGAACTGTTTTCATCTTTCTTGAAAATAGTTACAAAACAGCTATCTATTTAGGTAATGTGAACTAATATCTAAACAAATTACCTTAAGGAACTGATCCGACCAAAACATAAACAGGATTTCAAGTCCTTTACAGGGCTAGCAGCCAATGTTGCTATTTTCACTCCAAGTCCAAAATGAGCCATTTGTGCAGTTTTTGGCCAGGCATTTTTGCAAATAAATAGATATTTTTTATAATTATGTATTTGAATCTAAAATTTACTAGCTTATAAATAATACCATTTTATTTTATTTGAGCCTTTTTCTGCAGAAAAGCAAGTGTGTACCTCTTCTTTAAGACACAAAATCAATACAGTGAACACCAAGAGGCGAAGTGTGCAGTCTTTGAAGAAACTTTTTATAAAAAGAGCAATACTACATGACAGTAAATTTTTCAAATTTCCAAAACTACATTTTACTCCTAATTGAAGTGCAACTGATCTCTTAAGTATCAGCAATTTGCCAAGCGGTATGAATTCTTATTAAAATGAAAACAGATTTCTGTCAGGTAGGTACAAGTGTATTTAGCAAGTATCTTAAAATCAATTGTGCTGCTCTCTTCATCTCATATTAGACCTGTCAATAAATTGTTGTTTGAACATTTATTTGCGAATGTCAGGTCAAATAAATGTTTTTGATAGAAAATGGAGCAGTAGCATTTTATTTTTATGGTGTACAGAGTTTTAATTACTTCCTGGCCTTCCGAAAATCTCAATTTAGCTCACATATTCCCGTATTACGTAAGACATTACAATATTTTACATTTTTTACTACTACACAGAAAGCTTCAATAATAATCAAACAGAGCTCTAAACCTAAGTAAACCTTAATTTGAAAGCTCTCTCTCCTCTTGCTTAATTTAAGAAAGGAAACGCCCAGAAGCTTGGTGTTAACGTTTTTGCTGATTGTGAAAATTGCAGCAATAAAAACTCCAACTGCTTGTCTTAAATTAAGACTTGTAGTACTCCATGTGAGACCTGTATGTTTATATTAGTTTTTATATCATTTGGAAGTTTTGTTGTCTGCTTTGATGTCAGTCCATTAATAAAGCAGGGAGTCAACGCCTGGGAAAAAATAATAAATTTGTTGGAAATTCTCAAGTCAAAACCTGAAGTAATTGTTTTACCCCACATGATTCAATATTCTGATTCCTCCAACTACCTGCTCCCAGAGCTATCTGCATTTCTAAATTCGTTTCCTGTTGCCAACGCATAGTAAGTAACCCACAGTGATTGAAAATGGCAGCTGGAGTGCTTCTACAACACATTAATTTTTCTCTAAGTAGTCCACTTTTGTCATCTAAATTTTGAAAAGCCTTCTTTTCACTGCATTTTACAGCTTTAGAGATTTGCTGAATTCAGGATCACCAGGATATAAAATGAAAAGCAATGTTTTCAAGATAATTTTTAGATTATCACTAATAGTTCTGAAAGACGTGTTTTCTTTGGAGCACTGCATTCAAAGCAAACTAGTTCAACAACAACTTAAACGCAATATAGCAATTACATCAATGTAATGCTTTCTACCCTTGAGAAGTACACTTTAGACAAGTGGAGGGATCCGATAAACTACCATAAAATGATTTCAGAGTAATTATGTACAATTTGAATGCCACTCAAAAAAATAAAAACTCATCTTAATCTGAAAAAAAATTATCATTCTATTAAGCAGAAGCCCAAAATGTTAGGCAAAGAGTTATTTTTTTAACTCCTAAATGTTTATTAAGAGTACATTTTCACTACTGAAATAAAAACAAGATGTTCCAAACATTAATTTTTAAAACAAGCTCTCCTCCAATTAAGGGATATCAATTCATGTTCAAAAAATCAACCAACCATCAAAGGTAAAACTATAAAAAATATGAACTTACAAATTTTCAAAGCCTTCCTTCAGGTACATTTTCATCTTCAACCAGGCTTTAGGAAATTAAAGCTAAAGAAAGAAAATCAATGCTTCCCCAAAAGTGGAAGAAAAATGTTCTCTCTTCACTCATCCTCACCATAAAATGACCCAAATCCCCAAGTACTTGTTCTGATTTCTTCATTTCTGCATATTGAGTTGTTCAAAGAAATTCAAAGAACGAACCCTGCCACAAATATAAAACAGCATGAGCAAATGCACTATAAATATTAAGAAAAATAAGCCAACTGCAAGCTCAATTCTAGAGTTCACTGTTTGATAAAATGTAAAAGGTGAGACAAACAACATTCAAACAATCCTCTACCTACAATTCACAAAAAAAGGTAAGTATCACTCAGAACCCTTTTCCAAACTTAACACTTGCAACAGAAGTTGCAGTAACAAAGTTCATGTTAAGTTTTAATATTCAAAACCCTCCATTGACTTATTTCCCGTTAATTTAGCAAGCTTATTAAAAACAAAGTTTTCTAAGTGAAAAAGGAGTGTGCTCTTACCAGAAAATTTCTATTATTTTATAGACTCGTGAAAAGCCTTTCTCTTCCCATTTTATTAATATAACAAAAGTATAGGCCCTAAAAAAGTATAAAGTTAAAAGGAAAAGCTTCCTCTTCCACTGAAGGGACCCCAAAAGACAGGCAACAGTGACTATCATAAAATAAAAGGTCACCCTTTTTCTAGGAACAAACCATTTATCAATAGAAAATAATTGTCTTGCCATTTGCAAGGGCTCCACAGCAATAGACAATGTTTTTCGCTCACATAATTACAAAACAGTAAAAGTTCAGAAACACAGCCTGAATCCACCTCCCTATTTTTACCCTTTACAATTCTCATTGCCCTTTGGGCCTCGTTTGGAAGCAAATGGAAGACAGGCTGAAGTTTTCTCAATTGAGCTGAAGCTAAGAAACCTTTGATATGCTAATGGTCCCCTTCAAACGGTAAGAATTCACACTTGCATTAATTCAAACAATTTGTGCAGAATGATGTGAAATGGCACCTCTTTTAGAGGCAAGCAACAAAAGGAGAGAATCGGAATGTCTGAAGAAACTAAACAACAGAACAGTTGTTCTGCAGTTATTCTCTCTATCAAGCATAAATTTACTGGAGGGTAGAAGAAGGGACCACAAAAAGTTCCAAAACACACCTGAACAGAAGTAGATTTTCTTTATAAAGGGTTTCTCAAGTATTAGAAAGATACTAAATTTGAAGTGTGCAGTTACTTTTTACCTAGGTCAAGAGTACCATCACAACTTGGAATCTTGCCAAAGACACCACACAAACCAATCTATTTTCTGCTATGGATGCATTATCAGTCTCCTTAGTCCCCATCTTTGAAGGTTTGCCCAAGACCAAACCAGATTTAGTAAGAGACATCCCAACAGGCAATTATTTACCAAACGGATGTGACTTTTCTTCGTCGTGCAACTCTAGCTGACCAAAGAGCACACTCGGTGGGGCCCGTTCCAGAGACGAACGCTGACAGGGAAATGAATGAACCGACCATGTCGGCTCAAGCTATGCCTCTAGAAAGCAGAAGAGAGAAGTGCACACAGTGTAAAGGCCGCAGAAGAAAATTTGGGAATTTGGGGTGGGGGCGGGGAGACCAGCGCCTCGGAACCTGGCCTTTGTAACGGGAACCATATGGTAAGTGGCTGCAGCTCAGACGCTCCCTGGCTGCTTGGAGAGGCTGCTAAGTAGCCTGACACCTTTCAAGAAACAGGAGGAAAACATTTCCTCGGTCTGAATTCGGGACAACACAGTTTGCATCAGGGAAAACGGAATCAGGGGGCAGGAAGGGGGAAAGGGTGAGGGGGTGGAGTCCATGGGAAATAGTAAAGACGGACTCCGCAGGACTTGTCCCCCTAACTGCGCTTTTAGAGGACGGTCCGAACGGAGGATAAAAAATATAGGAAAGACATACGTTCCTTAGTCTCTGCTCGGCGACACCCTGGCCCAAAGTAGAGAGCTTCCAGAGACTGCCCTTATCCCAAGCCCCGTCGTTCAGCGAAATGAACAAAGTTTGGTGATCCCAAGCGAAGGAGTCTTGCAAGATTGCCTTCCCCACTGCTGGGGCGCTTCTGTCGCTTCGCTCGCGCTCGCCTCTCCACCAGAGGGTTCGGTCGCCCCAGCCAATCAAGAAGCCCACGCTCGGTGAGCTCGGGGTCTCCCCTTTCCTCGCGCTCCTCCCACACTTTCGTCTCCCAGCTGCTCCCCACCCCGGTACCCCCTCTTACCAACCAGGCTTCCCGAGGCACGCGCTCAGTCGCAGAGCCACCCCAGGAGCCCTCGGCGCGTAACTTCTCCGGCAGGCCCAGCGCGGCCCGCTGCTGCCCTCTCACTGCGGGTCGGGGAGGCTCTCTGCCTACCCCAGGGCCCACGGGTGCCCGGCCCCGCCAACCGCCCGCCCCGCCGGGCCGTCCCTAATCGTTGCCAGCCCCGGAGCCAGCCCCGCCACATCTGGCTGCGCTTTGCTGTCATCCTCGCCTCTCCACACCACCTAACCGCCGACAAGAAGAAACAACAATCCGAAACAACTCAGACCGGCCCTCCCCCACCGTCCACTTCCCTTGAACTCGCTCCCAGCGCCTGGCCTCGGTGCTCCACTTCCAGACCAGGACGGGTCCGCGGTCCGCAGCCCGCAGCCCACAGCCCGGCGGGGCGGTGTGGGAGGGCAGGGCCTCGCACAGAGGTGGGCAACCCTGTCGGCCTCGCATTCCCCCTTCCCCAAATGCACTATGAAAGAAAAGGTGAACCTTTTTCGACCCAGGCTTCCCCCAAATCAAAATATGCACAACGCAAACCTACTCCCCTTTCCCTCGGCGCCCCCTGAAACTAGATTGAAGCCTCCAGAATGTTACAAATCTCCCTGAGAAAAAAAAGAGAAGCAGGCTGGACCCACTGGGAGTTCTGTGTATAGATTTTGGAGGGCAGAAGGTGGGGCGAAGAGGAGGGGGCGAGCCGCCGGAGCGAGCGCGGGTCACCCCTCGGCCCGGCCAAACATAAACAAACAGCAGAGCCCCAACTCACTCGCGGCTCCCCCTACCTCCAGCAAGCACCCCGCGGCAGGAGACGCAAAGCAAACAGGTCTCTGAAGCCCCGCACAGAGGCACATTGTTCGCTCCTGCGGCTCTTACCTCGGTCTGCAGGCGCGCTCCGGGGGCGGGCGATCTGGCGCAGGGGCCGCGCAGGGAGACGCGCAGAGCGCAGCGGCGACCCGGGCCGGCCTCGAGCGGGTCGCCGGCCGCGAAATCCGCGCGGGAGGCAGCGCCGCGGTTCGCAGCGTCCTCCTGCTCGGCCGCCGCCGCCGCCTCCTCCAATCAAGCAGCCAGCGCCGGGCGGCTCCAGGGGTTAGGTCAACATTTTCCCGCAGTTTCCCACACGCCGTTCCGCGAGAGGGACCTTTGGCACACACGCACACACCCCCAGATCGCACGCAAGAATTGCAGGAGTCCGACCGAAAGGGGTGGCGCAGGCAAAAGCCCGACAGAGGTGCGCAGACTTGGGAGTCCCCTAGGAGCGGCGGCCGCGGGAGGGGCGGGCAGACGGCGGCGGCGCACGGCCAACTCAGTTTGTCGCGCGAAGCACCGCACAGCCGGCGGTCCGCACCGGCCCGACTGGCATCCCCTGCGCAGACCCTGCAGCTGGGACCGGAGACGACGGCGGCCCTTCCTCACATTTCGGGTCTCCCGGCCGAGGCTGAGCAGTGGCCGCTGCCCCACCAAAGGCTAACGGCGAGAACTCGGGCTCTGGGAAGCAGGGAGGTTCAGAGAAGAGCCACGCCACGCACAGCAACGGAGGGGAGATGCCCCTCAACAATCCTAAGGAATTCTCCGGTAAGCTCCCGATTTCGCTCCGGCACCTCTGCTTGAGTGCGAGAGCGGAGAGGGAGTGAGTGAGAGGGAGTAAGGGAGAGCGGGAGAGAGACGGGGGAGCGCGAAGTCCTGACACAGACTCACGGCGAGGTCTGAACTGGAGTCACCTCCAGCCGCCTCCTCCACCCCAAACCCCCACCTACACCAACCCCCTCCTCCCCGAGTTCGGCTAATCATATAAACATACTAGCAGGTATGGCGGCAAAGGACAGATCTCTCCCTCCTGTTTTTTCCAGCAAGGGGCTCAGGCAAACTCAAAAGATTACAGGCAGCTAAGTACAAAACGTGGAGCAGATAATCTATAACTCGTTGCTACCCAATGGCCATTTTCCACTCCATTTGAGCAGCTGCGACGGCGGTGCGCCCGAGCAGGGGGAGGGGAGCGAAAGGGGACACTTACGGGCTCGAGCTGTTCGGGTGGCGGTGGCCAAGCAGCGGGCCCGAGGACTGGCTGGCCCCGGCTCCGCCAGCGGCGGGGCAGCCGCAGGGCTGTCCGGGCGGCGGCAGCGGCGGCGGCGAGGGACGCGCGCACACAGCCGCGGAACGCGCCCGGGAGGCGGCCTGCGGTAGCTAGCGCCCCTCCCCTTCGGTTCGGCACACCCCCTCGCTCCCCCCTACTTCAGCCCCGGGGCTTCGCTTTATGCCTCTCCCCCCACCCCATGCTATCAACACACCCATTCAACCCCTACCCCCACCCTATCCCCCAACTCCACTCACTGCGCGCTTGGTCCTCCGCGCGCTCCACCGACGCGCGCTCTCCATCCTGTCCACACACACGCACTTGAAATTTAAACATTTATTTTATTTCTGGAGCAGGGTGAAGGGTATTTGGGAGAGCGCGGCAGAACCAGGCTCTCCGGCCACCGAGACGGGAGGAAGGGAGCTGGCCAGCGGCTCGCCGCCCCCTCCCGTTTTTCCTCCAGGCCCAGGAGCTTTCTCCTTGCCTGCATTTGGAAGAGGCACCCAGGATGCGTCTTTTACCCACCCCATCTCCAGGTTTTCTCTTTTCTTCACGCAGCGAGCCGGAGGCCCCGAAACTTTTAGTTTCCGCAGCCCTCCTTTTGTGTGACTGCTCGGAGGAGAAAGAACGTCTGTTTGCCGTGGCTGCCTCCGTCCGGCTGGGGCGCGCGGGGGACGCTCCAGGGTTAATGTGTCTTTGATACCTGAGATTTCCGGCGCGCTCCTTAATGAAAGTTACATTTTCTAAAATTGCGATGACTTTTTCTTTGTAGTTACAGAGAGCTAACCAAACTTTGACTTTATTGACTATATTTCACAAGAGCGTTTTGTTTGTTTTTGATTAAACTCACCAGGATAAGCAAAGAAAAGAAAGGAGGCTGCAAGGCTCGGTACTTACAAGTGCATTACAACGTGCTGTTGGGTCTGTTTCCCTCATTTCCTAGCATTGAAACTGTTTTTGCTCGTATCCTTTGACCACTTCCTTGCACATCTCTGTTGGTAGTGTCAGCAAGCAGCTAGGCAGCGCCAACGATGCGTCCAAGGTGGAGAGAACAGGCCACGACGGGGCAAATCATGCTTGAAAATTTTTTAAAAGCCAGAAGTGTCCTCTGCATCCGAGGAAAATCAAACTTGGATTTTCTTTTATATTACAAAATTCCCAAGCTGAAAGTGACTGAATTCTCAGATGTATTTCTAAGTTCTAGTTATACTAATAAAAGAAGCACGTTTGCACTGGTTTTCAAGAAAAACTGATTCTCCAAGATTTAAATCTCTGGTAAATAAGACGAAACTTGAGCTTCGTTGCTTTCAGAAACAATATGTACTTTTGGTTGCTGCGGGTTATGTTGCAGTCATCATACTTCAGAATCATTTCAAACAACAATGTTATTAAAATGTCAACAGCAGATTGTTCAAAAAACATGAAGACTCTAAATACCTATCAGTATTTTGTCACAAGGCCAGATACTTGTAGTACTAAAGTAAATCCAGCTACTTGCCAAGTTTGTTCTTGTAAAAAATCATAAGTTAAAAGTACCTAAGTGCAAATAACTGAAACATGCTCTTTTGGTTGATTCATTATAATTCTCCATTTAAAACGAGAATATGTCATCAAATTTCTTTCTACTTAATATATTAGTGTTTTAGTATTCTTGCCATTCTAAAAGGTAAAAGGAAACACTGACCTTTTGTACTATAAACTACATAAACACTTCCAATTTGGAATTTTTTAGATAATACAGTTGAAATAGTGTACTTTATATTCTTATAAACTAGTCTGGAAAAAAAGCACTTTTGCAAAGCTGGTATAAACCCTTATTATGTACATAAGTTTTTACATCTGTCAAAATGTATACGTACAACAGATCTACCTAAGAAAATTAAGTCAGGCTACTTTAGTTGAACAAGAAGCAGAAATACTGAATTCTCAAACCTCAGAGGTCATTTATATTATGGTCTCCTTTGGAATTTAAAATTACTTTAGTCAAGATTATAAACCAAAGTATGTCAAACTAATAATAATTTGCATTTACTGGAAGATTTTTAGCCCTTTCTTTTGTTTATCTTTGAAGGTTTTTCACTCATCTGGGTATGATTCACAAGAAGCCCCAATGAGTGCATAGATCAGTCTAATCCTATTTTCTTTTGGGAGGCAAAACTTGGTCTGAAGTTTTTATTTAGTGAGCTTAGTAAGTAATCAATAGAAATTTTTGCCTGAATTAAGCAGGCCATATTTACTTATTTAACTCTCTCAGAAAGAACCTCTGGAAGAACCCACTCTACATTTTACAGGTTGGACAGTTTTGATGCTCTGGACATGAGTGAGTCACTCTTCAATACATTTTTAAAGGGACTTCATAAAAAAAAAAATGCATGGGAAGGGGAAGAAGTTGTCAGAAGTGGGTTAAAACTATAGGGAGTGGAAAATGCCTCATACAAGGTTTTAATTTCTATTCAATAGGATGTGTATTTTATAGAGTTCAAAAGGTTCGGCACTTTTTTTTCTAAGACTATAATAAGCTTGCTGTGTTTTTTTAAATTATATCTAAATGTATTATTTCTCTAGGATAATGTTTTAAATAATAAAGAAATTTTCATTCTTTTCTTGTACTTTACATATAATAATATTATAATGCTTCAACCTTCTTTGTACCCAAGAGGAGGACTTGAAACAGAGCTTTTAATTGCATTGATATATTCAAGATTAAGCTGTAGCCACAAACATGGCATTAAAAATGATCAGTTAAACGACACACACACATCCAAAAAACATAATTTGCCTGACATTTTATGACAAAGCATAATTTATAACAATACAGGTGTTACGGTAGAAAACAAATGAAATGAGAAGCTTAATAATGTCTGCAGATGTTATCAAGTTAAGGGGTGTTGGAGTATGTTATGCATTCCCTACATTGCAGTCAATTTAACTACTCAAACTATATTATTATTTAAATAAAGGCAAAAATCATTTACTTTTTCATAATACTTGCTAATTGTTTTTTTGTTTTTTTTTTAATAAATTCTACAAAGGACAAAGGAAACGCCCATTTCCATTTGTTTTATGTTAAATCAACATCCAACCACTCATGGTGATTTCATTCAAAGAAAACAGAAGGAACTCATTAGCTTATGTGGTTAGAGAGATTGATGGGCTTCAAACATTTCAACCATACATGTTTTTTCCAACTGTAGTAACTCATGTTTTTAATTTAAGCGACTTAAAGGAACTGAATATTATTTTATTCATTGGCTTCACATACTTCTGATACAGAAATTATGCTAATTTCTAAAGTAATATACCATTGAACCATTTTTATTTAGAGGGAAGTGATAAAGAACTTAGGTATAAGAATAGTTTGGGTACCAAATGAAAGAATCTGAGAGAGTATGAAAGTAGGCCTGGTTACAAAATATTGTTTATTATGTCCATAGAACACAGAGAGTAACTTCTTTACTGCCCCGCTCGCATTGATTGGGGAGGGGGCAGATTAGGTTGAGGAGAAGATCCAGGACTTGATAGTGGTCCAAAAAGTGTGTGAAGTTTGAGCTACACAGCTGTAGAAAACTATCAGTGAGGTTGTGGTATTCATTATCGGTAACATGTTTTTGCCTTTGAGGAGAGCTCTGTGAGAGTTCTAAACTAAAACAAACAAATAAAAACATGTGAAAATGTTCCAGCTTCTGATACGGAAATAGAAATAAAATTACTTGGAGTTTATCGTGCACTTAATGTTTCTTCTTCATTGTTACTGTTCAGTGACGCTTAGTGCTGAACTAGTTTTGCCTACTCTAGAAAGTATTTCAAATCTCTAGAGAAGATCAAAGCAATATGTGAATACCAAACTTAACTAGAACTGGTTGAAAGTTGGTAGCTTTGTTGTTCACTTAGCTTTGCCATGCACGTAGGCTGAAAAATGTCAAAACTCATTTTCCATGAGATCAAAAGCATATGAAAGCATTTGGCAAAGCCAGTAAGTTTCTAACTAGCCTCCCAACTCTCTCCAAGCTAAATCTTTGTGCAAGAAGCCAAACTCTATCTAAAATTCAGAGATGCAATCTCCAAAAATAATGATACTTTATAATATAAAAATTATTATGGTGTACTGTGATTAATTATATTATTTGGAAGTATATAATCACATATATATTCTTAAGTACGTATCATTTTTGTGATTAATACTTTTAAATTTTAATTTAAAAAATTTTTTTAAAGAGAAGGGAAGAGAGGGAGGAAGAAAGGGAGAGAAACCTCAACGTATGGTTGCCTTTCACCTGCCTCCAGCTACAGACCTGGCTGGAGACCTGGCTTGCAACCTGGTGATGTGCCCTGGCTGGGAATTGAACCAGCGACTTCTAGTTCGCATGCCAGCACCTTATCCATTGCGCCACCAGACAGGGCCTGATTAATACATTTTAAAAATTCTGAGCAATGCACACTGGTAGCATTACTCTTTCTGTGCTCTTAGTGTTTATATGTATAACTGTATAAAGGATTAGAAATTTTTTCTTACTATTATTATTATGATACTGAAAAGTAAGAAAATTTTAAAATCCCTCATAATCATTGTTGCACAGCCTTACACAACTCAAAGTTTGTCTTTCTTTTCCATAGATTGTTCCCATAACTCCTGTTAATCTTTACACCTTGAGGATTTTCTATAATTGGGTCTTATAGATCATCTCCTATTGATGTTTCTGTCAAACCATGAAATGTAACTATAATAACACTCATTTTATTAAAATACTATTTATAACTTTTTATAATAATCATTTTGTTCATGAATACTCATAATCAAGTGCTTTTTAAATTAAGTGTGTCATTTAAAAATAGACCTCCCTTTTAGTATATGCAAACCTCTGTAACAATACAGATGAAATGTCTATATTTTTTTAATTTTAAAAATTAAACCAAGAGTAACCTAAGATCTAAACTGCTAGTTGTAAATATGAAACATTTAAATGTGCAGTTCTTGATCAAGCATCATGCATAGCTTGGGTGTGTACAAAAGCAAGCCAATGGTTAATAGCAGAGGTAAAGCCACTCTACTGCATCTCAACCCTCAAAAGTTAACTAACTAGCAATTTCACAAAAGTCCATATTGAATTTTCCTGGCCTCTGAGAGTATGACTTTTATTATTTATGTCCTAGTTCATTGTAGTACAGCAATACTTGCAAAAAGCTTTTAAGAATCAGAAAATATTCACAAATGCCCTCTTTGTGATTTAGAAAATGAGTCAAAGATACAATTATGTAATACTTCTAATATTTCATATTTCAAGGAATAACATTTTCTTAATGCTGCAGCATAAAATAATTCTTATAATATATGATCTTAGTTATTTCTAAACACAAAAATTCTGTTGTTTCAGGTTTGAAAATATTTTATACTCTAATACTGTGTAACATGAGATGTTTCACCTCGAAATTGGTTCATCCTTTTATTGTATATTATTAACTGTTACTAATGTTTCTTATTCTTTAGTTCTATAATTAATATGATAGTTATTTTTAACTCCACTTACATGCTTTAATTTTTAAAAGGGCCTTTATATGTTGTATATATTTCAGTAAAAATTAAATTGAGCATGTGAAAAAAGAACAGCAATTTGCAAAGATTTTTCTTCTACACTCAGCTCTCATTATAGTTCCTTGATAAGATAATAAAATGTTGCTGCTTCTATTTTCAAGAATAATTTAAATCTTTATAATTTAGTTTTCAACTTATTGCAGCAGCCCTTCATAAAATGCATTCATAAGGTCACTATGAAATCAATCACTTAGGTCCTAGACCAAACAATGATGTAATGGTGATATATTTTTGTGATAAGTAAAAGTAGAAGAGTCCACTTTCTTGAAAATTAGCATCCAAATTTAGAATCCCGCAAAAATATCATTTACATCTCAAAGGTGTACTAAAATGATTTGGTAGTAATAAGGTTTTATTGAGCAATACCTAATGGAAAAATACTTTTTTAGGTTAAAAAAATTAAAACATGTAAATAATATCTCTAGCTATTCCACATGAAAGAATTTGCCACACTGTCTCCTGGATGAAATATTCTTTGGATGGTTTGTTTCAGTGATGGGGATGTGTTGCACTGAACCATCGAACTTTTATCCAATTGTCCTGGTTATCAAAGTCACATATCTAAAATTTAACTACAAAGGATTATTAGTGCATTAAAAGAGTGCTCCCCTTCATTACGGGAATGTAATTTATGACACCAATTTAATTAGTACTATGTCCTTACTACCTGAATTAATGACCCAAATTCAAACCACATATATTTCATTGCTCAGGAAATGTAGAATACACTGAAAGAAAAACTAATTTCCTATTTATTATCTATTGATAATGGAAACACATTTATTTATTATAATACTATATTAATGCTACATATGAAGTGGCATGTCTCAAAGAAAGAAGTCATAGAAATAACACAAACAAGATTTACAGTTTATTAAAATAAAATTAGAGAAAATTGGAGTAGGAATTGTAGTTAAAAAATGCAAATGTTCAAGAAATCCAAGAATATAAACTATTTTTACAGAATATGGAGCCCCAGAAGACTTATCATTTATCATTTTAAAATAAAGTTACATATAATCAAATAAGGAATCTGAAAAATATTTTTAAAAATAAAATTTGGCATTACATATGATTAGTTAATATTTACTTTCTCTCCAGGGCCTTACTGCAAAATGATATTAAATATGATATATACTAGTCAAAATATTTTATACAGGTATAGATTTGAGATGTTAATACTGGCCTATTCATTTATATTGAATATTTCTTTACATGGGAAATCATGTAATGTCAAAAATAGAGATTAGACTGAGTATTTATAAAACCATCTTTAACTACTTAGGTATATTTGTAGCTTATCAAAATTTGGAGGTAAAATATCACACCTTATAACCAAGGGAAGTCTATCTTTTTTTCAATTTTCCAGTTAATGAAAGAAGTGTTTAAATACTGTGTAGTTAGATTATTAACTTCTACAAAACTGAAACAGATGTGTGTCTTAGTATGTCATTAAATTTATGATTTACATAGAACCCTTACATAGAGCTGAGTAGAGGCCAATGATTCTAATTTGCTCTAGATTTACAATAACCTGATCTGGTTTTTGTAAGTATTGAAACACTTTAAACAAAATTAGAAAGCAGTTGTGCTTTGTGTGATTAAAGATGCAATTCCCTTTAGAGTAATGAGAAAAGTTAGAACATGTTTCTTTCTTTATGGATGTTTCTATTATAAACAGGAGTGCTATACATTATATATATTTTGTTGTTATGATTTCCTTATTTTTAATTATAAAATAAACCAACTGAATTTCACTGGAGTCTCAATTTGAAACTATGCCAAAATTCTGCTAAAGAATGTGTACTGCATTCCATAAAAATCCTTAAAATTTTTCCCAGGGTCTTAAGGTCTCATTGTAAAAATACTAGCTCACTATAATGTTCTAGAGCAAAACATCTTTTTAAATGAGGACCTACACAGAAAAGAAAGACTTGAATGCTAAGTTTCAAACCATAGAAAACAATATATATAAAATTGTTCGAGACTAATTGTTTTGGATTCATATAAATTACAAATAAAAAAGGTTTATTTTAGGCCCTGGCTGGTAGCACAATGGGTAAGGTGCTGGCCTGCAAACCCAAAGGTCGCTGGTGCGATTCCCTAATCAGGGCACATAACCAGGTTGTAAACCAGGTCTCCAGCCAGACCCATAGCTGGAGGCAGGTGAAAGGCAACCACACATTGATGTCTCTCTCCCTCTCTGCCTCTCTCCCTTGTCTTCTTTCTGGAAATAATAAAATCTTAAAAAAAAAAAAAAAAAGTTTATCTCATTACACTAATAACATTATTTATAGCACTGTTATTTTAACCTCCTATTTGCTTGGTGAATTACAACCTTACAGTTACTAAAAAATCTATAAAAATACAATTTTTATTTATGTATGAATGTATTTATTTATTTATTTTTAATGTTATTTATTTATCTTCAGAGAGAGAGGGAAGGGAGGGATAAAACCTCTCACAGGCTGGGGACCTGGGCCACTACTCAGGCATGTGCCCTTACCAGAAATCAAAGCAGTGATCTTTTGCTTTGTAGGCTGATCTTCAATCCACTGAGCCACACCAGCCATTGCACATTACTTAATTTAAAATGGTTTTATTTATAATCATATTTTATTGACTGTGCTATTACATTTGTCCCAATTTTTCCCCTTTGCCACATCCATCCAGCACCCCCAATTCCTCAGGCAATGCCCCAACCACAGTTCATGTCCACAAGTCACGCATGTAAGTTCTTTGGCTACTCCACTTCCTATACTGTACTTTCTCCCCATGGCTATTCTGTAACTACCTACTTGTACTTCTTAATCCCCTCCCCTCTTTCATGTATTCCCCTATCATCAAGATGCTCTCCATATCCATGATTCTATCTCTGTTCTTGTTGGCTTATTTAATTTTCAGATTTAATTGTTCATAGATATGTGTTTATCACCATTTTGTTGTTTATAATTTTTATCTTCTTTTTCTTAAATAAGTCCCTTTAACATTTCATAAAAGAATGGTTTGGTGATGATGAACCCCTTTATTTTTTTCTTGTCTGGGAAGCTCTATCTGCTCTTCAAATCTAAATGATATCTTTGCTGGGTAGGGAAACCTTGGCTGTAGGTCCCTGCTTTTCATGACTTTGAATATTTGTCGCCAATCCCTTCTAGCCTGCAAAGTTTCTTTTGAGAAAATAGCTGACAGCCTTATGGGAGCTCCCCTGTAGGTAACAAACTTCTTTTACTGCTTTTAAGATTCTCTCTTTATCTTAACCTTTAGCATTTTAATTATGATGTGTCTTGGAGTGGGCCTCTTGGCATCCATCTTGCTTGAGACTGGGCTTCTGTTTCCTTCACCAAATTAGGGAAGTTTTCTTTCATTATCTTTTCAAAGAGTTCCAGTTTCTTGCTCTTTCTCTTCTCCTTCTGGCACCTATGATTTCAGTGTTGGAAAGCTTGAAGCTGTCCCAGAGGCTGCTAACAGAATCCTCGTCTTTTTGGTTTCTTTTTCCTACTTGTGCTGATTGGTTGTTTTTTGCTTCCCTGTGTTCCAAATCATTGATTTGTTCCTTGGTTTCATTCACTCTACTGTTGTTTCCCTGTAAATTGTTCTTTATTTCAATTAGCGTATCCTTTGTTTCTGACTGGATCTTTTTTATGCTGCTGAGGTCCTCACTAAGTTCCTTGAGTATCCTTATAACCAGTGTTTCAAACTTTGCAACTGATAGATTGCTTATCTCCATGGTGTTTAGCTCTTTTTCTGGAATTTTGATCTGTTCTTTCATTTGGGCCATGTTTCTTTGTCTCCTCATTTTGGCAGCCTCCCTGTGTTGGATCCTATGTATTAGGTAGTGTGGCCTAATGTAGTGGGTGTCCTGTAAGGTCCAGTGGCACAGCCTCCCCTATAACCAAAGCTGAGTACTTGATGTGCACCCTCATTTTGTACTTGAGACTTGATTGTTGTTGGCAGATCAGTGGGAGGATTTACCCAGGCCAGTTAGCTGCAATGACTGGCTGTGACCACTGACCACCAACCACCAACCTCCATCCTATCTTGAGGATCAGCTGTGTAGGGGCAGAGTGGTGGTACTGCAAAGTGGTCTGTAGCTGTCCACTAGGTGTGCTGGCTCTGAGGTTTCCCAGGTGGTGTAGGCCAAAGTCAGTCCCAACTTGTGTTCTGCACAGGTCTACCCTGCATGTGCTATAAACCAATCTGAGGTGGCTGCTACCTGTGCTGGGCTTAGAGATTCCCAGGTGAAGCCAAGCTGTGAATCTAGGCTGGCTGCTGCTAGTGCTGGGCCTGGGGCCACTTAGAAAGAGGTACAAGGGTTGTTGGCTCACTGAGACCGGCTGTTGCTGGTTTGATAGAATTCAGGAAGTCTGAAGCATGAGCCAAGAACAGCCATTCATAGTCACAGTTAACAGTTTGGGTGGGCCCATAAATTGGATAGGATGGAGTCTCAGGGGATCTCCAGGACAGAGCAAACGGTATTAGCCAGCTTGATGGAGTCTCAGATATGGCACCAGCCTGCTGGCTCTGTGGTGCTGTGTGGGAGGGCTCAGAGAAGGGACAGTGGCCTCTGCCTGAATTTTGTTTGGGAGAAAGCTGTACCCCATCTCCTGCCTTGATGCCAGACACTTCAGTTCCTCCCTAGGTACCACTGGTGCCTTTTAAGGTGCTATCTTGGTGTTGGAGCTCAGAGGGTGTTTGAGTCTGAGTAAGTACATGTATGGGTTAAGATGAACTGCTTGGGACTATAGAAGTTCCTTCTACCAACCACCAACTCAGTCCCCACTGGGTTTTGTAACCAGAAGTTGCAAACTTATCTTCCAGGCATTGGAACTCTAGGCTGGGGGGCCTGGTGTGGACTGGGACTCCTTGCTCTTGAGATATCCCTTCCTAATTTTTATTTGCCACACATAGATGTGGGACCAGCCCCTTCTGCAGCTCCACCACTCTTAACAGTCCAGGTGGATCATGCAGTTCCTTTAATTCCACAGTTTTCAGACTTCTATTCAACTTAATTTCTGGTGATTCTGAGTGATAGCCATTCTATATTTTAGTTGTAATTTTGATGTGGTTGTGTGAGATGAGTCCCATTTACCTATGCCACCATCTTGATCAGAAGTCCCCAAAATACTTAATTTTAAACACTGAATACTGTTTCCTTAAAAATCAGTCAGAAATGATTGTATAAATATCACTGTAAGGATTTGTGTGTATACTTACATATATGGAAAATAAATACATGCAAAAGTATTAATTCATGAAAAGTTTATCTCTCATAAAACCTTTATCAGCCCTTGAAGTCTTTGCTACTTCATATAAAATGATTTATCTTTTGAATAACAAGGTTCCATTAATCTGTTTGACAAAGGAATTTTTAAATCATTTAAATAATTTATTTGAATGAATTATTTAAATTCTGTAAAATCTATATATATGCACATGTATATGTATATATCTGTGTCTATATCTTTGTGTTCTGGCACAATATCACAGAAGTACAAACTAGAATTTGGAATACATTGTCCTTGACACCACCAGTATGACTTAGTGTTGCTGCTGATGTGTCTTTGATCGCCCACTGATTGCATAGGACCTAGTAAAAGGGCCATTTGTGCTACATTTGGCATAACAAGGTGATTTAATGTCAAAAGAACATGCGCACGTTATTTTTGAAACTCATTTTTAATCTTCTATTTTCACTGAGATTGTGGACTGAAATATTTTTCAAAATGCAAGGGTAATAAAGGTAATTATTCAACACTTATAGAAAACCTCCTTTCCTCAACTCAGTGCTCTAGGTGCTCCTGGAAAGGGGTAAACATAATCTGTCCTCAGAGAAATAAATCATCTGTGGAAACAGAGGGCAGATATGCATGAAAAACAAAAATAGATATACAAAAATTTTATAAGCAAATACACAAAACTAATTAGGACATAAGTATTTATATAATATGCTTACTATGCATGGCATTCAGGAATTTTAACTATATAGTTTTTCTTAAAGGCTACTACTTCTCAAAATTCTCTCTCAAATAGATGTTACTGTTCATTTTTAGGCCTGAAGATCTATTTTTATTCGTAAAAACAATGAAACTGTTTGAATAATCCCCCAACTTTGGTGAGCTTATACAATAATTTACAATTGTGATTATGACAGGTTGCCTTCAATTTTAATTTAGATTATATATGTACATATATATATGTATATATGTACATATATAATATTCTAGTTGCCTTTCCCTCTGGGGTACTGTTCCCCTCTCCATTATATTAGGCTTTTGTGGGTTCATTCAGGTTTTCTTTTAGTTTTGTGACCCATCATTTCAACAAATTCTCTTTAGCTTTAATTCTCCAGAAAGGGTCTAATTTGAGGCACATTACAATCTCAATCTGTTTGTGGCATCTGTACTATACCATCTTATACCCATTACCCATAGTACTGAAACTTCAGTAAAGAGGTATGAGAGGTCCTCAGCAGCCTAATGCATCTTTTAAAGGTCCCTGATATACCTAAGTATCATCATGAACTCCTGGGAAGAAAAAGTCTTTCTAAAGTTCAAGATAACTAAAACCCCTTCCTGGAACTTCCTTTCTGAACGCTCCTCTTTTCCTGATCACATTCTTGTATCTGTAAATACAAGTGGCCTCCCAAATGCCTGTAAGCTGTGTGACACAAGAAGTGATAGACAATGCTCAGAATGGAATGCACCCATCAGACAAAATAATTTTTGAAAAACTTCACCTTCTCTCAGCATTTTTAAGAACAGAGATCTCTTTAATGTCTAGTAAGAAGCCAGAGCTATCGTTGGTTGTTGAAAACTAGTTAAGGGCTAAATGAATTAGAATCCTATAGTCATGAATAATACTATAATAGTTAGTTCAATTATAAGGCTACTTGTGTTATCCAAATATTGTAACACTACTTCGCTGGTATGAATATTACAAATCAAATAATCAAGAAATCTGACACAAATGTAATTATCACAAGTGTACATATAAATGTACTCATAAATTTACTGATTAACAAATTTGTTTAGTCAAATTTGAAAGGTTTTTGTAGGCCACGAGGAAATATTTTAATATCTGCACAAATTAGTAATTACAATGAAATTTGGATTATTTCCAAAAACTTAATTTAATAATAATGTTTGTGTGTGTACTTTTAAGTTAAGAGAAATGCAAATATAGACAAATTGTTCAAGGAGTTTCTAGCACTATTAATTACCTTATTGGAAGTGTGTGTGTCTCTCAAACAGGTGGGAAATAGCTCAAGGAACTTGGAAATTAATTTGAGGTTTGAATACAGGAAAGTTGAACAATGTCTGACCCATTTTACATAGAACAGTCCTTCTCCCTCTACTTTTCCTATCCCAACTTAATAAGATAAAGATGTGTCCAGGGAACTTCAGAAATTAGAATCAATGGGTCTTACATGAAGCTTGTCAAGGGTTCTATTTTGCACCCTCCTACTTTGGTTTTAGTCAAAGGCAAAACATCTGATACTTTCTACATTATGGTAAAAAGTATCATCCTTTTCATCTTAGCTCATTTATGATTCCCTAAGCATTCAAAGACAAGAACCCGATATCCAAGCACCAGAAAGCATTTTAACTAGGGTTTTCTTGCCAAATAACCAGCAAATTTTATTTATCTTCCCTTATAGAGTAAATTAATTAACCAAAATTTCCAAGGCAGCCATTCTAATTTCCTGTTGGTACTTTTCAGTTTGCATTCCTGCTTGCTTTTTAATCTTTACAAAATATGTTAGTATAGCATTTTTCTAAGAAAATCATGCTCAATATCATTTTATCTTTCTTTGAAGACATGGAATTTCTCAGTGGTAAAGGACTATCAAAATGAACATTGATTATTCATAACACTTATTATTACACATCATTGTATTTATTGATTTGTCCCCTCCCCACTAAACAAGAAGCTCCTTGAAAATCTTACTGAACTTCACATGCCCTGTTCTTAGCATTGTATACAACAGAGATCACAAACTGCTGGCCTGTATAAAATCTAGCCCACAAATTTAATTTACTGGTCCCAGAGGTATTGGGTCACACTGTGGTTGTTTTTTTTTTTAATTTATTATTTATCAATTTTTTTTTTTAATTAGGCAGTTTCTATATTTTTATATAGAGATTTCCCGCCTCTGGAAACAAATGGAAAGATTTGGCAATGCTTCACATCCATCACCTCATAACATTCATCAGGAGAGACCTTCCCTTTTAAAGAAAACGTGCACTCTCTGGCTCACCCCATTTGCCACCATGCCCTATGTATTACCAAGGTGATTGTGGGGACATAGTGGGGTGGATGGAGGTGGAAAAGGATAGAAGAGAGACAAAAGGCAATGGAAAAATACAATAAAATATATAAATTATTACAAAAGAGCCAATAATGAAATAAGGATTAAGAATGAACTAGTATACAAAAGCTAGTGTGGGGCTGGTTGTCCTGTCCTGTTTGCTCTGAAATTAAAAGGAAAAAAAAAAAAAAACACAAAATAGGCTGAATTTCTTAAGCCACTGACTCCCAATCTTAACTGCACATCAAAATCACCCGAGGGGTTTTGAAAAACCTACAGAGAAGCCTGGGTTCCCCTCCAGATATCTGAAGAAGGATCATGCAGAAGTAGAGTCCAAAGCACATTTTTTTTTAAAGATTTTATTTATTATTTTTAAAAAGAGGGAAAGGGAGAGAGGCAGAGAGGGACAGCGATGTCAATGTATGGTTTACCTGACTCCAGCTATGGACCTGGCTGGAGATATGGCTTGTAACCTGGTTATGTGCCCTGGCTGGGAATCAAACCAGCAACCTTTGGGTTTGCAGGCCCGTATCTTACCCACTGTGCCACCAGCCAGGGCCAGAGTACTTTTAAAAGGCTCCCAAGGTGATATGAATGAGCAGGCCAGCTTGAGAGCTATGTTCTAGAGCGATGCTTCTCCAACTTAAGTGGTCACAAGAACTTCCTTTGTGCTTCACTTTACTGAGACTCATAGATGTTACCGTTTTTAGAAATTGAAGTTAAGACCCTCCACTAGCAAAAAGATCACAACTTGCTTTATAGCAGTGATCTGGAACTGAATCCACAATAGCTCTGAGGTGTGCCTGTGCATGGAGGCCCCTTTCCTGACGCTTCTGATTCAGCATATCTGGGGTGAGTCTGAAGTTCTGCTTCTCCAACCACTTCCTGGATAATACTGATGTTGCTGACCTAAGGACCACAATTTGAGAACCAACATCTTAGAGGAATAATGCTGACAGTCTTTTCCATGGAAGAAAGAAAACCCAAGACAACTTATCACCCAATTTGTGATGTTTTGTGTTCTACTTTAACAGTGACATTAACAGAAAGTGAAATATTTCCTTACCTATAGCTCTATAAAGCAGGAAATAGATAAAAGGACTATGCAATTCACCCAACTCCCAACTGCCCTTCACTAATTTATTTTGTCTTCCTCACCTCTATGAACATTGGAATCTTTGAGTTTTGGTGGTTAACCATTTGCATGTGAATGGATGTGTGACTTAGGCTGTTGATATTCATGATACGCATGATATAAAGAAATGTATTAAATTATAGTAATCAATCTTTACTATGTCCAAATGATTTGTGTATATACACTATCTCAGTGTGAATTTACTCCATAGCTCAATATTTACCCTCTTATTCCTTACTCATTGGCTTAATCTTCTCTCTACCTATATTCACATTTACCAGTTTTCTCTTTTTTTCCTCACTTGATACCTCTTTCTACCACTCTTCCACTGATTTTTTTTTTTTTTTAAGATTTTATTTCATTATTTTTAGGAAGAGGGGAAGGAAGAGAGGCAGAGAGGGAGAGAAACATCAATGTATGGTTGTTTTTTCACCTGCCTCCAGCCACAGATCTGACTGGAGACCTGGCTTGCAACCTGATTATGTGCCCTGGCTGGGGAATCAAACCAGCGACCTTTGGGTTCGCAGGCCGGCACCTTACCCACTGTGCTACGAGCCAGGGCTTCCACTGATAATTACTTTTGCAGTTTCTTTAATTTTTGTCAGTTTCCCTAAGTGGAAAAGTACCTTAACAGTTACAAATCATGATTTTGATTATTTTTGTATTACCTAATATCCCATAAGTGTAGTTCACCAAGGGAGAACAAATGAAAGGCTCAGCTTTATTCAACCTAACAAACAAATGTGAATAAACATCCTTTTAAGGATTAATACACATAGTTTAAAAACATTTAGTTAAACAAATAATTAAGGCATGCTTGTGTAGCAGAAACAGCTTAACACAAATGTTTTAAGAAAAACAAACTAAGCCTTTAAAAATTACTAGAAGTAACTGATGGTCTCAGACATGTATAAAAAAATTTTTTTAAGTAGTATTTACTTTTCATCCTGGCTGATGTGGCTTAGTGGATTGTTGCCAGCCTGCGAGCACAAAGGTCACTGGTTCGATTCCCTAGTCAGGGCACATAACCAGGTTGCAAGCCAGGTCTCCAGCCAGGTCCTTAGCTGGAGACAGGTGAAAGGCAATCATACATTGATGCTCCTCTTCTCCTCTTCCTTTCTTCCTCCCTACCTGCCCTTCTCTCTGAAAATAATAAATAAAATCTTTCTAAATAAATAAATAAATAGTATTTATTTTTCAAAGGGGGATATTTATTTAGAATTGAGATTATCGACTTGAACTGAGTTAGAAAGTGTTTTTACTATCCCAAATTTATATTGTTTCATATTTGTATGATTATTCCTAGTTTGATTTTATATTTCATATTTTCATATACAAATTTTAATAAGGTTGTAGGACAACATATTTACCACAGAAGATAACTCTATTTTATATAAGTATGCCAAGTACAAAACGTGATTGTGATGAATTACTCCACAAAATTAGAATCACCTATATTAAACAGGCTAGTTTAAAAAATTCCTATAAGTTATATTGCTTGCAAAATATCCTTTATATGAGTTAAAAATCCTGAGTGATACATAATTTCTCAAAAGACTACCTGTGCTCATTATAATAGTTTCATTGATATGCTGCTCTCCTCTATTTAACAGCTTTATAAAACGTTCAACTGTTCTTTTCAGAATATGCAAACACCTACCTACTATTTTATTAAAGAATTATCTAAGCAGCTTCCTGATTAAAACTTGATTAGGACAATTATATTTGTCAACTGTTGGGATAGACTCCATTTAAACGAAGATACCACAAATGATGTCCCTTGTAGCCTAGAAACTGATGTTGGCATACATAATTGGAACTCCTTCATATTAGAAGTTTTCTTTCTTTCTTTTCATTAAGCAAGGGTCTTCTAAATGACAAAAATAACATTGAACTTTTAGTTACCATAGTATTTATTTTTCAAAATTAGTGTCTTCTCTCTCTTTTCACTTTCCCCGCCAAAATGTAAAATAAAAGATATATTGAATACATAATGATGGATGATTAATGTGGCCAATTAACTTAGTTTATGTCCATATAAAAATATGAAGCATTTTTACAATTATTTTTGACTCTTTAGAGAACACATATGTTGAGAAGTGAGATTTCTTTCCTTGACACTTAGTAAACATTCAATGAAGCTATACCTAGCTGAAAGCATTGATATTCACTTTTTACTTAAAATTCTGCAATTTGGTTCAGTCAAGAATTTGGTAAATACCACTTTAAATCACTTTGTTCTGCAAAAGTTTTTGAAGCACCACCACTGAAGTGCTCAACATATTCTTTCAAAACAGCTACAGACATTACTTTTTAAAAATTAAAGCTCTTTTCCCTTACCTTGAAAAAGATCTGTTGAAAAGATCTGAAAAGCCCTCATAAAGTAAAGTGCATCTTCACTTAATTTTGGTTAATGTTAATTTTAAGATGCTTAATTTTATATTATTTTGATTTTTCAGAAAAGCAACATAACTTAAAGCTTAGAATTTGGACCAGACCACCTGGGTCCTGACTAGAACTGTGTATCCTTAAGCAAATTAAGGAAGCTCATCTTTAAATGAACTCTTTCTTTCTTTCCTCATCTGTAAGACAGAAATAATAATGCACATATTTTAGTGTTGTTGTGAGGGCTGTATGAATTAATATCAGTAGTACCTGGCACATAAGTCTTCCAATATTTGCTATTACATCAGTACCATTAATAAAACAGCTGACAATTCTTCAGAATGCTGCTACGTAAATGCCTAAAATTGTACAAGATAATGTGGAACAATTTTGAATATTCTTTTTTTTTTTCTTTTTAAAGATTTTATTATTCCCAGAGAGAGAGGAAGAGTGAGAGGCAGAGAGGGAAAGAGAAATCAACGTATGGTTGCATTTCACCTGCCTCCAGCCACAGACCTGACTGGAGACCTAGTTTGCAACCTGAATATTCTTAAATTAGGTTGTATTATAGCAAAGAAATTTTGAAGAAATTTGAAATATATAGGTTTATGTTGACTACCTAAAAATTTATTATCAAATGTATGCCAGTGTTGTTGCTGGTATTTTTGATGTTTTAAGTTAACAATTTGAAAAATCCACTAACTCTCAGTTATATTCATAGCTTATGATTTTCATTCTTTTTAAGTCAAAAGTGCTTAGTTTTTCTTAAATCCATAACATGAGAATAATGTCGAGTAAACTTATTATATTTCTGGGGTTTTTTCCCCCTGAAAGAGCTAAATACAAAGACAGTTATCCATTAAGTGCACTGACTGTTAGTTATTAATTTATAACCCTTCATATTCCAAAAAGAAGTGAAGGGGATTTATAAACAAATGGGGATGAAAGTAACTAAGAATAGCAAGGCAAAGAGAAAGATTGAACATTGAAAATCAGGAAAAGTCAATGCAAACAGTGCATGCCAGCCTTTAATCAGAGCCACACGCAGAGAAAGGCTATAATAAGATTCCCACTACCCAGCAAATGCATAACCTAATGATGGGACCAAACAGAACCCTGACTAAATGGTGAAGCTGGTTAACTGACTTCCAATCCCTTCTCTCCTTGTGGTCTATCCTCTACCTTGTCTTCATTACTAAAGTTGATACAGTCCAGTTTTGCCTCCTGGTACAAAAATATCCATCCATCTTTTCTCAGAGGGTCCAACACCAAAATCTCTCCAAAGGCTAATTTAACTTTTTTCTAAGCTAATTTAACAGCAGAATCCTACACATACTTCTAGGGGCTCATTCTGACAGGTTTTGAATAGGAAGAAAGCATCAAACTCTATGGAAGGATTTGAGGGAGAGGGGAGAAAGACCCAAGTGGTTTTGGCAGAGTGTTCTCCATTTCCAGTGTCAATTCCAGGGAAACATTTCCTTAAAGCAAATGATATAATATAACTAAATGTAATGAATTAACTGTTCCTACGAGGAAAAATTAGGAGCTCAGAGGAGACACAATGGCCCCAGTGGGTATAACAAAGATACACTACTAGTTAGCTAACAGCTGGGTTCTAACTCAGGGAATAGTTTACAATTAATTTTTTTAGTAATTCCATTTCGTTGTTGACCACAGGATGAAGTTTGGTGTTAGAAATTATCCCTTCATTAATATATTGTACGAATGAAACTACGAACTTGACTTCTCAGGTTACTTGGGGATAGGTTTCCTTGGATTTGCCTGTTTTGTTTGTTTGTTTGTTTTTACAGGGTTTTGTTCAAGAAGAAGGGGGGAACAGGGCAGGGGATGAACATTAATCCAGCATCAGCTATGTGTCAGCTACCATGAGGACATTTTAATGGTACTTTATTTCAGGGTTCGCATTCAGCTGGCATGCACGGGCTAGGCTTACGGATAGTTTATGACCAACATCTGTTCTGATCTATTGGTGCCCAAGCCCAACCATTTACACATTACTAAATAGTTTAGTGCTACTCCTACTATATTTTGTCTTCAAATAAACCTCCAGGGAAGCAAGGACCCTGGAAACTGGAGGCAGAGGTGCATTCAAAGACCCCTGGCATTGCCTGCTCCTCTCCAACCTGCCTACAGGAGGCTTTCCTGCTTGGGCTAGTTTGGTTGTAGAATTGGGAGAGCCCAATGTTTGTCAGCATTTTTTTTCTTCCATGGAAGTGCCTAAGCCATAAGTATAAATTCATCTAAAGTTGGAGTTTAAAATTGTGTTTTCAAAGCTAGCAGCTGTGTGGCCCATAGGGAGCCAGAGGGATAGAATGACAGCCCAGCCAAGATACACTGCGTCTGTGTGCACCTGCCGCTGATACAAATGGCCACCTGGATCCACACGCAATCCACTTTGCTATTCTTGGCTAAGTACACTGGGAAATGGCAGGTGTGCATGTCATAGCTTCCTGCCTATCTATAACCAACTTGAAATGCTCTAAGTCCTGTGATAAGTGAGGAAATCGTGGCAAAGAAAGGTTAACTTTCCTAAGGTGCCTAATGGTAAAAGAAGTATTAGAAGATGTGTCTTTGAGACTCAAAAGCTAAAAAAAAACTGTTGCTCTGAAAACAATCTTATGTGGCAGAACAATACATTAAAAAGAATCATGTACATCTACTCTTACTACAGCGAGATGAAGGCCAGGAGTTCACTTCTCGCTACTTTTAGTAGCTCCTAAAGTATGCATACCTCCAGAAAATTCCATATTGTGCTCTTAAGGGCAGTTGGAAAAACACTGACTTACAAAATGCTGCCAACCCTCAGACCCAGTCCACGTTGTTCACCTTGTTAAATAATTCATTCAACATCCATACTGTGTGGCTACTAAGTGCCAGACTCTAGGAATACAGAGATAAACAAATGATCTCTGCCACCAAAATGCTCGGAGTCTGAGGGATGAAATAATGCACAGAATAAATAAATAAAACTAAAACAACCACTGATACTGAGACTTTATATATCAATTCTCACAGCTGTTGGAGACAGGCATGTTTTGCCCTTAAACAGAAAAGAAAATGAAAATTAGGGAAGGATGTCACGTTCCTCTTGTGTGACTTAATACAGGAAGATTACCAACCTGGTTTTGGGGATTCCAAAACTCAGGCTCTCTTCTGTGAGATGTAGTTGGCCAAGTGTTTAAATCTTTAACAAAGTAAGCACATTTTTACCACAGATTTAAATTTAAAATGCAGATCTCTTAGACAAGAAGCGGAAAAAGCCCAGATAAATTTACAGATTAAATCATTTAACTCATTATCATAATAATACCCCCTTACACAACCACTATTATCATACACCTAAGATCTCTTCCCTCCTCACAACTTCCTGAGGAATTGAAGGGGAGATCGTATCATTTGCATATCACAGGAAGGTGGGTGGGGGGGCACGGGTAAGTCAGCCTCTGGGCTAATCATGAAAGAGGAGAAATTTATTGGTCTAAGGAAAAAAATAACATTTTCTGGCATTCACTATCCCAAACTCGCTGTGATACTATGGGCAAGTCCACTGATCTTCTCAGGCCACAATTTACTCATTCGTAGAAGTAGAGGGGTCAGACTTTTGGTCCTCAGATTAAGGGCCCATTACATTGGATGTTGCCAAACTTCAATCTAATATATGGCTTTACCAGGAATAGAATCCACCTGCTACTTTATAGATTTTGGGGATTTCATGCTGCTTGTTAATAGTAAGCTGTAGAGATACTAACTGGCTTCCTGGGCATAAGAGTTTGGTCATATGAATATGTTAAGATTCAGTGTATTTTAAGGTATAATCAGGCCATGTCAATAAAAAGGTAGGGAAATACTCCTTGTTGGTTAGAACTTATGAACCTACATATAAATTTGAGAACCTGAGGGTGGAGGAAAAATGGAAACTAATCTACATGAACCTATATTGAAAGACAAAGAAAAGTGATAGCACCATGTGAGGGCATGCAAATGTTCTTGCCAGAAGGATGCTTTTTCAGTAGAGACCAGAAAATTATCAGAGCAGCAACACATCTCCATGTTGGGGATTTCATTTGAAAATACCTGCAGAAACTTTCATTTTTCAATAGCAAAACACTGACCATTTCTTGACCGATCTTGCTGATAATTTCATTTCCCAGAAGGCAGAGTAAGCAGTAAGAACTCCTACCCTGGACCCAATTCTGAAAGAAACCAGTAGGTAAAATGGAAATGATTGGAATCTTGGGGAAAAGCAACCATGCACTCTTAGAGGTTGTTTTAAGCAGTGTTTCGCCTATGCAAACACAAATGATTCTAATGAGCAAGAAAATGGGGAGGAAACTAAAGAAACCAGTGTGCTGCACAGGGACCTACCGACAGGCTCTGGATTTAAAACAGCATGTGCACAAGATGGTAAAAGGGGGCACATAATCAAGTGCAAATATATGAAGGTAGCATACACCTACAAAAAATAACATCAACACGACTAAAGCACCTGCTGGAGCTTGTGAAAAATGCTGCAGAGAACCAAAAATGACTTTCCTAGCATGAAATGAAAAAGATCACTATAGGAATAGGTTATTTTTTTTTAAATAGAAGACACGAAATTCATTCATGAAAAAGAGAGCAAAGCATTTTTGCTCCTATTTCCTTCCTGTTGGATCACTCATATCTCTGCTCACATGTCATCCCTTCAGAGAGAGAGCCCCAACCACTCTCTCTAAAACAAGTCTCTCTGACATTTTCTAACCCTTAACTTTTCATTCTTCAAATCACTGACTGCTATTATATTATATACTTAAGTTTTCATTCCTCCTATATTGGGATATAAGCTTTATGAGTGCAGGAAATTTGAATTTGTTTGATAGTGTATCTTAAGTAAATATATTGGATGATAAGACCAGGATTTAAATGCTCTTAACAATGGAAACATGGACAAAACTCTACCAATACACGATTTGGTTGAAATAATTGTGAGATCTTGCCTTGGGACCAAAACACCAACTGCCTAAATTTGATTTGAGCGATATGTGACTGAGCAGCCATACTGATGGAAAAAAAAAAAAGAGTAGCCTTACTTGGCAGTGTTCAATGGTATACCATGATTACAAAAAGAAATAGAAAAATGAGAAAGAAGATGGAGAAGGGGAGGAAGAATTGGAGAAGGAGAGGCAGGAGCAGAAGAAGGGAAGCAGGACGGCAGGCCTTGACAGGAAGAGAAGGAGCAGGAAGGAGAAGGAGAGGGAGGGAGACAGGGAAAGGGAGAAGGAAAAATAGTTCAGGCTGCATTAATAATTTTACAATTGTATAGAATAATGGAGGACATAATCTGACTCTATTTTATGTTGTTTGGATTACCATGTTCAGTTCTGAAAGAAAATTTTAAGGAAGATGTGAGTGGAAAGATTGCAAAACTTTCAGTATTGAGCAGCCTACATGGGAAAGGGACTTAAAACTACTTCACATGAGAAAAAGCTGAAAGAATTGAGCAACGTAAGCCTGACAGCTGTTGTATTGGATATACCAGAATAGTATAAATGCAATAATTTTAATTATTATTCAGCATTTATTTGCTAGCAAGGTGTTAAACATTTCACATTAATTATTGCTGACCGTAACTGCAAGAAGGGCATTGTAGTTACAGATTAGAAAATGGATGCTGAAAGAGATTCCAAGGCAATGACAGCCAGCAAGTGATAATGCTTGACTTTGAACTCAGGCCTGCCTGTCTGTCTTTAGCACCTACCCACAATCCTCCATAGCAGGTGTCCCTCGCTGGAAGGAAACAAAATTAGGTTATTTCTGTGTTTATGGCATATGTTTATAGGATAAATTATGTAAAAAAAAATTTGAATCAAAACCATTTAAAGTAAAAAGTCTAAACATAGATATATAAAAAATTTAAGTGTGGCTGCCTTGACTACTGGGAATATGGTTATTTTCTTCTTGTACTTCTTTCAATTTTCTTTTTTTTAAAAAACTATTTAAGATTAAAAAAATATATTTTATTTATTATTTTTAGAGAGAGAGGTAGGGAGAGAGGCAGAGAGAGCCAGAGAGACATCAATGTAGCCTTTCCCCTGCATCCAGCTTCAGACCTGGCTAGAGACCTGGCTAGCAACCTGGTTATGTGTTATGGGAATCGAACCTGCGACCTTTGGGTTTGCAGGCCGAAGGCCGGCACCTTATCCACTGTGCCACCAGCCAGGGCTCTTTCAATTTTCTAAATCTTCTTTACTAAGACTTAATAAACATCTCATCTACATTTTTTGAATTAAAAACGATGTGGAAGAAGGAGCTGCTTTATTACAAATGGCCCAAAGAATGTGAAATAAGATGCTGCAAGGTACAGTGAGGCATATTTCCACTTAAAAACAGAACTGCTTACAGTAAGAATTTTTCAAATGTACCATATCTTGATAAAAGAAATAGTGAGCTTACTGTTCCAGGAGATGCTAACTGAGTTTGGAAACACTAAAGTTTTGTTGTTTTATGTGGTCAAAATTATAATCTGAAGAATCCACAGTTAGAAATATAAGACAGGAAATAATAACCCAAGGAGTATTACTTTAAATCGAGCCCTTTCAATCTGCTAAAGGGGACTTATTTTATAAGTACTTTCAGCGAAGTATTTGTGTGATGAATATATGAAGGTATATACATTTCGAACAGGCAAAGGAGACCATAAATAATACTTAGTTTTTGTAGCTGGCTTTTACAAAGTACACATGGGCAGCAAAGACTGTTTGGAATGAGGTCACACTCATTGGTTTATTCACATTTCAGGACCCTCCTGGACAGTCCTTCTGAGCACAGAGTTAAGTGGTGCCTCCAGGAAGAATCCTTTGGGCAATACCTCTCCTCACACATTCCACATTTCGGCTTCATCCCAGACTGGTGGAAGCATCTCACCTTTTTTTTTTTTTTTTTTTAACTGGGAGTTCTATGGACTAAACTGAAAACTCCAAAAATATCAGGAATCATGTCATGTTTTAATCTTCCTATATTATATAATGCTTGAAAGCAAATATTCATCAAATCTATCAGTTTGGCAAGCTTCTCTTTTATTACCTAAGTATGGTCAGAAGGAATGCGTTTGATTTCAATCAAGTAAGGATTAACAGCAGAGTTTCTCTCTCAGGACCACCATTATGTGTTATTTTTTTTTTTCCTAGGGTTAATTTTCTTATCTATGTATAAATACAAAGACCTTCAGCCTTGAATCTCTTTGTATTTAAAATAAGAAGAGGAGTATGGTTTTTCTTTTCAAGTATAAAGTTGTTAATTTTTGCCAAGTGATAAGTACATAAATTGTCTTTATGGTATTTTTATAGCTTCTCAGAAGATGGGCATATTGTAACAAAATAGATGTGGACCTTCAACAGGAAAATTCTTGAATTACATTGTTACTGTAAAAAGAATCACCACTCTACTTCAAAAAAGTGTAATTAGATTTATTATTCATAAAGTACTGTGGTAATGGAAGGCACAGTAACAAATAGTGCACAAAAGGCTGAAGTAATAAGGTTTGGATAAGTTGTCTCATGATTGTTAAAAAGATGGTCAAATGAAAGTAATGGATAGCCTTTATTCATTAGATCAACTTAGGAACATTTTAAAAATACCAATTTCTAGCCCACATGCCTGTAGATTCTTCCTCAACAAATATGGCCTAGGGCCTAAAAATCTGTAGTTTAAAACATGCCTCCCAAAGTTCTGATGTATGGCCAGGTTTAGGAACCATGGACTATATGCTGGGGATAAGAAGAGAGTACAGAGCAGACTTTGTTGTCAGCAATTTCACAATCAAGTGAAATGCTTGATTTAGAATGTTGAAAGCTGATGGTTACTGAGCTATTTCAAGCAAGAGATGCAAAGCTAAAGTAAGGGAGTAATAGTGGTAACAGAGAGTAAAGCAGATATCTGAGAGACATTTTATGGGTAGATTTGATAGGCAGGTTGCTTCGTCTGAGAATTATCTCCCTGGCTTATAGATGGCTGTCTGCATCCAGTACCTTCATGTCTTCTTCCTCCAGGTGTGTCTGTTCTAATGTCTTCTTTTTCTTCTTTTAAGTTTTAAATTTTCCATTACAGTTTGCATTCAGTATTATTTTGTATTAGTTTCAAGTTGTCCTAATCTCTTCTTATAAGGACAGCAGTCATATTGGGTTAGAGCTCACCCCAATAACCTCATTTAGCCTTAATAACTTCTTTTTTATAAAAGACTTTATTTATTATTTTTAGAGAGAGGGAAAGGGAGAGAAGCAGAGAAGGAGAGAGACATCAATGTATGACTGCCTTTCACCTGCCTCCAGCTACAAACCTGGCTGGAGACCTGGCTTGCAACCTGGTTATGTGCCCTGGCTGGGGACTCAAACCAGTGACCTTTGGGTTCGCAGACCAGCATCTTATCCACTGAGCCATATCAGCCAGGGCCAATAACTTATTTATAGACTCTGTAGTCATGTTTTGAAGTTTGGGGGTTTGGACTTCAACACATGTATTTCAGGGCGACATACTCAGCCTGTAACATATAACTAGTAAATATATTAAAATAGACCAGCCAGATCCTTAACATTGCGTAAAAATGCTCCGTAATTGTTATATTTTTCCCTTATATTGTGGTCTCTTCCTCTTTTGTTAAGGTTGTTCAAAACCTTAAGTAGAAAGTAACTGGAAAATAATATTACTTCTGGAAGGGCTTCTTGTTAAAATCCTTCTAAATACCAGAAGTTCAGTTGTTTAAACCTTGTCATAAGAAATAATCTCAGGTAATCCTTCTTACTTTGACCTGCTTCAGGAAGATGTAAATCAGAGGAGAGAGGTACATTCTGCTCAAGGCAGGGCTTCAAAAGAACTAACCCACAGACTTTCCAATTCCCTTCCACTGTGACTTGAAAGGTATTAAAGTTATTCACCCATTGCCTTCGTTAACTATCAGTGTACAGGAAAACCATCTCAAAAATGGATTTTTAAAAATAAAAGTGTACTTATCAAGACCGTTTTGGATATGTTACAGAAACAACTCAAATAAGCAAAGGCAATTTACTGGTTCACGGACCCTGTGGAAAGTTGAATGATTGGAATTAAATCTCAGAATCCACCTTCCTTGGGGTCCATCAGTCAATCAATTATTACTTTGAGAATATGTTCTGTAATTCCAGTTTTAAAGATTTTATTTACTTCTACAGAAATGGGAAGGGAGGGAGAAGAAGAGGGAGAGAAACTAGAGCTGTAATTTCAGTTTTATGATATATTATGATAGAAACTATAAGGAGCTTTGATATCACATTCACAGAATGGATTAAAAATACTTAAAATATCTGACAATATTAAGTGCTAACAAGAATGTAGCACTATTGAAACATTTATCTATATACTCCTGGTAGGGATGTAAAACTGATGCTATGTACAACGATTAGAAATTATGTAATAAACTTAAAATTTTTCATACTCTATGACCTAGCAATTTCATATTCAAGCGTATATTATAGAGCCGTTTCTCAACATTGCACAGCTGACATTTTAGTTCAGATAATCCTTTGTTGTGGGGGCTGTCCTATGTCTTACAGGATGTTTAGAGCATCCCTGACCTCTGCCTACAAGAAACCAGTAGCATTCCTCAAATTATGAAATTGAAAATGTTGCCATACATTGACAAGTGTTCTATGGGAGCAAAATCATCCTAGGTTAAGAACCACTTGCCCTAGAGAAATTTTTAGACATATCCATTTATACATGTTTAAAATGCTCATAACAGCCTGAGGTGTGATAGTAAAAACCTAAAACAATAAAAACTGGAAACAACACAAATATCCATCAGTGTTGAGGAAGCCAAATAAATTATGTCATAGAATGGAATACTATAAAACAGTATCAACTAATCAACTATATTTATGTGCTGCAAATGATCAAAACTTAGGAACTTAATGTTGAAAGGAAAAGTTACAAATAAGTACACACACACACACACACACATATATATATAAAGTATAATTGCAAACATGTAAACCAAACAGTAGTATGGTTAGGGAATTCAAATACAACTACTAACAATAAAAAAATTCCCTTTAAAAATGGCAAAAGAGTATTTTAACTTTAAAATAATTCAATGGCACACCGGAAATGTATTTCATCATTTTGATTTGTATATTTATAACATGGTAATAAATCAATAAATCATTTTGAAAGCCACCTTTGGATATTACTTAGGAAAATTTGGAGGTTAAAACAAAATCAATTAACTACTCATCAAGAAAGACATCCTAGCCCTGGGAGGTGGCACAGTGGATAAGGCGCCAGCCTGTGAACCCAAAGGTTGCTGGTTCAATTCCCCAGCCAGAGCACATAACCAGGTTGCAAGCCAAGTCTTCAGCCAGGTCTGTGGCTGGAGGGAGGGGAAAAGCAACCATACGTTGATGTCTCTCTCCCTCTCTGCCTCTCTCTCTTCCCCTCTCTCTAAAAATAATAAATAAGATCTTTTAAAAAATTCTGTCTTTAAAGAATGGATATTAACAGGTAGCATATTCAACTAATTGTTTTAAAAGTAGGGCTATTTTATTTTACTTTAACAAGCTAATCTAGTGGCAGTGATCAGTGCATAGAGTGAACTCTTCCCTCTTGTAAAAGGCCCATCGATTGTTTATTGCTAGTTAAAATGAACATTATTTTTGTGAAATGAATCAAAAAGTTTGTTTAAAACCAGAAATTCCAAAAGAGATCTATAATCTTCAAGAATAATTGCATGCAATTTTAATTGAAGGAAAAGGAGAGCATTGTTTTTATCTTTGCTTTTCGCAAAATCTTAAAAGTAATCAATCTGTTGGGCAATTAAGTATGCTTCAATATTATTATCATCTGAACTAAAAATTGACATTGGGTATATTGAAAAATGTTGAGAAATTTTAAAAAGTAAATGGCAAAATGACTATTGGCTACAGTTAACTTCAATATGGATTTTTTGTCATTAATGAAATAAGTAAATACATTTTCAATTAATGTTCTCAGAAATAAAGTATATTATATTGTTGATTGACTAGATACTGTGACTATTCACACAGCATTTAATATTGGATCATTAAATATATCCAGAATTGGGAATGAGAGGAAAGATCTATTTTGTTGAAATGCAGATTAATTACATTGAGAAATTAGCTTTATTTAAATAGTTGGTATTTGTTACTAATCTTTTTTAAAACTTGGTAATGCTGAAAACTTACTCTGTTTTAAAATTGAGCTTTAATAGATACATATCAACAAAATATATATCTTCATTTCAATTCAGTTTATTTAGTAATTTAGAACTTAGGCTGTGTGCGAAAATTTGCACACTTACAAATGAAAATAAAAAGTTTGAATAGGCAGATGTTTTATTTATCCAATAATTTGTTATATTGACCTTGCTTGGTTATGGAGAGGAGGTCCATTTGGTTTATTTGCTTTAAAAATGTCATAATATGTTATTTGTGCTAAAGATGCTACATAGTGGATACAAAAAGATAAAATTATGAATTTTGACTGTTCAATGTATCAGATTAGCATCTTGGCAACAGAAAATTATTAAAATTCTATATTTCCATATACAAATATGTGTAAGAATTTGGCTCCTCACTCTTTCTAAATGGCTGATGTTAGATTTTCTCTCACACACATTGTACAGAGTTAACTCCTTCAAATCGAAGTGAGAAAGCCCAGGTTAAACTTTAGAGTACATTTTAAAATAAAAATGTAGAAAGAATATTGTTAAAATGCAATGCATAATCCCTTTTTTGCACAATACAATTTGGATGAGCTTTTCAATGTAAGTGAAATTTGTAAATGAATAAAGTTTCCCTTGTTATTCATCAAAATCTTTTTCATCCTAATAACTCTAAATCTCACAGTAATAATTATCTAATTCTCAATCAAGTAAATGTAAGGATGTATCATTTTATTGCAAATTTTAGGGCTAGAAGAAAAGTTTGGGTTTTATCAAAAATCTTCCATTATAACTCTGATTTAATATATCAGAAATTTTAAACAAAGTATATGAACTATCTTACTCAAAATCATACAACTAGTCTTTGGTCCATCAACTTTTTACTTTTGGGGATTAGGTGCAAATAGCCTCTAATTTTTTTCAATGCATTCCTCTCTTGTCCTTCTTAGTTTTTGTAGCATCCCTTTTACTTTATGAGCTAGATAATCAGGCAACTAGCTAGTTCTGGGAGTGAGGATTTGGGAAGCATTAATGTGAATAATATTAGACACTCCACTTTTATTATAATAATACACTTTTTCTCATTTGTGTTCAGTACCATCAAATATACAAAGGTACTTGTTAAAGTACTTCCTCTCCCTAACACCCTGGCTCTCGGTTCCTTCTAAAGTTATCAGCTTATTTCCTGAAAAACCTGCTAGACACATGATACATGAATACAATTTATACTTTCATGGTAAGTTTTCACCCTATAAGAGATTGCTCTTAAGAAGAAATCTTTAATCTCAAAAATGTTCTATTAGTTGCACTATTTATGTTTACTATTAAATTTTTGGTGTATTAACATTACTTAATGACTTGTTAACGTTACTTAGGTTAAAAATAGTTATTCTGCTAACATTTCTTTATACTTAGCTAATTGCATATTATCTTTTAATTTCTTTTAAACTTGAGTCTTAAAATAATTCTGTACATTAAAGTTACAGACATGACAACTGGTTATAGCTGATAAATCATACAGTATAATTTAGATGAAAGTTTCTGTTATTATTATGTACTTTAGTCTACCAATTTAAAGTGTGGATTTATTTTAAAAGGTTTATTTTAATGTTTTGGCTATTTCTAGCTAGACATTTTTGTTCTTCTGAAAAAAAAGTTCATAAAATAACAAAGTTGCAGATCTTTTCATTTTAGTTTTTAAATGTTCATTTTTTTCACATGTATTTCACAGGCAGTAAAGTACTGCCTGAATTCTAGCAGTACTTTAGTATTAGTGTAAAATTAAAGCAATAGCTTTACCCTCATGTTAAATCTCTCATTTTATTTTTTATTCAATTAATTTTTTTAAAAGATTTTATTTTGTTATTTTTAGAAGGAGGGGAAGGGAGAGAAGCAGAGAGGGAGAAAGACATCAATGTATGGTTGCCTCTCACCTGCCTCCAGCCACAGACCTGACTGGAGACCTGGTTTGCAACCTGGTTATGTGCCCTGGCTGGGGAATTGAACCTACGACCTTTGGGTTTGCAGGCCAGCGCCTTATCCACTGTGCTACCAGCCAGGGCAACCCTTTATTTTATATTTTTAGTTTCTTCTGGGATTAGGTGGATTATTTTTCAGCATATAAAATCACTTTAATTATAAAATTGATACAAGAAGGTATTTCCTCAATTCTGTATATATATTTCATCAATAACTATGTTGTTCTGAATGGCCTATTACTCAAAAAATGCTTTGGTTTTAATTATAAGACTAATACATACTTAGTATAGGAAATTCAGAGCGAAGAAGGAATTAAGACTATTAAACTACTCGTATTCCTACTGCTTTGTGTGTTTTTGTGAGTCTTTTTTTCTAACCTTGCAATACTCGCTCCCCTCAATACACAAGCACACATACACACAGCATTTAATGTCTGTATTTGGAGCTCTGACTTTTCACTTAACATAGAACTGATGATGATTGGTTTATTCCAAAGTGGTTCTTTTTTTCTACAGTGAGAAATTCCATTTTTATATAGAATATCTTTAAGAACCACTGTAGGGGGACTTCATAAGAGCACTTACTGAGCAATGTCATTTTACATGGACTTCTCCCACTCAATAAGATTAATTTTTACTGTTACTTGAATTGTAAATACATAATGGTTAAAGGGTAAAATTAAATATTACCTTTTTAAGTCATAAAGCATAAAGACAATAAAACTAAGTGTTTAGATAAAATCAACTTGTCTAGAAGCTATGATATATGTTCTTAGATGACAAATATTCTTTAATTCACAGATGCTAAAAAGCCTTGGTCAAATATAAATTACAATCAGTTTTTATGTAACAGTAAAAATTCCAAAAGATTCTTATTCACTCACTCACTCTCGCTGTATGTCACAGATATGGTTTTTCTTTCTGCTCGTAGAATGTCAACCACATTTATTTCTATATCTGTGAATATTTAAAAATAAATTATCCCAGACAACAAAATGTTGAATACACTATGTTCAACTGCAATCTATTAGAAAAAGCAAAACCTTACACTCCTTCTGAAGAGCCTCTAGCACACTCGGTGAGAATTTTGAAAAAATTATTGAATTTGAAAGCAACATCTATTTATTTTAAGAGTAGAAGCTACTTGTAATTATCAGATTATTCAACACACTTAACAATGATATTCCACTTTTATTATAACAATTCACTTATTTTTTTCTCATTGTGTTCAGTACTATCAAAGATAGAAAGAGCTCTTTACTTACCATTCTGGGAAAGATGAAATTTATCATTGTGCCATAAATACCCTGGAAAGCAAGGAAAATATTATTTATTATACTTTCATCCACAGTGATTCTAACTGCCAAATGTAATGTACCAGCAGTAAAACAAAAATGAAGTAAATCTATTGCAGAAAACACAGATTAGTGTTCTAAAATTTTTGAATGTGTATTACATGTCTTTAGACAGAGCTACTTTAGAATTAAGCAATTGTTGTGATAAGTACTTTCAAAGTCAAGAATAAAACATTTTATTATCCACAAAATGAATATGTAGGATGAAAAAAATATTGCCAATAGTTTTTCTTCCTTCTCTCCTTTAGCTCTGTTGAGTTTTACATTGATACGTGTAGGACAGCTGTACTGTGCTAAAACTCTAAGGGAAAATCGATGGGCAGTCCACTCATTACATCCATTTATAGTTAAGTAAATTTCCTCTGTGGAATCTTGAACTAAAAATCTGATGAGAAAACTGAGAAACAAAATTAGGAGTCCAAGCCCCTACTTTTCCACACTAAATAAATGATTATAAAGACCTAGTCATTTTCTTATTATTTTCTGTTGATTATAAACAAGATTAAATTGCATCACATAAGAATTAGAACAAAACTGTATCTTGAAATGGCATTTGTTACTAAGTTTTTATTTTTTAATCTTAAATTAATATTTATTTTCACATCTAACAGTGTAAAATAAGCTCAATAGTTCTGATAAAAAGGAGCATGTAAAGATGTAAGAAAATATGCTTTTCTTATAGCTTGGTAAATAACAGCCATTTTCTGTTTCCTTATTTTTTAAGTATGATAAACTTATTTTAGAGAAAAACATACTGAATTTATTTCTTTCTGCCAAAATTAGATGATAGCTAAGGAAATTTTAATAGATAACATACACAGAAAAGGGATTTTCTTGAATTTTTTGATGATGAGACTTCAAATCTTTCAACATTATTTTCAGGTGAAGTATTTTGAAAAAAAATTATAATGTGTTAATGTAATTTGAAATACTTACTGGAAAGATAGTATTTCTGCAAATGAAAACTAGCTAAAATTTCAAACTACAAATATTGAAATAACAAACATTGATTTTTTGGCTAGAAAATAAAAATTTAGATTTGAAGTGTATCCTACTTAAGATTTTCACAGAGAGTATCTTTTTTTTTTTTTTTTTAGATTTTTACTCTTATAGAAATGCTTGAATAAAAATATAGAAATCTGACATTCTGTAATGTTTTAGGGATTGTCCCCTAAATCCCTAAGTTTCTTTAAAAGAAACTATTTTTTCCTAATTAATCATAAATATTAATTTATTGCTAATGTTTGTACTTACAGATATCTTAATGAAAAAAAAATTAAACTTAGAAATGCTTTATTGTACGTGGTTTTTATTCCAACATAATAATTAATATACCTCTTGATATTACAACTGATAATTTCTAAATGGCTGAAAAACATATCAAAGTATTTTTAAGCACCAGCTCCTGAAGAGGGCAGCACGTTCTAGATGTTATCGAATTCCAAGCTCAAACATGACAGCTTTGGCTTTAATACACTTTTTTTTTGAAAACCAAAGGGAACAAAATGGATATTTTTTATAGATGTTTACTCCCATGATACAATAAACCAGCAGAAATTCTAGGCAGCTGCAGACCAAGGTCAAAACTGTATTTGATTATTAAAAGAGGGGACTCAAATTAGACACCTAAAGCAATGTATTTAGAAAAAATACAACAAAATACTAGTCAGAAGACTTTCCATGAGGAATGTGGTTTAATATCATCGATAACTTTTTCTATTGGCAGTGTGCTAACTATTAAAACTATTAAAGAGGTTAGATTTAATTATCTCACTCCTTGCACATTTCATCTCAATTGCTATGGCAACATTCAGTTGCCTCAGCAGCCATGCACAGTTTAATCAGATATTTCCTCCCTGTTTCTCTGTGAGCCAAAACTGTGTAGTCAAATTTACAACCAAGTCCTGATGAATGTGATAACGCTTCTTAAAACTTGCCTCCACCCACACATACAAATATTTTCAAAGGCTTGTAACTATTGGGCAAGTATTAGACTTGATCAGAATATGCATTTGGTGCTCACTTTGGCAGCACATATACTAAAATGGGAACTGTACAGAGAAGATTATTGTGGCCCCTGCACAAGGATGACATGCAAATTCGTGAAGCGTTCCATATATTTTTTTTTCTTTTTTAAAACAAAACAAACAAACAAAAAACAATATGCATTTGGACTTTCCTACTTCATTTTTTTCTTTTGCTATTTCTGCCACCTTTCCTCTATTAGAAGTTTCATTTTGTTTGTCTTTGCTTTTGTGTTTAGCAATTCAAATACACTCCAGCAAGCTACTACTATGGGTCATCTGACCTCAACAGGGAAGCCAACAAGTAAAGGAAGCAACCTCTAACAGTCAAAACCAACCCTTAACAAGCCTGCTGAATACATGTCAAGGAGGCTTGTTCTATTTCTTCCAAGCGGTAAGAGAAAGAAAGATAAGAAATGAAGATGGGGCACAACCTGAAATAGAGGGCTGACTATAGCGTATTAAACTGAAATGGGGGACCAAGCATGAGAATAGTTTGGTCAAGCCTCAGTAATACAATTTTAATGAGAAGAACAGGCACGATGCATTAGATGCTACTTGGGTGAATGCTGTCTCCATTGTTGGACAAATAATCATGTTAGCAGTTTTCAAAAGGCTAGGGAAGCTCTTATAGGCATATAAGGAATATTTAAACTGCCTTTGAGTTTGATTTCAAGTGTTAGAAATTATATTTTCAAAACTGTTTGGAATTTTGCAAATTAACTATTATTTTAATTGATCCTATGTAATAAAAAGAATTTTAAACTATAATTAAGAAGCAGTGATCTGAAGTTTTCCTAACAATTTTAGTGGCTGTTAAAATGTGTATTTAGATAGTAAACATTTTATCCTCAACTGTGTAGTTCTCTAGTGAAAAATTTTACACTAGTGTCTAACAGGAATATTTAGCATATTTTTTCAATCACCATTTTGGTAATTTTTTTACTAATTTGGAAAATTAGTAAAATTTTCATTAATGTAGACAGCTTAAAAGCTGTCTTAAAAGCTGTAGTTGGGTCTACCAGTATGATTTTTTTTTTTTTTAAAGATTTTATTTCATTATTTCTAGAAAGAGGGAAAGGGAGGGAGGCAGAGAGGGAGAGAGACATCAATGTATGCTTGCCTTTCACCTGACTCCAGCCACAGATCTGACTGGAGACCTGGTTTGCAACCTTGTTATGTGCCCTGGCTGGGGAATGGAACCTGGGACCTTTGGGTTCGCAGGCCAGCGCCTTACCCACTGTGCTACCAGCCAGGGCCAGTATGATGTTTTAATAAGGAATTTCTAGATTACATCTTGTATATTACAGATGACTAAATAGAGCTGTCAATCAAAATTGAACTAAACATAGAAAAGATTATTTAAAATGCAGGTGTTATGTATTATTTTAAGTTTAATTGAGCTGAGGAGTAGCAGACTATGTTCAAAATGTGGTTATTGAAAAGCCAATTTCTCATTCATGATGAAGTTTGAAAGCCCTATAACTTTAGGAGTATTTTTACGTGAGGGAGACAATGGTGTTTTAGAGAGCTAAGACAAATGGCAGAAGCTCAGAGAAGTAGATTGCAGCTGTATATGAAGAAAAGCTCAAACAAGTCGAAGTTCTTAAGCACCAAGTTCCTTTTCTAGGCATAGTCCGTGAACTGTGTGTACATGAACCCTTTATTTTCTGTTGCTTGAATTCTGGGACAAGATGATAGAAAATAAAGTCAAACAACTTCACAAATTTAGAGCTGGGAGTTAAGATGAGTCACTTCTTACTGAATTTTTCAAGTCCAGTGTTTTTTGACAGCATGGAAACCTAGCCATGATCCGCGAACAGTGTATTCAGCAGCAAGTTTGCAAATACTGCTCTGGGAGAACTGTCTAAATGAGAAAACCAAACAGTCCTAAGGGAAGAATTATCCAAAACCTTCAAGAAGACATGTAAATTGGTCTAACTGGCATTCTTTCAAAGCCCTCAGTAGATGCCAGGGAGGGACTAGAGGAGAGGAAGAAGCTCCTCTTTCTGCCTTGCCTCTTCTACCTAAAAGCGGGGTGCTTCCAGAAAATGCGGGCGCTGCCCTGCATGTTAGCTGGTGCTCTGGATGAAAGGAAGATTTTGTCACCATCCTCAAACTCTTTATGTTCACTTAAGCAATATTAATCATTCAATTAAGTGTCCAGAGTTTTTCTTCTGTACCCATAGAGATTAAAAGTGGAAGAGAAACTTGCACATCATGTGGGAATGCTCACCTTCAGCAAGACTGCTGAATGATACAAAGTTGTAACCAATTTGAAGGTTAATGTATATATGGGGAATTGCTGATCCTTGAGTCAAAGTAACATGCACTTCTTGAGTGACGCGAGATTCTGTAGAGTTCTGGTTTATGTTAGTTGGAAACAGTATTTTTTTACTTTGTTTTTAATTTTTTTTAATTTTATAGGTTTTTTTTGTTTGTTTGTTTGTTTGTTTGTTTTGAGCCATGTCACTCTCAAATCACATTGAAGGAACCAAGGGGTTCACAAAAGGTCTTGCATCATCTCAAGCCTCAGCATACCCCAGTGCTGTTTGGAGCATGAAGTCTTTTGAAGAATGGCTGCCTACCAGAAGCAGCTGTTCCTAGCTAAAGCCTTGATGACTGGTTTGGCAATAATAAGAAAAAGTAACTTCTCCTCTTACCCTCAAAGAATAGGGGATATTACAGACTTGGTTAGCTACTTTATTTCTCCTGCACCTCCAGGCCAGATCTTTACATTGACTTAGGTTGTTTAAAATTCCACCTGCTGAGATTTTGCTGACAAATGGTCTTGAAACATGTTTCCACTATGCTCACCCACAAATGCTTTTACTAGCCAATTCCATTTGGTTGGCTGTGCTCCAACACAGTATTTGGTGAACACAAACATTAGCTACAGCAAAAAGGAAACTTCCGTGGCACCCTGGAGGAACTTTTTGATCCAAAGGATACTACTAGCAAACTCAAGTGTCATTGCAAATTCATGAACATTTGGTTATGTCGTGAATAGCAGTAGTAGCAGGAAAGGGCTGTATTTGTGAGATGGTTGTTCCATGTGTGTAAACTTAGTCCCCAACTTGAGATCAAAGACTATCTTCAATCAGCAAGTATTTATTTAGTGCCTACCATGTCTAAACTTAAGGAGTCAGAAAAGGAAAAATAAGAACTATCTTAAAATTCTGGTATTTGTTGAATGAATAAAGAATGTTATGGTTGGTCTATAAAAAACATCCATTTTTAGTTTATTCTGATGTATGCTGTTAATTGGTGGTTTAGTTTCACTTTTTTGCATGTAACCTCTAATTTTACTAACACCTATTACTGAATAGGCTATTTTTTTTACACCATTGTATGCTCATGCTCCCTTTCTGAAATATTAATTGAACATAAAGGCATGGGTTTATGTCTGGGTTCTCTATTCTGTTCCATCATCCTGATTCTAAAACCAGGCGAAGCTACAACAAAGAAAGAAAACTACAGACCAATATTTCTGATGAACATAGTTGCTAAAATTCTCAACAAAATGATGGAAGTCTGGATTCAGCAATACGTTTAAAAGATCATACACCATGATCAAATGGCATTCATCCCAGGGATGCAAGTATGGTACAATATTCACAAATCAAGAAATGTAATACACCACGTAAACAAAAGGAAAGATAAAAACTATATGATCCTATCAATAGATGCTGAAAAAGCATTTGATGAAATCCTGCACCCTTTTATGATAAAAACACCTGAGCCCTCGCTGGTGGCTCAGTGAATTGGCAGGGCCTGCAAACCCAAAGGTCATTGGTTTGAGTCCCCAGCCAGGGCACATAACCAGGTTGCAAGCCAGGTCTCCAGCCAGCTCTGTAGCTGGAGGCAAGTGAAAGGCAACCATACATTGATGTCTCTCTCCTTCTCTGCCTTTCTTCCTTCCTCTCTCTCTGAAAATAATAAATAAAATCTTAAAAAAAAAAAAAAAAACCTCAGCAAAGTGGGAATAGAGGGAGCATACCTCACCACAATATACTCATATACAAGAACCCTACAGATGACATCATACTCAAGGGCAAAAACTAAAAGTGTTGCCTTTAAGATCAGGAACAAGACAAGGATGTCTGATTTCACCACTCTTATTCTACATAATACTGGAAGTTCTAGCCACATCAATCAGACAAGAAAAAGGAATCAGAGGCATCCAAATTGGAAAGGAGGAAGTAAAACTGTCATTATTCAGATGTCATGACAGCATATGTAGAAAACCCTATATTCTAAAAAAAACCTCAACGTGATAAGGAATTTGGCAAAACATTTTAAAAAACCCCAAATAGCTTCAGCAATCTTGAGAAAGAAGGACAAAGTGGGAGGGATATCAATGCCTGATATCAAACTATACTACAAGGTCACTGTAATTAAAACAGTCTAGTACTGACTGGCATAAGAACAGACACATAGATCAATGAAATTACATACTTTAATATTTTGTTTTAAAGAAAGTATCCAATTTCCCCAAGTATACTAATATACTTTTGGATAAATCAATCTTGATAGCACATTCAAGCCTGACTCCATAAATCCACTCACTGTTCTAATTTTGGCTGTATCTGTGGCATACCCACACAAGTATAACAATGCATAGATTTAGCAATGTCTGCAGCATCATTCTAGGGTTCTCCTTATGCCTTGCTGAAATTCACTTTAAGTTTATGTAATCAGGGAACATTATGATCTATTATTTGGCATACTATTTGAAAATAATTTTATTATATTGAGGTAGGTAAATATAAAATGTTGCCTGTACACGTATCAATTTTACTAGCTTTTTCTCCCTAGGAAAGTATCATAATTCTTTGTTTTGATAATATTCATTGATGTTTTAATACTTATTGTAGCTATTTTTGTCTCCTTCTTACAAAAATATAGAGAAAAGCCTTTAGTATAAAACAAAAGAAAATAGAAAACCACCACTACAACTGTGGTACCAAACCTCTGAGTGGTCTTGTTTTCACTGTAACACCCACAAAATAGAATTGCTCATTTTCATTATTATTCCATGCTTTTTGAAGAGGCTTGGTGGTGACAAGCCTGCATTCTATACCACAAAGTGTATTATAAAAATTTACTAAATATAAAAAAGACTTTTAAAATAAATTAATCTGAAAGCTATTTTAGGATTATGACAAAATTTCATGGAAGATACTGAGTTGAACTCTTAAAATTATTTTCTTACTTTGAAACAATGATAAGTCACAAAAATATTGCAACTACAGTACTGGTGCTATTTTTCCTGAATTATCTGAAAGTAATTTTCTAGCATCATGACCCATTACTCCTGAACACTCTAACATATTTTTCCTACAGAGAATAAAACTTTTCTTTACAACTGAAATACAACCATAAAAATCAGAAAACTGATAAATTACTACCACATAATTTTCAGACTACATTCAAATTTTGCTACTTGTCTCAATCTTGTTCTTTATGGCAGAAGGATCTAGTTTAGAATCAAGCATTGGATTTAGTTATTGTGCTTCTTTAATCTCTTTCAAGCTGGAAGAGTTCCTCACTTTTCCCCATGATTTTTATGGATTTGATATTTTTGAAGATTACAGATTAGTTATTTTGTAACATGTTCTTTGTTTTAGATTTGTCTTCTACTTACTCATTATTAGATTCAGGTTGTCTGGCTTTGGCAGTAAAATAGCAAAACCATTCAGTATTCATCTCAATGCATCCTCCTCTCTCTTGGCACATTACTTGGGATGCTAATTTTATACTCATGATCACTGTAATGTTGTTCTTTTTCCCCCTGCTTTTATGACTATATTGTGGGGAAGTATATTAACTTTCAACTTATTCCTTTATTTATATCAATATGGACTCATGAATATCCATATTATCCAGTGGGTTATAATTTATTCTTATCATTCGCTTTGATGTTCATACAGTCTCAGATATAACCAGTGTATTCCCTCTCTATCTGATTTTTTTCTTTCTTTGACATATCCTTGGCATTGTTTGAGAACTTCCCTGCTTCTGGCACAATAAGATATTCTAGGCTCATTCTGTTAAGTTTTGGAATCAGCTATTTTCCCCAGGAGTCCTAGGGACTTTTAGTTGAGAATAGTATTTAGAAACCAAGATTTGAGAGGTAAGTGTGCCATTGTTTGGGGGTGTCATTGTACTCAGGATCTGGAACCAATGAAATATATGTATGAAAAACTTCATCTAGCCCAGGCTGCTGGCACAGTGAATAAGGCACCTGCCTTTGAACTCAAAGGTCGCTGGTTTGAGTCCCCAGCCAGGGCACATAACCAGGTTGCAAGCCAGGTCTCCAGCCAGCTCTGTAGCTGGAGGCAGGTGAAAGGCAACCATACATTAATGCCTCTTTCCCTCTCTGCCTCTCTCCCTTCCCCTCTCTCTAAAAAATAATAAATAAAATCTTTTAAAAAATTAATCTTTTCATCTATATCTAATACACACACACACACACACACACACACACACACACACATCAGGAGCTCACACTGATCTTTATGTCCAAACCAATGCCACAGAATTCACAGTAGTTTATTTCTTTTCATATTTGTAACTAATTGCTCCAACAACAAAACCCTTACCTTCCAATTATCTTTAACATGTTGACTTATTCAAGCCCTGACTAGTGTGGCTCAGTTTGCTGGAGTATCGCCCTGCAAAAGGTTGCCATTTCGATTCCCAGGAAGGGCACATGGTCTGGGTTGTAGGTTCGGTCCCCAGTCCAGGTGCATATAAGAAGCAACTGATTGATATTTCACTTGCACATCAATGTTTCTCTCCCTCTCATTCTCCTTCCTTTACCCTCTATCTAAAAATTAACAAAATACTTTCAAAAATGTTTACTTATTTGATAACCTCCTTGTGTATAGCCCATAGTCTAGTGCTGCTAAACACATCAGCCTCTCCACACAGGTGCCCTTCCCACCCTCCTAGAACTTCAACACTGCACTTTAGGCCTAGAAAGCCTTCCCATTCCACAACCCCTACAGAAGTCTCCTTATTTCTTCCTACTTAAAGCATTTAGGACCAAATTGTTCAAGAAAGAAAGGGAAGGAAAAATTAATAGGACAGAGGAAATAAAGATAAAAAAGAAGAAGGGAATGAGAAGAATTTGAGATATTTTAAAAATAGGCTTACTTGTCTACTGTGTGAATTTTAATGCTATTGCCTTCATCTTTAATTGAAAAGTTCTTTTTATTTGAGAAACTAAAACAAAATAATAAGTCTATTTAACTAACTAGACTTCACATATTTGACAAATATTTATTGAATTCCTACTCTGTTCTGTATAATAAATTTCAGTAAAAACCCAATTAACTGTAGTTCTCAATTAATCAATATATTTTACTTACTTGCTTTTCAAGAAAATTGGCCAATTATAAGAAATTACATCCAAAATGAAGATTTATTCAAAACAGTGTCAGTCATAAAGTCTGTATGAATTTTACTATAACTTCCATGACTTACATATTATACTATATAAGAAATAGTATTTCAAATTATGGCCCTAAAAAAGAATATGAAACTCAGTTACAACAGAAATATGTTCAAGCTCACTATAGACATTTTAGATATCATTTCAATAAATATAATTTTATTCATCCATAAAATTATATTCCCCAATTTCCAGTTTGTTTATTTAACAAATATTTAAGAAAACTCTGTACACATCAGGTATTATTTAAGAAAATAAAAAATCATTCAAATGTCTTTTTCTCATGGAGCTTGCCACTTAGTGAGGGGGAGAAAAAGACAACAAATAGGCAATATGTGGTATGCCAGGTTACTATAAGCATTAATAAGAAAAATAAATAAAGGTGATGGAATAGAGTATGAACAAATTGGGGGTGATTATAGGTGGGGCTGTCTTAAATGGTTTGTTTAGTTTTTTCTTTTCATCTGGTCGTCACTTATCCAGTGAGATTCTCTTTCTTGGGATGAGAAATATATTATTCTCATATTTGTTTTCTATTTTTCTTTAGTATCTTTGGGTCAAATTAATAACTCTTAGGTACAGCTAAGTCATTTTGTAAAGACTGAAAAGATATTAATTGAGATGATAAAATGTGTACAGTAGAAGGGGAAAAATTCATTGGGAAAGCAGTTTGAGTGGATGTTTTAATTAAAAAAAGAGAAACTTCCTTTTTTTCTTTTTAAAAAGATTTTATTTATCATTTCCAGAAAGGAAGGGAAAGAGGCAGAGAGGGAGAGAGACATCAGTGTTTGGTTGCCTTTCACCTGCCTCCAGCTATGGACCTGGCTGGAGACCTGGCTGGAGACCTGGCTGGAGACCTGGCTAGAGACCTGGCTTGCAACCTGGTTATGTGCCTGGCTGGGAATTGAACCAGCGACCCCTGGGCTCGTAGGCTGGCGCCTTATCCATTGTGCTACCAGCCAGGACAGAAACTTTCTTATATTGCTGGAGTTTTCCACATGAGTTATAGTATCTTCATAATATTTTTACAGTAGCTGAATTCTACTTTAAACATTATGCTGATAGAACTCATGTGTCCTTGAACGAGAATGAATGGAAAGTGAAATGATTGAGATAGATAAAATCTATAAATCTACCTATTGTTCATTAGCCATTTTTCCAGATAAATGTTTCACTGACTTCACAAATGGTGACTCTATTTTAATGATGTAAATTGTGGATACAGTCCAAAGTCTTCTATTATTCTCAAGCAAAATTTAGTCTTTTACTCCCTAGTTCAATGGATAGCTGTCTACTCCAATGATATCATTATAAATTAAATAATTGATGCTATCATTTAAAAGGCAAGAAAGGAAGAATATGAAAGTGGTTAAATTCTAGGATAGATTGGTAAGAGTGTCAGTAGTATCCATCTGACAAAAACATATTGGACAAGGAATTTTGAGACCTGGCTCAAACTTCCTAGTTCTTATTATGTAACTTCTGGCAACTTGCTCCTCCTTCTTGTCTCCAGTCTTTGGTAAAATGCAGATGATGTGAATCTGTGTCTAAAGTCACCATTTAAAACCAGCTCCTAAAATTAAGTGCACAAAAAGCCCAATAAAAAGAAACCTACCAGCCTCATGTGTTTTTACATACTTTTCTCTCTTGCTAAATACTCATACACAGTATTAAAAGAAACATTATTTTTCAGTCAAATAAGAGGATATGTTGCATCTTAAATTATTAGATGTCCTTTTCACTAAATTTCCTTATGGCTCTTTTGACTCATTTAAAAATTTTAATCCTCTCTCATGATTACTTTTGAGAAAAAAGGATAGGAGAAATAGCTAGAGTACTTTTTTCTTTTGATCTTTATTTTCTGGATAGTGTTCACAAAGATAACTATATCTTAATCATTTAGATTTGCACATGTTTACAAAGATCATTTTAGGTATTGAGGGGAACGCTGTATAAAGTGCATGATTGTACAGCCACTAGGCTATACACTGAGGCCAATGAAAAACTGTTTAAAAAAAATGAAAAGATCATTTCATGGAAATAATCCTGGTAATTCTACATTATTTCTTAAATAAGTAATATTTAAAGTACAAATTTGAATTAGTTTACTCATTTTTACAGAGAAGAATAGCCAAAATAACTATTACACTTTTAGGTTATTGGGAAAATTCAATAATATGTTTTAATAATTATAATACACCTTGACTTTTGTAGAGTAGATTTACTTAAACAGACAATACTTCACACAATAACATCATTTTTCTAGTTCATCCTCAAAGGAGTTTTATAAAATATAGATTAACAATTTTAAAATTACTTGTTTCCTTCACTAATTTTGCCTTCATAAGATGTAGCATTTTACACTTTCAACTTTAATTTCTAAAATATGCTAATTTAGTATACGTTATACACATTTTTCAAAGGTATAATGCCCACCTACAATTGGTATCCCATAAATCAAAATCTATCAAAATGAAAAACTCTCCACGAAATAGTAAGAATATACAACAAATAACCCTGAACTTTAATTTTATCACCGTGTATTATAATATTACATAATAAGTTGCATTCTCTTTTGTTTTTAACCAAGCAGTATCTGAATCCATGAAAAGACTTCCTCTGACATATGCTTTTATATCCTGCTTTGAATTGATGAACATAGCAGTCCTCTTTCTTTTGGTCTCAGGCCATTTTACAGGATAAACAAAGTCGCAGGAATATTTATTAAAACTTCAACTACAAAACTAGCCAAGTACCCTATACATGGCAAATTTGAAGGGGAGGAAGAAATAGCTCAGATTGTTTATAAGCTCCCAGATAAAATATACAAGCACCGGTAGCCTAGGAACCACAGGACCAAGGGTGTACTGCAGGGGTATTTGATGCCTAAGGAGAAGCATTGTTGTTCCCATCTTATAGTTGAAGAAGCTGAGGCTTAAGAAAAAATAAATAACTTTTCTAAAATACACAGCTCCTGTCTCTCAGAGAGGTAGATCAAGAGAAATACATGCACTTTAAATACATTTGTGTTATTGGTGAAACCCTGGTTCTTCTTGTCGATGCCATAAAGAACTACAGATCAGCGAGGCCTATTAGCATGCTTGCAAAGTTTATGAGTGATTGGGAGAGCAGAAGCAAGGGTGGCCAGAGGCCAGGATGGCAAGCTCGCCCTACGGTGGCTAGAGGCCCCATGGCCACAGGGACAAGGATGCCAAGAGAACTAAGAGAGAGTGAGTCCTTTGTTCTGAGGACATATATAGTTGGTGGGATGGGAGTGAAGAAGTTACAATTGGATTGGTGAAAGAAGGTGGTGGCAGCTTTTTTTTTTCAAGGGGTGTAACTACTTCAATTTAGGCGTGTGTGAGGGTCTGTTAACCTGAATCTTAATCTTGCTTCGGACTCTATTTGTTCATTGTGAATGCATGATGTGAAGCAGGCAGTTAATTAAAGTTGTTTTTATGGGTTTTTTCTTTGGGTACTGTAGACCGGCTCTTGCCTTTCTGGCCTTGGGATGAAAGCACAGTTTCAAAGGCTTTCTTTCCCAGATAGTGAAAAGGATACATAGAATTTCAAGGACTGCCTTCCTCCCATTTTAGTGTGGTGTTTTCTTGTGATGTTGGAACACCTGGCAATATTTTTGGACCAGGCTCAGGGCTGTTGAGTTAGTGGGTGAGACACGTCTCCCTCTGCTCCTGGCCTCCTCTGTCGTTCGTTAGATTGTAATGCGAGGGTCCTGCCTTTGTCTGCCTTTGGCAATGCATTCCGCTGTACATTTGCTTTAAAAGTTTCCTTCTTGGTGGTCTCCTGAGTCTACAGGTTATAGTGTAAGGCAGATTCAAGAATTGAGAATTTTTGTATTAGTAAGTTAAAATTTGAGCCTCGACTACAGGATATAAGGAATGTCTATTTTGTGAATTATAGTAGATTGTAAACAAAAAAATCAGTAAACAAAAATTGGAAAAAAGAGAGGTATGTGTTTATGCACTTGGTAAATTTTACATTGCTAAAATGGTAAACTACTTTTGTTGTTAGTATTATGAAGCGTTCCCTTCCTAGCCTTCCAGTGTCTCTTTTGCAATAATCAAGGGTAACCAGGAAATGATGCCTCTGATTATTAAGAAAAACACTCATTGTTGTCTGAAATGCTTCCTTTTATCCCTGGCTCAATGATTAAGGTACTGGAGTACTTTGGTATATTCTTAAATTATTTTCTATGCTGTCTCTGGAACAAATGAGGTGTAAGGGCTACTGGGTCTAACATTTAAAAATTCATGAAATGTTACTACCTCTCCAACAGCATACAAAACAAACAAACTTCAGCCATAATGTAATGAGATTTAATTTGAGCTGGAACCAGAGACCTTTTATAAAGAATATTCAGCAGAAGAAAGAGGAACCTAAATAGCCATATCTGGTTGTTTTGTTTCACTCTTCTGCTCTATTTGCACTCACGTCTCAGACACTCGCTTGTCATAAGCGAGGTGCTTTGAAACATTATTTCTGTTTGGTTTGCAGCTATAAGGTCAGGAGAGACCATCTTCGGCCCTAGAGTAAAAAACAAGATCTTTCTTGGTTCTTCCACCTGTGCTGCATTTTCCATGAGGTACTTAAATGCAATTGTTGTGGGGATTTTTTGGTAAAAAGTTCACTGACAATAGTAACATTTTACCTTACAGTTCTCCTGAACAGAAAGAGTCTAGTGGTTCCCAGTGCGTGGCTCAGGGCTTAATCTGTACTCAAAACCAGACTGGTCCTGTATTTGAAATCTCTGCCACTGAACCACCCATGTGACTGGGCAAGTTGGTTCGCATCTCTATCAGCTTCTCACTCAGAAGTGGGGGTTCCATAAGAAATTTTACACAATTTAGAAGGATGTTAAGTGGGTCAATGTAAATAGCATTTAGAACATGCCAGACAAGCTCAGTATTTTAATGGATACTGATATCTCATGAAATTTTGAGCAAATCTTAATTTGAGATTTAGAAACATGAGTGCTTTCATGTGTTCATAAGCTGCTTCAACAACATCCTTCAGGTTAATTTCCTCAAGGAACTGATTCATCACACTCCTTGCGTTGATCTTATTCCCACTTTATTTCTTAAATTATCCTTCACTTCCCACTTCCTAACATGTATGTATCATCTGAGTTTTCCCAGAATAAAGACACTTTATCACCACTTACATCTATCCTTGCCTCTTCCTTTCCCGCAGTGTGGTAATGAATTTCATTGTTTTCCATATCACTTACTGATAACTGCTGTATTACCAAAATAGACATCAGTTGCTCACAGAGTAGCTATGCTGGGTACTTTTCAAAGCACAGAGAAAGTCCGCCCTAAAATTAAAGCTGGCCAACTAGAGGCACGTACAAAAACAAACTAGTATCTACATGATTGCATGTACAGGGTTACACAAACTAAAACTTGCATGTGAATGTTCCAGATAGAATAGGAAAATTTATGCTAGGAGAAAAAAGTGAATTGTGATTTATAAGTCACAGTAGGTAGGTTAATAGGAGACTGTTAGCTCTGATTTTTGCTTTTTCTTATAGAACCTTTTAATTACCACACTTCTAATGCACTTACATTTGCCAGTATTTCCCCTTTTATTCTTCTAATAATAGTTCCTAAGGTACATCCTATAAATTACCCCTTTCCTTTTCCTCTCCTTGTTCAAACAATTATGAGAAAGGGGGGAGGGGGAAGCAAACTGTAATTTTAAGTAACTCCTTTGGATTAGTTCATGTGCTCCTTTAAAAAAAAAAAATCTCTGTCATTAGCACGGTGCTTTCCTGTCCCCATTCTTATCCATGCCAATTTACCAGAGGTGGCCATTGCTTCTGGCTGCTTTTCTCTATTAAGGCACCAACTCTAGACAAACAAGCCCTCTCCGTTCATTCCCAACATTCTTTACTTCTTTAACTTCTCCTAATTTCATGTTTCCTCTAAGGACCCTCAATTTCAAAACCCTTCATTAGGCTGGCCAAAAGCACTTCAATCTTTGTTTCCTTGTACTGTGTAAAAGGCTAGCTTTCTCCCCAAACTCGTGTGTTCAGCTTTGTCTCTTAACTTCCTTAACTCTTACATCACTTTTTTTTTTTTTTTTTTAAGAAGGACAGCCCTTCCCCCACGCCCCCATTTTTAAATTCTCTAATTCCTATCCCTGTTTCCCTCAAACATTTCTGAAAATTCCACCTCTGGATTAAGTAGAAGAGGTGCATTACTATTGAATTTGCCAAACAATTTAAAAGATGACTGTAGGTTTTACATTTAGCAATAAATCACAATTCAGATATCCTGTGAAAAGTAATTATTTGGGGACAGGGAGAGGGATTTTGGTAAGAGTAACTCCGTGGCAAATAATTAGATATAAGAAGAATATTTTTTCTTGTCAAGATGGAGACATTCATTCATTTATTCATTCATTCATGTCATAAATTTCCCTGATCCCCCACTGTGCTAAAGACTGGAATGATAATTACAAGCCTAACTGCAAACAATTTCCTTTTGGGCAACACTCATTTCTGGAATAAGTTTTTTCTTGCATTCTTCACTTCCATTCTTCACATCATGCCACTTGAGGGCTAAGGTACAAATAAGACATTAAACGCTTGATTTCAAGTGTTGAATTCAATGCTGTCACCCTAAAAATCCTCAACCAACGTAGTTTAATATATGATACTAAAAGCATTGGCTTGGAAAATGAAATGTTTTCATCCTTTTTTTTCTATTTCCTGCTTTTCCACTAATAGAAGAAAAATCCAAAGATTTGACAATATGAAGAAAAGAGAATTTAGTCATATGTTGGGAAACAAAACTTTCACGAGTAAAGTTGTTTATGACTCCTAAGGTAACTACATTTAAATAGCTAATTATGTTTTATATGTTTTCACAGATTTGGCTTTCAACATTTTTTATATTCAACAAATTAGGTAGGTAACATTATTCTCAGTTTAAAAGAAAAAATAAATAAACAGGAAGCACAGCTAGTACACAAAGGGAGGACTAAGGCTAAGACGTAGGTTCTACAAAACCTGGCTCCTTCTTTATTTTATTTTTAAAAGATTTTTATTTATTATTTTTAGAGAGAGGGGAAGGGATAGAGGCAGATAGGGAGAGAGACATCAATATATGGTTGCCTTTTACCTGCCTCCAGCTACGGACCTGGCTTGCGACCTGGCTTGCGACCTGGTTATGTGCCCTGGCTGGGAATCGAACCAGTGACCTCTGGGTTCACAGGCAAGCACCTATCCACTGAGCCACCAGCCAGGGCTTTTTTTTTTTTTTCTTATTGTAAGACATACTTCTGCCTTTTAAAAATGCACACACTAATGTAAACCCTCAACAGTAAAGCTTCAGTCGTTTGTTGTACAGATAGTAAAGTATACAGCAACCATATTCACAGTTAGCTTGTTTTATAGATTTCATAGATAATTAGATATTTGAAAATAAATCAAATTTTTATCAAAATCCTTGGCAACATTTGCACTTCCCTTTTTTGTGTTCAATTTTTGATAAACTTTCAATATACGTATTTTATATTATAGTAGGAAAAAAGTATGTCTATTTATATATCAGAGTGAAATGAATTTTGAAATTCTGGAGCAAGGTTTTTTTTTCCTTTTTAATTTTATTGTTGTTGTATTACATCCATCCCCTTTTTGCTCCCCTCTGTTGGGGCAAGGCTTTGATGTCAGAGATATTCAAATAATCACTACACCAATTACATTAGCTTGATTGAATGCCGACGTCCTCTTGGTTAGAAATATCTAAAAGTTGAGTTCAGTTGGTTTCTCTTACTTAGAAAAATATAGACTAGACTCTTAGGGGAATATTGTCAGTGACTGATTGTACGTTAGATTTTAGAGAAAAAGATGATAGGTTTGTATAAAATTCACATGTACCTTTAAACTTTAAGTGCAAAAGATTACAAGTCTTGTAAGAAGTAAAGGCAATACTCAATTAAATGTAATTGAGTCATCTAATTATGTTGCTCTGGGTATAATTATCACTATGTGAAAGTTGATCTCAGGGTATCAATCTTGAAATGGAAGGACCACATCTCCCTGAACTAAGCTTCTCCCTGAACTATCTCCATGGTAAATACTCAAGATGCTACAGTACACTGTACTAGAGGCCTGTGTTTTAAAAAGTAAGAAGACTCTTAATTTTTGTATGCTTTCCTTTTCTTTTTTTTAATCACTGATCCCCCCCGCTTTCTGCTATCTATTTAGGCCTCACTCTTTAACTTCATTTCACTCTAATTTTCTTTACTTTTATTCTGTAACCTGTCACTTTCCTTAGAATTCCCTGTCTTGTCTTCACCTGAGATTAGCCTGTAGCCTGTAATACACAAAAGGGGTGTAAGACCATTCAGTGTACTAAAAACATAACACTTCAATTTAGAGTATATATTTTTTTCCATATGAAGCCCTTCTTTCTGTGGTAATAGAAAGCTTTAACCATGCCTTTTTCCCATTCTGTTCAATAATCCATCACTACTTTTCTACACTCAACTTGCAGGTTGTGACCCTCCTTCTCTATTACTCTTGTTGAGATCTGAACTTCTTTCATCCCTTTTGCTATATTGCATGCCTTTCTCCTCTTAAAATCTCCCACACTTCTGTTCATAGCAACTGATCTTCTGTATCTACCATTTAGGGAGGGGTATAGGGAGGGAAGCATACCAAATGGTTTAACGTCCATGTATCAAATGTGAATGTTGGCTGGAGCTAATCGGCAAGTCTGTATGGTACAAACAGTAAGCACTAAGGGGGCTTGCAACCTTTGGGTCATGTCTGTGTGTATGTCCAGACTCCATATCTGTGCCTCAATAATCTTGCTCTTTTCTCAGCCCTGTTAAGCTTCTTCTTCGATGCAATAGTTCAGGCCAAAAGGCACTGAAGCTGTAACAAATATTGCCAAGCCAAAGAGTTTAACTTAGCTTTAGAAAATAACCAAAAGGGAAACATTGGTTTTAAGCAATATGAGTTCGTAGCTACTATTTGGAGATCAAAAATAATTTTCCACTTCAGACATGGCTACTAAATAGACTAGAAATCATATTCAAGAGTGTTAGGCACTCATTGTGGTTTGCTCTGATTCAAGCAAACTTTTTAAAGAGAATATACATCCAGGAGGGTTACATCCTCAGTAAGCATTTAATAAAGCCTTGTTTAATGAATGGAAATAGAGTAGTAATCATTTTTTTCAGGAATCATTTGGAAGAAAAACACATCAAGTGCACTCTTTTCTTTAAAGTGACTTCACCCCAAGAGTTCTATTGAGAAACACTGTACGTAGCATTGTAGAGATCTGTCTGGAATGCTGGGTAGAGTGGAGTTGAAGCTTCATATCTGTAGGTCTCTGCTGAGACAAGGATCTCTCACCTCATTGACCTTTCTATACCAATCAGTCAGTATGTATCCATGACCCTTAACAGGTTAGGCTCATTTTCTAGTTTTTTCTGCCTCCCATAGCGTAGAGCTGGGGAAGAAAAGATTCGT